>VZQC01014379.1:175663-303526 GCA_009823505.1 Rhizomys pruinosus | reverse complement strand
GTAGTCAATTAAAGAAAGCAGTTTTACCGGTTTTATAAGAGATCACCTCTACAATAGTTGTCTCCAATTTACAGTTGGGGAGCGACCTCATCATTGTCATATTTCTCCTTGTTCTATGGGTGGGAAGGCAAGGAAGTCTCTCATATCAGAACCTTTGTGGCACCTAGAAGGTAAGTTTCATTAGGACTCATTATAACTAGTTGTTACATTATTAGTCACAATTGTCATCATTAATAATTATTATGAATAATAGTCAATAATAATGGCCAGCAATGATGAAAAGTTTATTATTAGACTGAATTATTATCAATTATTATTAGTAATTATATTAATAATAATAATAATTATAAATACTAATAACAATTACCAACAATAATCAACAACAATTTATCATTAAACTGAATATTATGCATACTATAAACCCAATTAAAAATTGTTAACACTAAGAGGTATAAAACAAACATTCTTTATGAGTTGAATCTATCTTTGTTTACAGTTGGCTCCTCATTAGATTTAAGCCTGTAGGATCATAATGAATTAAAAGCAGGAACTTGCATTCACTCACACATCACACAGTTTGAAGATGGGCTTAAAGAGACATAAAACGGTTTTATTTAAATTTTTTTCATTTTGTTATGCCCTGAATCCAAGTCCCTCGCAGACCACCAGGAGATGCGACACTGATGCAAAGGCAGAGAATCTTTTAATTAGCAAGCTGGAGCCTGGGCTGTTCCCATACCTGGTGCAGCAGGACTGGTCAGAGGCTCCTTACAGGCACTCTTTTTAAAGGACAAAAATCGCAAGTAGGGGGGTTTCCACGCCTTGGCGTTATAGGATTTGTATAACTCAGCAAAAATGCACATGGGAGTAGGCTGTGGTTTTGGCGGGCTTATAAGAGCCCTGAGGGCAGGGGTGAAGGAGTCAGGATTCATGGTGTATTTCCTGGGATTGTTGGGTTATGTCAAAAATATGCTTATCTGGCCTTTGCACTGACCACCTGCAACAGCTATTTCAAAAACATGTTTATCCTGACGGGTGTGGTGGCGCATGCCTTTAATCCTAGCACTTGGGAGGCAGAGGCAGGCGGATCTTTGTGAGTTCAAGGCCAGCCTGGTCTACAGAGTGAGTTCCAGGCCAGTTGGGAAATCAGGAAGATCCTGTCTCAAAAAGACCAAAAAAAAAAAAAAAGTTTTCTATTTGGGTTGTCTATAATTTTTTAACGTAAACAATATAGCAATGACCCTCCTCTTTAGACTACTTTTATTCTATCTGATAAGTCTTGGTATACTGTTTTCATTTGCATTCAATTCTTGAAATTTCTAAATTTTCCATCTTGATTTTTTTTTTTTCAGTAACTAAGTGCTCATTAAATAGTGTGGTATTTAAACTCCCTGAGTTTGTGTATTTTCTTGTAATTTCTTACACTGTTGAAATCTACCTTTGTTCCATTGTGGTCAGATACAAGAAGTTGCTCCGATTTTCTTCAATTTGTTGATGCTCCTTTGTGTTGAATAGACTATCTGTTATAAAGCCAGTTCCATGAACTCGGGGAAGAGTGTGTATTCTGCAATGTTTGGATAGAATGATCTGAAGATGTCTGCTATGGCCATTTGATCTATGATGCCATTTAACTCTACAGGGTAGTAGGAGGGCTGGTCTGTGCCAGGCAGAGAAGGAATCCAGGGGAAAGTTGACGTAGGAACCTCCCGTGGAGGGTCTTAACAAAGGAGGCTAGAAGATTTAACTAGTGTGGGTTAGGAAGGTAGTCCAGAGATCTGAGGCAGAGAAATTGGAGCCTACCTGTGAACAAGTCAAACGGGGAACAGGGAGGGGATGGGATAGATTGGAAGTGTAGAGGCTGCAGAGAAATGGAAGAGAGAAACCTAGATGTTTTACAGAGAGCACTACATGCTCTCCTATGGGAGTCACTCTGTAAATGTTCAGCTTACTCCAAACTTTCTCAAATGTCTCAGCAGCATGGCCACCAAAAGGCAACTTCAGACATGATTCCCTTTTCTGAAAAGAAGATGATCTTATTAGTTGCCTCTCCAAGCCAGCTCTGCCCTCAGCCCTCCTAGTCCAAAGTAATCATGAATCTGCGGGTACAGCATTCTCACTAACCACATGCAAATAGATTTTTCTGTGGTCAGAAATCAGATCCTATTTCCACTGAAGGAGCAGAGAAGGTCAGGCTTGCTGTTCCTACCTTAGCAAAAGATATATAATCTTCATAAACAATATTTTTAAGGAATTAAAAACATTTTATTATTATTTTTTTTATGGGGATGAGTGTACTGTCTGCGTGTAGGTAGGTGCATCCCTGTCGCGCAAAGCTGTGGAGGTCAGAAGAGGGTTTGTCAGATTCCCCCAGAACTGGAGTTAAAGACGATTCTTAGCTGCCATGTGGGTGCTGGGAATCGAACCTGGGTCCTCTCCAAGGGCAGCAGTCAAGTGTTCCCAACGACTGAGCCATCTCTCCAGCCCCAAATATTATTTTTATTTTATGTGCATGGCTGTATTATTGCCTGCATGTATGTAAGTGCACCTGTGTCATGCAATTGAAGTCAGAAGAGGGCATCAGATCTCCAGCATTCCCAGAACTGGAGTTATAGTTAGCTGCCATGTGGGTACTAGGAATTGAACCTGGGTCCTCTGTGAGAGCAGTCAGTGCTCTTAACCACGGAGCCATCTTTCCAGCTCCCATAAACAATATTAAGAGAACCAAAATTCAAATAAAGGCAGAATAGAATTTCCTTGTGGAGGCACAACCAATAAAAACATTTATATGCCCAGATGGCAGTTTGAGTCCATTCCTAAATTATTTTATGAATAATTCTTAGTAAAGAACCCTTTAAAGTAGGCCACATTGTCCCCTGTATTAGTGAGTGACTTTAATATGCCACTGTCACCAATCCACAAATCATCTAGACAAAAACCCAGAGAAACAGTCGAGTTAAATGGCCTCATAGATCACATGGCCGTAGCAGACATCTTCAGATCATTCCATCCAAACACTGGAGAATACACATTCTTCCCAGAGCTCATGAACTGTCTTACAATAGATAGTCTATTAAACACAAAGGAGCTGCAGCAAATCAAGGAAAATTGGAGTAACTTTTTGTATTCTATCTGATCACAATGGAGTAAAGCTAGATATCAACAGAGAAACAAATTACAAAAAAATACACAAACTCAGAGATATTAAACACCACAATGTTGAATGAGCACTTAGTTACTGTTAAAATCAAGACAGAACATTTAGAAATGTCTAGAGCTGAATGCAAATGAAAACAATATCCCAAAACCTATTAGATACAATGAAAGTAGTCTTTTTTAAAATCTATTATTTTTTATGTGAATGAGTGTACTGTCTGCATGTAGGTTGGTCCACCCATGTCGTGCAATGCCTCAGAGGTCAGAAGAGGGCATTGGATTCCCCTGGAACTGGAGTTAAAGACGGTTCTTAGCCACCATGTGGGTGCTAGGACTTGAACCCGGGTCCTCTGCAAGAGCAGTCAGTGCTCTTAACCACTGAGCCATTCCTCCAGTCCCGAAAGTACTCTTAAGTGGTAAGATCATTGCTATAATGTGTACATTAAAAAAATTAGAGACATCCCAAATAGAATTTTTTTTTCTTTTTGACACAGGATCTTCCTGATGTCCCTGCTGGTCTGGAACTCACTATGTGGATCAAGCTGGCCTGGAACTCACCGAGATCTGCCCGCCTATGCCTCCAGAGCTTTGGGATTAAAGTGCACTCCTGTGCCTAGCATCCAAGCAGAAAGCTTAGTGATGCCCCTGAAAGCTTTGGGAAAACAACAGCAAGACAAACTGAAAAATCAGTAGAGAGAACAAAAGAAGAATAATAAACTCAGGGCAGAAATTAATGAACTCAAATGAAAAATAAACACAATCCATCAATGAAGCAAATAATTGGGGGTTTTGGGGAAAGAAAAGAAGATAAACAGTTAATGAAATTAAACAAAAATAAGATCCAAGTTAATAAAACTAGAGATGAAAAGGGAGATATTACAAGAAATACCAGTGAATGAAAATCAGAAAATTGGTGGTGCAGAATTTGCGGCTTGGGTTGGGCTGTCCTGAGAGTGGCCATGAGCTGGACCTGCCCGCGCTGCCAGCAACCTGTTTACTTCGCTGAGAAAGTGAGCTCCCTGGGCAAGAACTGGCACTGCTTCTGCCTGAAATGTGAGCGCTGTCACAGCATCTTGTCCCCTGGCGGGCATGTGGAGCACAATGGAAGGCCATACTGCCACAAGCCTTGCTATGGGGCTCTCTTTGGACCCAGAGGGGTGAATATTGGTGGTGTGGGCTGCTATCTCTACAGCACCCCCTCTCCCTTCCCTGCCAGCAGCACTTCCCTCCACTCCAGCAACTCTAGCCTCCTCAGGCCAAGGTCTGGCCTCCCCCATGCCAAGAAAAGCCCTCCCCACATAAAGACATTCGCTGGGGAGACTTCACTGTGCCCTGACTGTGGAGCTCCTGTTTATTTTGCTGAGGTGGTGATGTCCCTGGGCAGAAATTGGCACCGACCTTGCCTGAGGCGCCAACGTTGCAGGAAGACCCTGACTGCTGGGAGTCATGTGGAGCATGATGGCGTCCCCTACTGCCACATCCCCTGCTATGGCTGCCTGTTTGACCCTAAAGGTGTGAAGATTGGCGATGTGGGCTGCTACATTTATGACCCAGTGGAAATAAAATCCAAATGAGTGGCTCACAGGAGAGGTCACTCTAACTCAGGCTCCCCCGCCCATGGTCCAATGGAAGGCCTGGAATTTTCTAGTCTCTTGGGAAGCAGGAAACAGGGTTCCTGTGGCCTAGTCCTAGGTTCTGCAGTGGACGAGAGGGTCTACACTTCCTCTGCCAGTTCTTCCCTTTCTCATTCCTATCTGGATAGGCCACCCTGCTTTAAATGGTGATAATCTGGCTTCCCCGTCCCTTTTTCCTGGCAAATGTTTATTTCAGCCTCAACGTTCTGGTTTCTCTAATAAAATGTTGGCTCCCCCACCCCAAAACAAGAAAATCAGAAAATTATAAATATTTACATTACAATAAGTATTTGTGACTTTAAACTAGAAAATAAAAAAATGAGTGAAGTTCTAGATGATTATAGTGAAAGCCTGGCAGGATATGCTGACTTGTATAATAGTGGTACAAATGTCAAGGTAGTAAATAACCACTTTCTGATTGGAGTCAAGGCCTGTTCCACAAGATTGAACCCATACCTAGCACCATAATTGGGGCCAAGATTCTGAGCTAGACACGTTGTAGGACCTAGGGGAGAACTTATTACTGTTATTGTGTTAGGTGGACGTAGCATTAGACTCCTAATGACTTATTGTTGTACCACAGAGTAGTGCATCTCTCCATTCTCACCAAAAAGCTTCCTTTGGCAGTAGATGGTGATTAACCTAGAGACCTGCAACTGATTTTGCATGCTGGGTAGGTTCTGTTGTCAACTGTACACACCTGGGAAGAGAACAGCTCAATAGGGGAATTTCCTCCATTAGATTGGGCTATGGCCATGTCTGTGAGACTTTTGCTTTTTATTTTTTTCAAATTGAATTTTTGCAATTTTCTTTTGTTGTGGATAATCTTTAATGTAATGGTTTTAAAACCAAAAGTAAATCTTTTTCCATGTTCTGTCTCTTATACAGAAGAACTTCATGCAAAATTCTTCATATGTCTTGAATACCTGAATATTAATTTGTTCTCTCTTTGTTCCATTTACTTGATGATTTATAAGTTCAAAATTGTGATAACTTGTCATTTTGCAATACTATTTGTATTTCATATAATACATCTTCATCACATTTACCACCCTTTCCTGACCTGCATTCCCCCTATGAAGTACAGGACTTCATGCATTCTGTCATATACATTAAGGCCTATTGAGTAAGGGTTATGCACCTACATATCACTTGGTGTGGGCTCCTCCATTGGAGGTTCTTCTGCCTGTCTAGAGCCACTCCCTTAAAGAAGATCTCCTTTCCCTCAACCAGCAGGGATCAGCTGCCAGTGGTTCCTCACCCAAGTGTGGCCTCCTGCCTGTTCCCCCACTTCTATGCTGGTTTCTGTCTGATTGACTTTCTATGGGTCTTCTGCATTGTTAACACAATTGCTGTTAGTTCCTATGAGAAAGGTCCTTGGAGACTGTCGGACTGTTTCCTTATGGTTCTACAACCTCCTCCACAGGCTTTTCAAGCTTTCTGTCCCATCTTCTACAGTGGTCCTGCGCCCTGCGTGAGTGAAGTTTAACATTGGAGTTCTGTCCAGGCATTCATACTCTGCTGTCTCTACACTTGGCTAGTTGTGATGTTTTGTGTTCCTCACCCTTTGTTACATGAAGAAACTTTGCTCTTGGGAGTTGAGAGATGCATTACCATTCTCTCTACTCCTAGTTCCACTATGTGCTATGAGCCAGGGGTGTAGAGGTTCCATTGTAGATATGTCACTTAGAGTTGGTATCTCATAGACATGTATTCTCTCTCTCTCTCTCTCTCTCTCTCTCTCTCTCTCTCTCTCTCTCTCTCTTTCTCCATTTGTGGAACTCTATAATAGACCCTGTTGCAAAAGAAGCTTCTTTGTTGACTGGTGCCTGGCATACTTGTCTGTAAATATAAGGATCCATATTTAGCATATAGTAAGGAATTACATTTATCTAGGAATATGATAGGTGTAAGGGTTTCCTCTAGGATCATGTTCTCTCAAGGCATGCGTATTTGACCATGTTTAGAGTACCACACATGGGTTCCCTCCCACTGAATCGGCTTTAGGACCAATGAGGCAGTTGTTGATTGCCCCAAGATAAAAGAGCTCCTACTGCCCCAATATGATTTGCTGTGCTTGCTCTTATTGTGCTTATTTTGTGGGGTTGGACCATTGACTGATTTTCTCTCTTAGTAGCTTGCATCGTGTCTTCAAAAACTATCAGAGCTAGCTTTTACAGACGAGGGTTCCAGTACTTGCTCCAAGTCCTGCATGTGAAGTATGTCCTGTCTTCTCCATTAGGATCTTACTTTCAAGTTCTGGGAGATATTCAAGGGCTGTGTCAATAACCTGTGTAATTTGGGGTTACTTGGGTAGTCCAAGTGACTGGCCAATAACTTGAAGGGAAGTTTTATCTTCTCCAGCACTGTGTTTTTTACTGTATTGCCTTCAGCTCTTCACATGCATTCATGTTCAGATACTCTATGTGTATTTTCAGTAGGTTTTGAACTAATACATTTCCCTCTGCTTTTTCACACCAGCTCAGCCTTATTTATCTTCCTTCTCTCTCTCCTTGTCTAGCCCTCCCTCTTGCTTCTTCAGTTAAAGGGCCTATATTCTCCCCATTTCCTTGTGGCTATTACCTGTCTTCTACAGTCCTCTCCCTCTCCTGAGTTCCATATTACCATTTAACATCATGTTTTCTTGTATTACCTCTTTTCTTCCACTCCCAGTTAAAAATTCCCATTTTACCTATCTTACCCTCAGTAACACCTGTGTCTTGGTATCCCCCTCTTTCAGGTTTCTTATTTCCCTTTATGTCCATGGTTCCTTCCAATTTCCTGGCTCTTGTAGTTGCCTTAGAATATACACTCACATTTAGAAGGAATTGGTGCTAAGATCCACAAATGAGGGAGAACTTCCGTCAGTTGTTTTCCCGAGTCTGTGTTATGTCACATAGTATAATAATTTCTACTTCTGTCTTTTTATCTGCAAATTTCATGATTTCATCTCCCTTTACTGAGTAGAACTCCATTGTGTAAATGTACCAAATTTTCATTATCCACTCATCATGTGGAGAACACTTAGCCTGGCTCCATTTCTGAGTTCTTATGCAAAGAATAGCAATATCCCTGGATTAACATGCGTAGTTTGGGTATATGCCAAGGGGTGGTATAAACAGGATAGGTTCATTTTTTGTTTTTTAAGCATTCTCCACATTTATTTGCATCAGGTTTGCATGAGTTTGCAGGTTCGCCAGCAGTGAATGAGTGTGGTCCCCTTTCTCCACATCCTTGCCAGCATTGCTATCATTTGTTCTCCTGATCTTAGCCAGTCTGACTGGGTAAAATGAAATCTTAAAGTGGTTTTGATTTGCATTTCCCTCATTACTAGGGACACGGAAGCCTTTCTAAGGTGTTTATTAGCCATTTTTGTTTCTTCTTTTGAGACCTCTCTGTTCAGATCCACAACCCATATTAATGGGGAAAGTTGCTTTCTGATTATTTGTTTTTTGAGTTCTTTATATATTCTGGATATGAATTCTCTGTCAAATGTTTGGGTGGTGAAGATTTTCTCCCAGTTTCTGGCTTTCCTCTTCAATTCCTGGGTTGTTTCTCATTCCATACAGGTTTTTTTACTTTAATGAGGTCCCAGTTTTGGCTTAATTCATGAAGAATTGATGTCCAATTTAGAAAGTCCTTGCATACACCTATTTGTTGTACTGTGTAGGCTTTATTACTTCACCGATTTGTACTGGACTTTTGTACAGGGTGATAGATAAGGGTCTAATTCAATTTTTCTACATGTGGAGACCCCAAGGAGTGGTGATGGGGCCAGAAAGTTCAGGCTCATAGTAGCCAATATTGGGGCCTGATCCCTGGAGCACTGGGAGGGAGTTCAGATGGTCCCAAAGGCCAGGGATGTGGCCCATGGGATTTGGCTGACATGTTCCAGAATTTGTGTCAGGCTCTCTCACTCTTACTGTGAGTCCATATGTGTAACTGAGCAGATGTCTGGAATACTCTGTTTCCCTGCTGTCATCCACCACCTTCTCTGTTATGTGTGTATGTCATGACAAAGTAAGGAGCACAAATATTATTTATATGTAAACCGATGTATAAGCATATATGGATAGTGATATTACCTCTGTGTTTTGAGCCTGCTAATACTTAGTTATATGTGAATTTTTGCTTTTATCTTTATTAAATCTCATGTCTCCTCTTATCATCTAGCTGGAAATTAATAAATTTAAATCTCAGTGTAAGAAAAGTTACACTGAGATTTTAACAGTTTGAAGCTAGACATCCATAGCAGATATCAGTTGTTATCAAGCATACTAGGGACAAATCCCTTGTAGACAGGTCTACATCCTGACACCAGTCAAAAGAGGGCAAGTAGCAAGAGTGCCCTTTAGTTTTTGTCAATGTGATGTAAATTAGATTCACCTGGTTTGAAGGAGCCCATACTGAGGAATTGGTGCCATCAGACTGGCCAATGGACTTGTCTGTGAGGCCAACACTTAACTGATAATTGATGTAGGAGGGCCCAGCCCACTGTTGGCAGTGCCATCCCTGAGGAGTTGAGTCGGGTTGTATGAGAAAAGTGGCTGAGGTCCCAAGGGGGAAGCGAGCTGGCAAACAATATTACTCCATGCTCTCTGCCTGAGTTCTTGTGTTCAGGTTCCTGCCTTGAGTCCCTAACTTGGCTTTTCTGGATGACAGTCTGTAAGCTGTAAAATGAAATTAGCTCTTTTCTCCCCAACTTGGGTTTTGTTTTTTTCTTTTGGCATTTTTGAGACATATCTCCCTTTAATCCCAGAGTTATTAATTTTATTATTAATTTTAATCCACTCCAGACTTGTACTGGACTCTAAGTTATAGCTTTGGGAAAGTGTGCATTACCTGTGACATTTCTTTTGCCTATAACACAATAATTTCACTCAAGAGAGGATGGGTTTTACCACCTTGAACCAGCAGTGTGCCCACTAAAAGGAGACAGTTTGGATGGGCTTGGTAGACCTTTTCAGCTTGGTTCCTGTCTATAGGTATGTGATACAACTCCTATCTTCTGGAAAACTATAAATCAAGACATGGAGGTCTGGGAAACAAGAGAGACTGCTCTGTTTGTAGTGACAATTACCAAAATGGAGATGGAGGAATACACCTCCTCCCTCCAGGATACAGTTTGCAGAGCACACTTTACTCTGAATATTTTGTCAATTTTGAAATCAGAAACGATACCTCCAGTCCATAAACAGTGGAGGCTTCTGACAGGCAATAATAAGACCTCAGTTGTACACTGTGGGGACAGTGAGTAAGCCCAAATCCACTGCTAAATTGGGCAAAAGTTTTGCTTGTGTCTTGCCAAAGATGGAGCCCCCTTCTGGGTTCTAGCAAGAAGTGATCAAAAAATGGATCAGGTCCACTGACAGGGGAGCTGACCTGTCTGAACATTCAGAAAGTGTGGTAACATGGGCATAGGTGCCTGACCCTTTGTACTAGTTGTCTACGTCTAAAGGCCTCAGTCCCAGGATTGGACTGCCCTACCTGGAGTTGTTGGCCAGGGAGGCTCTGGAAGCCTCCCAACATAGGCCATTTGCCTACAACTTTGGGTGCACATAAGAAGTGGGCAGTAAGATCCAATTGTTGCAGATACTGCATGTTGTGAATATGAGAAAAACAATTATGCTGAGACCTTACACTGCCAATGGACAGCTCAACATTATGATGTTGGAGAGTGCTATGTAGATCACTAGGAAAAAGGGTCTCTGAAGCTCTACCACAGACCTCACATGCTGCACATTCACGTGCCAAAAATCTACTGCAATAGTGGCAGCCTGGTACATGTACACCCAGAAAAATTCTGATTGGGTCTATGGCCTGCTCCTTGGGGGCAGGGGTAGGACTCATGACTGATACTGAAAGCTGAACACCCCCTATTGTCAGAAGACTTTATAAGCCACATTAGAATTGTATTGCCATCATTTTGTTAAAGAGCTATAATGACCCAACTAAGATAATATTCAAGCATGTATTTGTGCTCATAGCATAACTTGTTATAATGGTTAATGTTTGTTTAAATGTCTGTGCTTCTTGCTATTTGTGTTCTTTTAGTAGAAAGAAGAAGGAGACTCCTGAATGAGCCACCAGTCTATGGAAAACAGAACTTGGACAAACCCAAGAGTTTGATGTGTCATCTCAGAGGCTCTGTCACTCCCCCATCCAAGGCTCAGAGATGCTCCTGGAAGAGGTTGGCACATCGGTATGTAAAGGCCAAAGAAGAGATGTATAGTGTGAGATCACAGCAAAAAGAGAATGGACTTTTATTTGATCAGCGTATTTGTGTATGCAAACCTCTCCAACTGGACTTGGGGACCCTGGGTTGTAAAAGAATTGGACATAGATGATTGCTAATTGGGTTTACATGGACATTGCTTATGTTTATTGGTTATGTTTACTAATTGGTTTACCCTGTATTTGTTTTTTATTTGGGCATTGATTAGTCTTAGTGCTTTTAGAAAATAGTCGGGGCTGGAGAGATGGCTCAGTGGTTAAGAGCTCCGACTGCTCTTCCAGAGGACCTGGGTTCGATTCCCAGTACCCACATGGTGGCTAAGAGCCACCTTTAGGCCAGGTGTGGTGATGCACACCTTAAAAATTAAATAAAAAAATAAAATAAAATAAAAAATATATAAAAAAGAAAATCGTCATGGCCACTCAAGTCAGACCAAAGGTAACTGACCACCACTTCTATCATGCTCTCTGAGCTCGTGGAGGGAAAAACAGAAGGAGAGATGTGGGACAACAGTCCTGGATCCAGGCTACATTGTGCGTGCATGTGCAGGCTAGGCTGTGCTTGGCACCATGAGCTGACTTGTTAACATGCGTGTCCCTTTCTGAGTATACCCCACAAGCTGGGGTGATGTGTGATGATGTAGACATCTGGTATTGGCTACTGGAAGATGATGTCATGAATTGTGAGGGTTCTCTGCCCCAATCCCATATAGGTTGCTTGTTGCATAAAATAGATTTTTGTTGCAAAAAACAGATCTGCTTCCTGTGATGTGGTCCCAGAGATGTCCTGTAGCAGTCTCATACTGTACCCTCTTCACAGCATGTTCAAATGTGGGATTTATAGTATCTGCACAGCATGGGCTGTGGCTAATTGTCCCATCTGTTGTGTGGGCCTATGTGTGGAAATCACCTCTTACATTAGTCTGTCTATACAGTGTTGGTCACCAGCCTCTGTACTTTTTTCTTTATATATTTTATTGAGCTTTTGAGCATTTCATAACATAACTCTTAATCAAATTTAGACTTCCTTCTCAGTCTATACATCCCCACTCTACCCAACCCGGGACCTCATTCTTTTGTCATATACATTAAGTGCTATGGACCAGGCTGAGCATTTGTACCCAGATGCCCTTTGATGCAAGCTCATCAATTGGAGTCTAGTCAGCCTATCTAGAGATCTTTTAAAAAATCTACTCTCCCTCACCCAGCAGTAATAAGTTGAGGATAATTCCCAGTCTAAGGTTGGGGCCTGTCACCCATTTCCTTGTCTGATTGAGTCAGCATGGGTCTTGTATACAACACTACCTCTGCCACAAGTTCACATGAGAAAACTTCCAGTGGCCTTAATGCCTTTGTTCATTGACCAGCCTTGGCTTTTACACCCCCCCCCCATTTCTGCAAAGTCTCTGAGTTGTGGGTTTGTGTGTTTTAATAAAGGAGTCCTATCCTGGGACACAGACTATGCAGTCTCTTATTCTCTTAAACTTAGTCAGTCAGGGCCTTCTGTGTGCATCACACTCTGCTCTATAAAGAAGCTTTGCTAGTGAGAGTTGAGGGATGCACTAGTACTCTCTCCATCCCTGTTCTGCTATGCTTTAAGAGACTTTTTAGAGTTTCCAGTGTAGATATGTCACATAGGGCTGGGCGTCTTTCAGTCGTATATTCTCTGCATGTGAGCATTGTGGAACTCTGCAGTAGCCTCCATCTGTTGCAGAAAATGGCTTCTCTGATGAGTGGTGTATGCTATAATTGTGTGTAATTGTAAGGATCTATATTTAGCCTATGGTAAGAAATTTCGTTTTCTAGAAATTTGACAGAGTTGTGTTTTCTCTAGGATCTATGACTTCTCCACCCATGTGTACTTGATTATAATTACAGTGCCACCCATGAATTCCCTCCCATTGCGAGGCTTTTAAGTTCAATCAGGTAGCTGCTTGTTACCCCCAGATAACAGGACCACCACTGGACCAATAGAGGCAGTTTGTTGTGTCTGTTGTTATAGTTATTAAGCTTTAGAGCTGGGTTGGACCATTGCTCAATTTACTTCCTTAGTAGCTTGCAGAGTATAGTCTCAAATTATGAGAACTAGACTTAAGGGAGAAGGCTTTCAGGTCAGGTCTAGCTCCATTGTCCAAGTCCTGTGTGTGAATTATGTCCTGTCTTCAGCAGTAGGGTCTTGCCTTCAAGGTCTGGGAGATAATCAAGGACTCTGGCAAAAGCCTGCAATGTTTTGGGAGTCTCTTGCACTGCTCTGACCAATGACTCAATGGGACGTCTCTCCTGACCGCCACTATTCTCCTTGTTGTAGAGCCACCAGGTTCATATGTGCACTAATGGTCAGACATCACATGTGTGTTTCTCAAGGGGCTCCCATGACAAAATGTTTCCCTCTGGCTTCCCATGCCTCTCAAGCTCCATTCACCTTTCTTTCCTCTACCCACCCCCCCATTCAACCTCCCTCCTGCCTCCCCAGTTCAAGCATCCCAACTTTCCCACCAACAAAATCTGCCTCCTACCATCTCCCCTCTCCTAAGTTTTCTCCCTCCCCACTTCCATGGTCCCCTGCACATCCTTCCTCCTCCTCTCCCACACCAACAACCCCACTCCCCCTGGTGCCCTACATCTGTTCCCCACTGTCTCTCTGGTTTGGGCTCTTGCTTTCACTTACCTTAGTCTCCTTAATTGGCTCCCACTGATATGTCAAGATATATATCCACATATAAGGGATTGGTGCTATAATCTGCAAATGAGGGCGAACGTAGGTGGCTTATTTTTCTCAGTTTGTGTTACTTCATGTATGGAGTTCTACTTAATGGTAAGGAAAGATGAAATTATGAGATTTGCAGCTAACTGGTTGGAACTAGAAACTACTACAGGATCCTCCCCCATTATATAATCCTCAAAGAAATGTGACAAAGCAGAGTACTCACACCTTTTCCCAGAAGTGAGAGTGTAGATATATGTGGCGTCCTTCATAAGGTAGAAAACTCAGAATTACTTTGAGAAAGACATTGAAAGGAAAGTGTACACCACCATGTACATGTACATATCATTTTAATAGAAAGCAACTATTCTCATTTATTTTCACACTGTTAATGACTATTCTACTACACTAGGAATACTGATCCTTGCTGTAAAGATCTGCAGGCTCTGAAAGAGGAAGAGGATTAACATTTGATCCTCCACAGAAAGCATTTCCTTCTTCAGAGTTAGGTATGATGGCTCAGGGCCCAAAGCCGGAGCACAGGTCATCGCACACTGGAATTCGACCTCCCTATCCCATTACTGCTTCCCAGTACTCACTGGGGTCAGACCCCAATGATCCCACCCTCTTTGCCAAGAGCTCTTCTTTATTCAGGAGAGCCTTGGCATCACTTGCTACAGTATCAAGGAAGTAACTTTGCCAATAATAGCTCTTATTCAAGTAGAGAGCACTGGAACCAAACCCCCCAAGAACTGAAAAAACATATTCAGTGTATTTCTGTAGAGTTTCAAGAAACGTCTTCTCTTGGCCTTCTTTCAACAGATGGGGAGACTTGATGCATTTCTTGAGGTCATCCAAAGACATGTTAAAGTCATTGGCAATAGTATTCAGTGAGACATCGTCCAGACCAAAGTAAGACCTGTAGAGATTCAAGACCTCTGGCATCTTCTTATCTATGTACAGACCCCCGAAGGGAATGAAGGCAACTGCTGCGTCCTTCAAAGCCTCTAGAAAGATTTTCTGCCTCAGGGAGTCCCTCTTTAGGTCAATGGCTGCCTCTGTAACACACTTCAGGGACAACATGAAGATGTGACGCTTGTGAGCTGGGAGCTCTCTCAGCAGGGTGGACTGCAGTTTGGGAAAGTCATAATCTGCCACCTCAAAGCAAGATATTAAAAAGAGTGGAGACTCTTTGCAGAGAGCCTTGCGAAGGTGCATTGAACTCTCATCCCGAATTTTCTTCAGGACATTCTCTTTATTGAAACTCTTGGGTTTACTCCTTTTCTCATTACTTAAATCAGCATCTACCTTAGAGCGAACAAAGTAGAAATTCATCTTCATTTTTGCAATGGCTTTGGCCAGTTGTGCATCATTTTCTTTGAAGCGTGTTGCAGAGATGATGATGAAGAAATCATACTCCTGAAACTTCATTTCTGTTAGGTAATTTTCTGGTTTGAAGTTGGTGGAGCCAATGCCAGGCAGGTCCCATATGGTCACTCTAGGCAACGTTGGGTGTGGATATGGTGCTCTCTTCATGGTGGTCTCCACTGGCCCAGTGGCAGCTGAACCTTCTTCTTCATTCCCCATTCCCCTCAGGGCATTGATGAAAGTGGACTTCCCTGCCCCAGTCTCCCCTGTCACAGCAATACTCATTGGGGCATCATCAATATTTCTCAGTTCATTAATGATTAGAGAAAGTGCTTTCTGAATATCTTGATTTTCCAGGTGGTATTTAATCAATTTGATCTTGTCCTCAGAGATGATTTTACTTTCTGTTGTGAATGCCTTAAAAAATTGCTCCCAGGTGGAGCTCAGCTGCAGGTTCGCTGAAGGAGAAGTTCCAGATGAGCACGGCTTGTCCATGGCCTTAGCAGTGGATGCTGACTGAAGGAGAGGAAATGGAAGTTGTTTGTATTAGCAAACCAGGGCAAGGTCTAGGAGTTTGCTGTTAGAGGAAAGCAGGACCTCAGCCTCTGTAGCATTAAGAATAAAAAGCTTATTTCTTCTCTATTCCTAGACTTCTAGATTTGGTAGAACGGTCCCTTTTCCTTGGGACTTAGTTGTGCTAGAAATTTCCTTATCCTTTCTTGTTTAATTCAGAGTCCATGTCTTCTGTGAGTGTACTTAAGCTATTCTTTATTACCAGTTTATAGGTTTCTTTAGATTCCTTTATTTTTGTTAAAATGATGATCAAATTTGGCAATAACCTAAAAGGACAGATTAGCTTGTGAAGAGCAAGGAAGCATCACATTCACGACAAGGCTCCCAGCTAATGTGAATCATTACTATGTCACCTCTAGCACCTTACGTCTTTAAAGCTCAGGTGTTAATGGCAAAAATTAAGGTCAAACTTTCCTTTATAATGCTGATTAGATTTGTGGAATAAGAACATTTCTTACAACTCACACTGGCTCAAATACTACAGAAAGCACATGCATTAACTGCAGAGTGGGGCAAATAACTATAGAATAAGAAGGATTTTTGTATTCCTTTTTCTGTGTTGGAAGGAAGGGGTCAATGTGGAGACCATACCCCAAAGCCTATAATCGCAGTTTTGTCCTAAGACTGTATGAACAATAACAGGACTTCTTGTGCTACATTGCAGGATCTGGTCTTCAAAGCACTGACCAGAGCCACCCTGCTTAGTAAACACTCCATGAAGTCAGCATCTCGACACCAGTGCTGCTGGTCTGCCTGATAGCCACTTATGCCAGAGGACATAGTCTAATAGTAGTTTTGCTCTAAATAGATACAGAATTAAAGTGACTTCCAATGACTTATTGCTAAACCCATAGATTAATGTACCTCTCAGCTCTCTCAGTTATTAACACTGAAAACCGCAATCAGCCAACATGCATCGAGCAAGAAGCTGTAGAGTGATGATCCTTGAATAGAAACCTGTACAAAAGTTCTGCCCCCAGGGCTTAGGAAGATTGTGGAAAATTGGGCCAGATAAAGTGTAAGAGGCAGAGGAGGTGGATGACTACAGGGAAATAGAGTTTCCCAGACAGCTGGTCTGTTACTAATCTGAACTCACAGCAATGGCGACGGGATGTTCAAGTGCCACATGTACTGAAATCAGAAAAAAACTCCAGCATAGTCATGGGGAAGTGGGAACGGAACCTCCGCCCTACCTGAGTAACTTTTGTCAATTGAGGCTGTTTGGAGGGGAAGATCAGTCTCTTTCAAGGGTGTGTCTTTTGGTAGGTTGACCAGGCTCCAGTGGATGGATCCACACTGAAAGACATTTGGGGAGACAAATTAGATGCTGTAGGCTTTATTATACATACAACAGTCTACATTAAATTGGGTGGTGGCTAGCAAGGGGAGCCATGGATAGGGGAGAGGCTCTATATGTAATAAAAATACATTGTATGAGAATTGAAATGATTCAATGAAAAGGGGAGAGGGTAGTTGTTTTAGGTCACCACACTTTTGTGTACTTCATAATATGGCTGTAAACAACTAGTATATAAGGAAAAGTGGAACATATAGGGTAGAGATGAATGTGAGTTAATGAAAATGTTCTGTAGATTTGAAATTCTTTCAAAATAAAATGTAGAAAAAGGAGAACATTTGGTCAAAGAGTATCATATAAACAGAGTATGTGAGATAATTGGAATGCCTTGAAATGATCAAATTTGTGAATTGTGGGCAGAAAGTAGAACTCCATACCAACATCAATGAGGTATTTTCCAGCCTTGTCAAAATATTTATGAAATTAGGAACAGAGATAAGCCTCCAGGACACAGAGACATACAGACCACCAAATAGGACAAAAAAGAAATTCCTCAAATTCGATTATAATTAAGTCAATAAATATAAAGATTAAAGAAAGTGTTTGGGAAACCATAAGAGAGAAAGACCAAGTCAAATATAAAGGCAGGCCCATGGGAATAACTGACTCCTCAGGAAAAACTGTGGAAGTCAGAAGTGTTGAAAATGATGCATTTCACACATTTCATCTAACTGCAGAAATACATGCACAGCTATATTTATTGCAGCTCTGTTCACAATAGCAAAAACCTGGAACCAACCCAAATGCCCCTCAACTGACGAGTGGATAGAGAAAATATGGTACATGTACACAATGGAGTTCTATGCAGCAGTAAAGAAAGACAGCATCATGAACTTTGCAAGTAAATGGATGGAACTAGAGGACATTATATTAAGTGAAGTAACACAGTCCCAGAAAAACAAATGACGAATGGTATCCCTCATATGTGGATGCTAGTGCCAATAACCTAGTTATAAATATTTCTTGTGGAGAGGGATGCATATTAAAAGAACAACAACAGAAAGACTGCATCAGAAAACTGACTGAAATGGTGAATTGGGAGGGGTGGGAGGGGCGGGAGAGGGACATGTGTCTATATTCGATTAATGTATATTTAATTAACATGAGTTCAACAAGTATCCAATTTTGCCCAGACTCTGTTTACAGGTTACAAGGTGTTTTAGGACTAAATAAAAGTAGATCTGTGTATATTAAGCAACATTGGTTTGAAGGTTCTGATAAAACGGTAATGCACCTGAGTTAATTGGAAATATAAATTGTTGTTGTCCACATTTGTTTTACTTAAAATCTGTATAACAATAACTTTGGGATTGGCACATACAAATGTTCTCTATAATTTTTCTGTTGTTCAGTATCACCTTGTAGCATTCTCTTTTACCTGTAGGATGATTTAACTTAAAAAATTAAGTTTGCTTTCCAAGTTAACCACATCCCATCACCCAAAACAGCATGGGTGAATTTGATGAAATCTGCACCTTGATTCCAGCCTATAGTTATGTGTAATATAACTGCCTTTTTGAGACTCATGGGTCAAAAAAAACCCCAAAAACATAAAATAAAATAGGGGAATACAGATAGATATGAAACCTTTTTGTCAAAAACCTTGCAAATAAAATCTTAAAACTAACTACGGGAAAAGATTTGCATGTTCCAACAGGTCAAAATGTCTCCAACTTAACGGCTGAGAAAGAAAAGATACAGATTGGCCTGTCTGAACATTGAAAGGAAGAAAGGCCTCAGATTGCTACAGACATCAAACCCCTTGGTGGATCCTACTTGCAACAACTATTTATAATGAGTCCTAATGAAACTTACCTTCTAGGTGCCGCAAAGTTTTAATATGAGAGACTTTCTTACCTCCCCCCATAGAACAAGGAGAAATATGATGATGAGGTCGTTCTCTAACTGTAAATTGAAGCCAACTGTTATAGAGGTATTCGCTTATAAAACTGGTAAAACTGCCTTCTTTAAGTGACTAATAGACATAGGAACTGTGAAAAAGATTATTCTCTATTCAGAACCAAATGGAGTACTAAAGTCTCCTTAAGCTATGCACTTAAGCAAAATATATTAATACAAGAGAGCTCTGATATCAGAAATGGTTTACTCTACCAAGGAGATGTTGGCCAGGGGATCCAAGTTCCCCACCAAAGGTAAAGGCTTCTTGCCTGTAAACTGGGATACCTGCAAGAAGAGAGGCGATAAGGCCCTGCTGTCAAAGATCTGATGTAAGCATGGGAAAGATGCATTAAGACCGCACTTGCAAGGGTACAGTTGGTCTCTGGAACAACAGAGAGTGTTTCTAAAGGCCACTAAATCAATAAAGCAAATATAGGTCTCCCTGAGTCAAGCAAGACTCCTCCGTCAGCACCAGCTATACCTCACCTGCTTGGAAATACTGTGCAGTAGTGGCAGCCACATGCCTGTATATCCCAAATCTAATTGGCTATTAGCTCTCTCCTTGGAGGAATACCTCATGGCTGATGCCACAAGCTTACATCCTCTACAGGTTAGGAGATGTTATAAGCCACAGTAAGACCCTGTCATATTTAACAGAAAAAAATGTAATTCATGGATTAACATACCATCCAAACATCTATGTCTATACCAAAATAACCTACCATAACAATTAGTACTGTTTAAATGCCTGTATATCTAATTGCATGTGCTTCATTAGTAGGATTGAAAGGTTATTCATGGACAAACTGTCAGCCCATGAAAGGAAACAGCCAGAATTGACCAGAGTCCAAGACAATAGCTCCAGAGAAAATAGACTGTTTTGCTTCTCATCCACCTGTGCCCCTTTTCTAAGCCTAGGGAACAATCTGCAGAAGAGGGGGCATGATAGAATATAAGGGCTGCGAATGAGGTGAATGGTGAAACTATAGCAATATAGTCTGGACACTCATGTGATCAACTTGATTGAACATACAAGCCCCCCCCAACTGGATGGTGGGACCCATGGGCTGTGTGGGTTTGGGCACAACTGCTTACAAATTGGTTTTACATGAAGGATGCTTGTACTCCTAAATTATTACTTATTTTTAAAAAATTAAAAAAAATAAAGAAATATTAAAAAATGATGCATTTCAAATTCTGAAATTCTAGAGTTTGTGGCTGAGAATTTTTATTGCTTTAAACCACATTTTAATGATTTAATGTCAATGAATCAGAAATAATCTATTCAGTGCATTTTTTTAGATGTACACGGGGTTTTAATTAAAAGGGGGGAAATGCTTAGAGATAAAATTTATGATTTTACTAGACTGAAAATGTTTCTAAAACTTTTTCTATGCTAGACAGAATCAAGGCAGAATACCTTGTATGCTGGACAGCTCAGTGTCAAGCCAACACACCTGGGTTGAGGGAGCCTCAATTGGGCAATTGCCTCCATTGATCTGGCTTGTGACCAGCTCTGATGGGTATTTTCTTGATTGTTGAGTGACGTGAAAGGCCGAATCTCACTGGGGGTGGTGCCACTCATGGGCAGGTTGTTGTGTATTGTATAAAGCAGGTTGAGCATGGGGCACGGAGCAAGCCAGTGATTATTCCTCCATGTCCTGTGCTTCAGCTCCTGCCTCCAAGTTTCTGCCCTGATTCCTAGGTTGTGCTCCCTCAGAAATGAACCTGGGAGATGTGAGCCAAATAAACCCTTTCCTCCCCAGGTTGGTTTAGGTCAGAGTGTTTTTTCACAGCAACTGAAAGGAAACTAGAACACCTTGCTTTTCTTAAAACACAGTAATGGTGAGAAAGAGATGAAAAGTATGTTTGGCAGAATGCTTGAGCTCTGGAGGGGTGGGGGGATGGGGTGACATGGGTCTAGATTTGATAAAAAATGTATGTATAGATAAATAAATTAAAAAAAAGAAATAATTTACCTACCACATGCTCAATATTGGAAAAGCATAGGACATTTTTGTGCTTTCATATGGCTTAATTTTTGGGTGTAAGCATTGCTCTCTACCTATCAATTAGATGGTATACATTTTCAAATATCTGAATAAGAATATTCTACTTAACTTCCACAGTTATTTATATTCTTTTTCTATACATGTCCTTTGCATGGTTTTGTCTGTTAAGCATACATTTACTAATAGCAAATATTTAGTCTAATAAAATATTATTTGATCTCTAAAAAATAACACAGTAATGGGGTATTTCTTTTAATTCACAAAGCTTTGTAGTTCACATTTTTAATGCGTATATTTTATTGAAATTTTGTGTACTTCATGCATCTTAATCACATGTAGATCCTATCCCCCACAGGATTTCGTGCATTCTATCCTATATGATAAAGCCTATTGAGTCAAGTTTGTGTACCCAGATGTCCCTCAGTGCAAATTCATCTCCTGGAGGCTGTCCAGCCTGTCTAGCATCACTCTGTTAAAGATGACCTCTCCTTCTCCTGACACGTCCAACTGCCATCAGTTGTTTGGTTAAGGTGGTGGCCTCCTGCCCATTTCTCTAGTTGTATGCTGGGTTCTTGTCTGACTGAGTTTGCCTGGGTCTTGTACATACTGTCAGCATTGCTGTAAGTTCGTATGAACGAGTTCCAAGGAGCCTGGAATAATGCTTCCTTATGATCATGCACCACCCCTAGTTCTTACACTTTTCCCACCCCTCTTCTGCAATGGTCCCTGAGCCATGGGTGGGTGAGGTTTAATATCAAGGTCCTGTCCAGGGACCTGCACTCTGCAGTCTCTCATTCTCTACCCTTTGTCCAGTTGTGGCCTTCTGTGTTCGTTGGCCTCTGTTGTATGAGGAGACTTCACTGATGATAATTGAGAGATGTTGCCAGAAAGGTAGTTCAGCAGTTAATAATACTGGCTGCTCTTGCCAAGGACCTGGGCTAGATTCCCAGCACCAAATGGTGGCTAACAACCATCCATAACTCCAGTTCCAGGGATTCTGATCTCCACATGTGGTACACCTCAAGGGTGCTCCTATCTACATGCAGGTAATACACTTATATACATAAAATAAAAATAATAAAGTAAAACCCCAAATAGTTGACAGATGATTACTATTCTCCCTACCCCTTGTTCTGCTATATTCCATGAACATTGGGTATAGAGGTTCCATTGTAAATGTGTCACATTTTTTCTGTGTGTTATCAGTTGTGGGACTCTGTTATAGTCTCTGTCTGAGTGGTGACTGGTATACCTGTCTGTAAATATAAGAATTTATATTTTTTCAATTAATGTATATTTAATTGATGTGAGTTTAACAAGTATCCAAATTTGCCCAAACTTTATCTACAAATTATAAGGTATTTTAGGACTTAGTAAAAGTAAAAATGTCTATTTTAAACAATATTGGTTAAAAGGTTTTAATAAAAACGGTAATACATTTAAGCTAATTGGAAATATAAATTGTCCACATTTGTTTTACTTAAAATGTGTATAACAACAACTTTGGGATTAATGTATACAAATGTTCTCTATAATTTTTGTGTTGTACAGTATCATCTTGTAAAATTTTCTTTTTTCTATAGGATAATTTAAATTAAGGAATTAAGTTTGCTTCCCAAATTAACAACATGCAGTCATCCAAAACAGCTTGGGTAAATTTAATAAAATTTATACCTTGATTCCTACCTATAGGTATGTGTACTACAACTCCCTTTTTGAGATTCATGGGTCAAAAAAATAAAAACCTGAAATAAAAAAGGGGGGATACAGTTATATATTAAACCTTTTTCTCAAATTTTTCAATTTAAATCTTAAAACTAACCATGGGAACAGATTTGCATGTTCCCACAGGTCAGAACGTCACAAACTTAATGGCTGAGAAAGAAAAGATACAGCTTTGCATTGTGCAGGATGTACCAAGAAATAACAGCAGAGAAGTTGGCCCATCTAAACATTAAAAGGGAAAAAAATCCTCGGAGTGCTACAGGCATCAAACATCTCTGGGAATCCTATTTGTAACAACTGTTTATAATGAGTCCTAATGAACTTTACCTTCCAGGTGCTGCAAAGTTTTAATATGAGAGGCTTTCTTACCTCCTTTTCATAGAACAAAGAAAAACATGACGGTAATGAAGTCATGCTCTAACTGTAAATTAGACCTGACTGTTATAAATCTCTTATAAAACCGGTATAACTGCTTTCTTTTTTTTTTTTTTTTTGGTTTTTCTGGGTAACAGGGTCTCCCTGACCCCAGCTGTCCCTGGAACTCAATCTGTAGACCAGGCTGGCCTTGAACTCACAAAGATCTGCCTGCTTCTGCCTCCCAAGTGCTAGGATTAAAGGCGTGCGCCACCACACCCGGCAACTGCTTTCTTTAATTGACAAATAGACATAGGAACTGTGAAAAGAATTATTCTCTATTCAGAGCCAAATATAATACTAAAGTCTTTTTAAGCTGTGCAATTAAGCAAAATATATTAATACAGGAGAGCTCTGATATCAGCAATGGATTATTCTGCCAAGGAGATGTTGGCCAGGGGATCCAAGCCCCCCAAAAGGTAAAGGCTTCCTGCCTGTAAACTGGGATACCTGCAAGAAGAGAGGGTCACATATGAGTTCCCGCCCACTGAGTAGGCTTTAAGTCCAATTAGACAGCTGGTTGATTACCCCCAGGATAAAAGTGCTACTTCTGCACCCATATAGTTTTCTGTACCAGTCATTGTTGTGGTTATTAGGCTTTCAAGCTGGGGTTGGACCACTGACTGATTTTTTCTAGTAAAGCTGTCAGAGTGTCCTCAGATACTATGAGAGCTAGTCTTCAGAGAGGAGGCTACAGGCTGAGTTCCAGCTGCCTTTCTCCAAGTCCTATATGTGAAGTATGTCCTGTCTTCACCAATAGGGTCTTGCCTTCATTTCTGTGATGTAATCAAGGACTGTGGCAATAGTCTGTGTCATTTGGGTCTTGGACTTTCCTGACCAGCAACTCAAAGAGGGGTGGTTCTCCTGTCTGGTACTGTGTTTCTTGGTATAGCTTTCATAGCTATACACATGCACTCATGCTCAGATACTGGACATGTGTTTTCAGTAGGCTTCTGAACAGATCCAGCAAAGTTTTCTGTTATGACTTTCACATTCCATGGTGAAAGCAGGCTCAAGGAACTTATGAGCAGCAAGTCAGCTCTACAGAGTTTACTAGAAGAAATACTTAGGGGTGAAGTGATAAAAACATGCAAGAGCCTATGGAAGGAAAATGAATGATGCTTGAATAGTCTTTAACTAAATGAGGCTTAGAAAATCACCCAACACTACAAGGTCAACAGAGTGACAGGAATTAATAAGTGTCTTTCAATAAAAACTTTGAATACCCATATCATCTCAGGTCAAATAAAATGATAAAGATTAGCAGACTAGATTAAACAATATTCCATCCAATTTTTTCCTCCAAGAAACATTTCATGATCAAAGACAGACACAGCTTTCCAGTGAAAGGAGGAAGAAAGCTCTTCTCTCAGAGAGTGTGAGGAAACAAGCAGGCATCGCTATCATAATCTCTGACACAATGGACTCCGAGAGCATCTGAGTGGTACACCCACCCTCCCTCTCCAAGCTTGAGTACATCAGTACCCACAAAACCAGGAATATGCAAGTGAAAGGAAGGTATGTCACTCCTCTCTGCTGACTGGGTGCTGCGTGGGGCAGAAGATGGTCACAGAAGAACTCTACTATGGTCACTCTGAGTCATGAGTGACCACAGCAGAGTAAGAGATCACAGACTCTCTTGCCCTGGTGTCAGGGGTACAGTTTTCAAGTTACCACAGAAGCAGGGACATGGCCAGGGTCAACACTGAAGCTCTTCTCTTACCTTCTCCACACAGGTGACTGGGATCTGGGTGGCTGTGGTGTTTCTGTGATGTCTCTCCTGGCCTCAGGAAAGGTCTCTGCCCTCCACTAGGACCAGGTCCCTAGGGAGTGATCTACAACTGGGATTCCACCTCAGGATGATCAGGATGAAGGGGTGAGGTGAGGAGCTCTGAGCTCCTGTCAGGGGAACTGTGTAGAGAAGAGTAGAGGGTAGGGGATGCAGAGGCTGATGATTCTGGATCCTTCCAGTTGCAGGTTCACACACAGCCCTTGCCCTCTATACTTATACCCCATCAGGTTTCGTTTTCTATTCTTGGAAATGGCTCTTTTTAGGATTCAGCTGGAACATGGCACACATTCTTCTTTAGCAAAGGGCACAGCTAAGATATTTAAAGTTCACTGCTGGGCTAACTGGACTGCCAAGGATCCATGATAACGCAGTGTAGGGCCAAGGTTTCCTGTCTGACCTTCCTGCTTCCCTCCTGGAGACCAAACTGGGATGATGGTGACTAGCACTGGGCACTGTCACCCTTTGAACCAGGGACGCTGGCAGCTCGGATGTCTGTGCACACTCACTGACTGCAACGTTGCATACTATGCTTGCTGGTCTTCATCAAGAAAATGTAGGAGGGAGAAGCCTGGTGGTCAGACTCCTGTCCCTGAAGCATGTCTGTGAGCGGGAGGAATGTCTGATCCGGGTGATAGGGAGGTAGGTGTTTCATGACATCCTGGAGTCATTTTGTTAGACAGTACACTTCTCAGTGGGAACAGACACAGGGCACCGTGACCATGGTGTAGCAGCTCTGACACCTCAGAAGGAAAGGAGGTGCATTTCCTAGCAAAGGGTGATGTAGGGGTGTGGAGAGGAGCCATGCTGCTTGCAGAGAAACTGCCATTCTGCAGTTTCCGTCATAGCCCTCCTGGGACATACTGTTAGGTTATCCATGGAAAGCTTGGTGAAGAGGAGCTGAGCGTGTCCCACATTAGGGGACATGGGGAAGACATGGGTGCTGGGTCCATGGGGTCATGGGAAATCCCAGTGGATAAGCACTGCCCTGCACCCTGCTATACTATCATGAGCACAAATCCTACCGACTGAAGAAGCCTCAGTATTCCACAGGGACTTCAACAATGTGGCCTTCTGGGTCCTGGGAGACCCGTCCTACCTGTCTCCTCTCCTGTCCTCTTTCTCTTTGTCACCTCTTCAGTGACCAGAACTGTGGTGCCTTTTGTGGTAATGTTTCCTTTCCCTCCCTCCTTCCTGGAACAGTTGGTGTTGGTAAGAACAGGAACCAATCCGTTTTTCTATCAGTAGACAATGAACTGAGGACGCCCTGGGACCCTCCCCATCTCCCCGCCTCTGTCTGCTCAGCCTCCCTGTGAAGCCTGAGGAGAAAGGAGGCTGCCAGCAACCTCCTGCAGCCTTCCTTCCCTGTGTGGAGAGACTGGCAGAGGCCGTTTCTGTGTCCTGCTTTCTTCCTAGGGTGTCTATAAGAGCCGGTCTGTGGGCAGCACAGGAGGAAGATGGGGTACTTGTGGGCTATGAGCTCTGTCAGTAGGGTGCTCCTCCGTTTGGGGAAATAATAGTCAGAAACATCAAAGTTAGAGACTAAAAAACCTGGATGTGCACAAGACCAAATCTGAAAATATTCTGAAATGTCGCCTTGAATTCTCTTGCTGACAATCTCTGTATTGAAATTCTAGTGTGTTTACTCTGTTTATTGCTTCTGTTACTATTTACCTTGGTTTGAGCCAAGCAGAAATTCTTCTTTTTTTTTTTTTTTTTTTTTTTTTTTTTTGAACCAGGGTCTCCCCGTAGCCCCAGGTGGCCTGAGACTTACTATGTAGAGCAGGCTGACGTTGAACTCACTGAGATCCACCTGCCTTTGCCTCCCGAGCGCTGGGATTAAACGCATGTGCCAGCAGGTCAAGTAGAAAATCTTATACGTCCTTTCAATGGTTTTTGCCAGTGTTGCATGGGTTTAATGAGACGGTAACATGTGTATCTGAGATGATAATGACAGAGATATTCTCATTATGGATTTCCCTCTGAAGCGACTGTAGACTAATGAACTCAAACGGGGAATCCCATGTTGTTACTGTAGAGAAGTCTGCATTTGGGTATGGAGTTCTCTTCATGGTGGTCTCCACTCCCCAGTGTCAGCTGCATCTTCTTCTTCATGGCCAACTCTGCTCAGGGCATTCCATACACCTGGATTTCCCTATCCCAGTCTCCCCTGTCACAGCAATACTCAGTTGGACTTTATTGATGTCTCTCAGTACATTACTGATTTCCACAAATGTTTCTTGAAACTCATTGTTTTTCAAGTGGGATTCAATCAAAGTGTTGGTGAGAGGATTTAGATTTCCTTCTTGAAGTTCTTAAAAAGCTTATCAAAGCTGGAAGCCAAATCTGAGCCACTGACGAAGGTTGGGGAAAGCCAGGCTGACTTATGGCTCTGTGTAGCAGATGCCTCTAAATGGAGGAGAAAAGAAGGAAATTGTAGTTGCTAGGAAACCAGGTGATGACTAGGAGGTTGCTGGTAGAGAAATGCAGAACCCCAGGCTCCGTACCACATTAGAACAAGAAGCAGCTTTCCCCTCTTTCCTGGATGCTGCATAGGCTTTGGGACTGCAGGCTCGCCCATGTTACTCTCCTAGGGAACATCCCCTGCCCCCCACTCAGTGCGAAATCCACCTACTCCATGAAGCCACCAGCTCACCTTTTGTTCTCTATGTGAAATTGACATTAAATTCTCTTTAATTTTGTTAAAATAATACTCATACCTAATTATAACCTATGGGGACAGATAAGCATATGAATAGGAAAAGTAGAAGCACATCTTCTGTACTGACCATGACCTTGGACATGTTGGCATGGCAAACCTCATGTTTCTTCCGTAGTCTGTAGGTACAGGGGGAAGGGTCACTAGACAGCGACTGGAAAATGATTTGAAAACAGATCTGTAGCTAGTCTTGAATACTATTTCCCTTCTCTACAAAATGCCAGGGCCTGGCCTCTGTGGTGCACTGACTCCCAAGAAGCCCCCAGTGAGGCTTCCTGGTCTTTTGACCCTGAAGTTGTGCATTTCTCTTGAGTGTGTTCTTTTAAGAGACTTGGCTGGGAAACAAGCCACAGAAGACCCTGTCAAAGAGAGGCTAATAGTACTATTCTGCTAAGGAGATACGATATTAAACTGACTGCCAATGACTTAGCGTTATACCCATAGATTAAGATATCTCTCAACTCTCAGCCGAGAAACTTACTTATACAGAAGATAGAGATTAATACAGGAACCCACAACTGGCCAACATGCGGGGAATACTAACTAGACTGCAGAGTGCTTATCCCCGAATAGGACACCTGTATCAAACTTCTGCATCCTAAAGCTTAGGGATCTTTGTGAAGAGAAGACAGAAAGATTGTAAGAGCCAGAGGAGGTGGATGACCACAAGGAAAGTTTTCTAGACAGATGGCCAGTTAGTTACTCATCTGAATTCACAGCAGTGGTGACAGATACACAAGGTTCATGTAACTCAAGGCAGACATAGGGAAGTGGGTAAGAAGTCCATGTCTTCCTACTGGCAACCTATGCTGCTAGGAGGGGGAGGATCAGCTTCTTTTATGGATGAGACTGTTGGTAGATTGACCAGTGTCCAGTGGATAAAGCCACAGTGAAGGATAACTGGGGACACAAACCTGGCTCTATAGGCTGATTTACACACACATATATATGATATATATTAAAATATATAAATACACATATAATTAGAATATAGGAAAATTGGAGAGGGAAGTAAAGGAGATGCATTTAGGGGAGGGGATCTAAATATAATCAAAATATATTGTAGGAAGTTCTCAAAATTAGCACCGGGTCTCCTCCACTTCTTGCAGGAACACATCCAGGAGGTCTTTACATCCCTACATCCCTGTGCCCACAGCCCTGCTTACTCCAGATTCTCCCTCTCTTCAACATCCCAGCTCAGCAGGAAGAAGCCAGAGCAGAGTCGTCGCCCCCTATACCCTAAGAGTCTGGGATGGGGGCTGGAGAGATGGCCTAGCGGTTAAGAGCGCCTACCGCTCTTACAGAGGACCCAGATTCGATCCCCAGCACCCACATGGCGGCTGAGAATCGTCTGAAACTCCAATTCCAGGAGAACTCCAGTTCNGGATTCCCCTGGAACTGGAGTTCTCCTGGAATTGGAGTTTCAGACGGTTCTCGGCCGCCATGTGGGTGCTGGGGATCGAACCCAGGTCCTCTGCAAGAGCGGTCGGCGCTCTTAACCACTAGGCCATCTCTCCAGTCCCCCCCCCCCAGCTTTGATTTTAAAGCTGGTTCCTGAGGATCCAACTCAGGTCTTCATGCCCTTTACTGATAGCACCATCTCCTCTCGGCTTTCTTCAGGACCTTACCTTAGCCCCCTCCCCTTGAGCCCTCTTGGGTGCTTTCTTATCTGTTTCCTGAGTTTGAAGTCTCAGCTATGATGTAGATACTTTGTAATGTAAGTGATAATTCAGTTTGGCATAAAGGCATACCACCGGCAAAAAATCAAATGGTATTTCAGACATGTGGTACCTTTTGATGTGTGTATGTGTGTGTATATGTATGTCCGTGTGTGTGTATATTTGTGTGTGTTTGCCTGTGTGTGAGAGAGAGAAGGACAGAGTGACAGAGAGACAAAGAGAGAAAGACAGAAAGAGGACCAGAGGTAGCTGTTCTCACTATGATTTAGGTAATTTCTTCCACACACGTAGGTTAGTGTTCTGTTCTGCAGATAACAAGCAACCATTTCTCTTATTCTCTGGAGGTAGAAAGTGAGAGATTTTCTCATGAAGCATACTTTGGTTTTCTAACACATTGATCTTCGTCTGTCGCTGCATATGTATATCATGTGGAAATTATTTTGTCTGCAGAACTAGCTTGTAAAATGATACCTTTTTTCTTCATTTCCCCCAGACACAGTAGCACAGTGTGGATCTTCCATATGCACTATGGACCAGGATGTATGAGAATGGGTCAGGGGCTCCCACACAAATACATTCTCTCAGGATGTAGTTTACCCCTGTAGACAGTGCATCAGGGGCTTATGTTTGCCTTGTGTTAATCCACACGTGCAGAGGGTCTCACATTCCTGTGGGACAAAAGAAGTGCTGAGCTTTGAGCCTTTGGTCTTCTATAGTGTTCTGTTGTGTCTTCTCAGTTACATTCATACCTTCACAGATGCTTCACTGTAGCCAAGAAGTGTTGATCAACAGTTCCCGTTCTGGGCCTCCAGCTTCAGGTCCACCCAGCTCTACTATTGTCTGGAGATCCCATTTCTTACCTTCTCTGTATCACTCACGCCCCTGAGGTATGCTGCCCAGAGAGTGAAGTCCGGCCTCTCCTCCCTTCCTGCAGTAAGAGGTGACCCCCTGCCTCTACAGGTTAGGTGTCAGACCCATGTTTCACCTATGGCCTGGACTTTAAGGCAAGGGCCTAGGAAACTAGAATAACCCCAGACAGACTCTTTGCCTGATGCTGTGCTTCCATCTACCATTGGAAGATGGTCTTTGCTGAGCTGTTAAATAGTTGGTGATGTTCCTTCTGTGTTTGTCACACTCCCCAGGGTGAAAGCCATCTCGCTGCCACCTGTTTGCAGCTGGCTTGCCGAGCCCTAGACGGTGGGTTGTTTTAGAACGTCTGCTTGGGCTGGCTCCTCCGGTCTGCAGTTCTTCTTGGGGAGCAGGACAGAGACCCACAGACCTTTCAGTGAAGCTGTGTGACCTGGCATGGCCACTGTCTACACAGCAGCACCTGCCAAACAGGCTTTAGCTCCAGGCTCCTCCCTGCCCCATCTCTGCTCCTCCTACTTGTTGTCTTGGTGGCTCTGGACCCTGTGATCCATGTGGCTCCTTTCTGCCTGGGGATTGGAATGTGAGTAGTCAGCAGTGCTCAAGGGAAGAAAAACACAGTGAGGCTGAAATAGTAGAAGCCTCTCTCTGTAGGGACGTGTGTTTCCCTCCTTTACTGGAGCTTTTCGTGGAAACACACTCCCAGCATGCCTCCCTGTCCCCAGTTACCCCCTAGCTTTGCCTCCGGTGTCTTGGCTCAGTGAGACTTTCTTGGCCCCAGATCTGTCAAACATCTGTTTGCTCTCTGGGCCTTTTGAAATCACACACTGCTCACTTACTCCTTTTCCAGGAAATGCCTGCACTGCCCAGAAAACACACAGAGCAGTTTCGCTTTTGCTTTCTAGAAATGCATGCTTTACCATTTGGCTAGTTTCTCCCCACTGACCAGGCTATTGTGGGTCTTTCCTCCTCCTTTTACACTGAGGCTCTGGGTTCTGGACTCCACATAACCTCCCGCCCCTTTTGCTGATCTTGATGATTTCCTGGGGGAGGGCAGGTCTGTGCAGCTGTGCGCTGTGTCCTGGCTGCAGGGAGCAACAGGCCTGGGCTTCTCTGCTCCTTCAGTGGAAACTGGATCTGATCTCTGACCACAGAATTCTCTTTGCATCTGGTAAGTGAGAACACTGTAGCTGCAGACTTGGGTTTCTTTGCACTGGGAGAGCTGAGGGCAGAGCTGGCTGGTGGCTGGCAAAGTCATCTTTTCACAACAGGGAATTGTGTCTGAAGTCGCCTTTTGGTGTCCATGCTGCCAGGAAAATTATGAGAAAGTTTGGACTAAGCTGAACATTTACAGAGTGGTTTCCAGAGGAAAGCGTGTAAAATATCTGTGTTTTCTGAGACTCGTATTTTATTGCTGTGGAGCTAGTTCACAATTCTATGAATTTGTAAAAGCAAAAATGTAAGTAGTGTTTCTTCATTGACACTTAAATCCAATGTTTACTGGGCCTCAGGTGACACCCATTCCTCCCCAGAAGAGAGTGCGTTCGCCTTCATTTTTTTTTTTTTTTTTTTTTTTTTTTTTTTCGAGACAGGGTCTCCCTGTAGTCCCAGCTGTCCTGGAACTCACTCTGTAGACCAGGCTGGCCTTGAACTCACAAAGATCCGCCTGCCTCTGCCTCTGCCTCCCGAGTGCTAGGATTAAAGGCGTGCGCCACCACGCCCGGCATTCATTTTTACGTGTACTGGAAAGTCAATGTACCTGTTCTTTAAGAACTTCAAAGAACTTCACTCTATTGTAGTACATGTCTGAGATCATTTATAACCAGGAAAAAAAAATTCTTCCTCATCCTCTTCCTTTTCCTGCTGTTTATTCCTTCTCTTCATCCTCTTCTTCCTCTGTCTTCTTCTTTACAGTAAAGTTGAACTTTGGGCCTCATACAGGCTAGTCAAGAGCTCTACCACTAAGCTATAGTCCCAGCCCTTTTACTTCTTATATTTTCAATAAAATTGTTTTTTATAGCCAGGTGTGGTGGCACACACCTTTAATTCCAGGACTCTGGAGGCAAAGGTAGGTAGAGCTCTGTGAGATTGAGGCCAGCCTGGTCTACATAGTGAGTTCCAGGCTAGCTGGGATACAGGGAGATCCTGTCTCAAAAACAAAAAGTTGCGTGCGTGTGTGTGTGTGTGTGTGTGTGTGTGTGTGTGTGTTCAAAATGCTAAAGCATGAGTGTAGAGTTCAGGGTGGCCACATCATTCCTGTTTAGCTGCTGCTGCTGCACTCTGTCACTTTGTCGCTGTGTCACCATCCCCATCTCCAAGACTTCCAGGATGACACATGCACATTACCATATCTGGCTTTTTATGCAAGCTTTAGGGATGGAACTCAGCCCTGTTTTTAATTTTTATTACCGCCTCCCCAAAGATTTTATTTTTGTCAGTGACAGCTACAGGATACTGCAATAGTATCATTGTTTGCTTCTTGGTTTCATACATAAATAACTTAATCTACAAAGCCATACTTACTTTAATCTACAAAAGCATAAATAAAGCTATCAACTCTAATAACCTGGAAGTCTATATAAACTGGTAGTTAAAGAAAAATGTTCTCTTTGATTTTATAATAACATGCCTTGTTTGCACTGCTGTCACCAATTAAATGCTCCTAACAGGAACTTTTTTTTTTTTGAAGAGCTAAAGAAGATTCTATTCATGCATATAAAATGAAACTCAGGTTTAACCTGTTCTTCCCCCTGAATTCTTCATAAACTTCTCTATGCCACTTTAAATTTGAAGTAAACATGTAAAATATATTGAAATGATTCCATTTTCATGAAGACGACCTCCCAACTATTTTCCTCTTCCTCTTTCCTTCTTCCTCCCCCTCATCAGGTCTTCCACTTTCATAACTGCTTCACACATGAAGCCTCGATGTGATTAGTTCACTGCACCTTCGCCTTCCCTTTCTACTCAAAGCCATGTTTCACAAAGTTCAGTCAACTCCACTAATGCACAAGGTTCCTGGAATCAATTTGGAATGACATCTGTTTTTATTTTTAAAATCTTTTATATATATTTTATTTAGTATTCTTATGTGCATGTATGTAAGTACACTCATGTCATGCAATGGCCACCTAAGTCAGAAGAGGGCCTTGGATCCCTGGGAAATGAAGTTACGGACACTTGTTAGCCACATTGTGGGTGCTGGGAACCAAACCCAGGTCCTCTGCAAAAACAGCCAGTGTGCTCTTAGCTGCTGGGTCATCTCTCCAGCCCCTAGTTTAAAATTTTTACCAAGGAATAATTGTGTCACATGCTTTGGAACTTTCTAGAATCATACTTGAATTAGAGAGTACTTACACTAATTTATTTCCCTTTAAAAAGATTTTTTTTGAGATAGGGTCTCCCTGTAGCCCCAGCTATCCTGGAACTCACTATGTAGATCAGGTTGGCTTCTCAGAGATCTGCCTGCCTCTGCTTCCTGAGTGCTGGGATTAAAGGCATGTGCCACCATGCCAGGCTTTTAAAATAGGTTTTTTTTAAGACTGTAAGCTTTAATTAATTAATTAAGTAAATAATTTTTAGGAAAAATAATTCATTATTTTTTAATACCCAAACTATAAAAATATGCAAAACATTATGTAATGTATATATAGGGAATGAAAACATATGCTATGTGGTCACTTTATCCTCACAGATTAACAGATTCAGAGTACACAAAAGCAACTGATACAGAACTACACAAACACTGCAGTTGAGAAACTGATGATTCTTACTGCTGTTCTTCAAAAATACAAATTTTGACTTTCATCATTTGTTACACCTTTTTATGTGTCCCCAAAAATATTCTGAGAAAGTTCTTTAGAGTGTTAATTTAGCATTTAGAGCTACCAGGCAGAATGGAAAACAATCAATAGCAGATTACAGTTTGGACTGTAAGTGTATATTTTTAAGATATATTTTTAATGGATTTTTGTGGATTTCACACATCTGCAATGGAACCTCTACACCTAAGGCTCATGAAACAGAGTGGAACAAAGGATAGAGAGAATATTAATGCATCTCTCAACTTTCACCAGTGAAGCTTCCTCATGTAACAGAAAGACATCAACACAGAAGGCCACAACTGGCCAAAGTGTAGAGAATAAGAATCTGCAGAGCTTTTAATCCTGGACAGGACTCCTATATTAAACTTTACCCTCCCAGGGCTCAGGGACCATTGTAGAAGAGGGGACATTGTAAGAGCCAGGGGAGGAGGTGCGTGACCATATGGAAACAGAGCCTGTGGGACCTTGCTCATATGAACTTAACAGCGATGTGACAGCATGCACAAGACCCATGCAAACTCAGTCAGACAAAACCCAGTGTAGAACCAGGAAAATGGGCAGGAGGCCACAATGTGGGCAAGGAATGATTGACAGCTGATCACTACAGGGTGAGAGAGTTGATCTTTAAGAGAGGGATGCTAGACAGGCTGACCAGGCTCCAGTGGATGAACTTCAACTCAGGGACATCTGGGTACACAAACTTGATTCTACAGGTTTTAACATATATGACAAAACACATAAAGCCCTGTAGGCAAGCTATGGGGGTGTGCAGACAGGGGAGGGGGCTAAATATCATATCACATTCTTACTGTCTCCAAGTGTGACCTTTCAGTTTGCTTGGAAAGGATGCTATGCATTCAAATGCATTCAAAATTCAAAATGGCTAAAGCTGAGATTTTTTTTTTCCAGGATCTCACTATATTGCTTGTGTAGCCAAGGCTAGCCTTGAACTCACAACCCTTCTGCTTCTGGGATTTCAAGCACTCACCACAGTGAGCCAAAAGCTGGTATTTATTTAAAATAGCAAAGGAAGTCAGTATTTAAAAATTACTAAATGTTATTAAAACTCTCTCCACAACAATATGCTACAAGAAAAGTGCTTGCTTCTACCATTGTTTAAATGTTATCAAATAAGAGTTAATATTTTAGAAACATTAAAACCTTATTAGCCATGCTGGGCTCGGTGGTGCATGCCTTTAATCCTAGCATTTGGGAGGAGGAGGCAGGCAGATCTTTGTGAGTTCAAGGCCAGCCTGGTCTACAGAGCAAGTTCCAGGCCAGCTGGAGCTACATGGAGACCCTGTTTTGAAAAGACCAAAACAAACAAACAAACAAACAAACAAACAAACAAACCATATTAGCCTTGCCTCTCCCCCCTAATCCATTGAGATTCTATTAGAGGAACAGAGCAGAACAAATACTATTACGAATTTTCTAGAATTTATTTTTGAAATATCTCTTCAGCAAGCTAAAACTTTAAGGGTAACATGCAAAACTATTTTATAACAGCATTCAAAAGTATTTTAGAAAACCATACTTTAATTCCTGATCTACATTTCATTAGTTTTTGTTTACCAACTGGAAATTTCTACTTCTTCAAATAATATGACATGTCTGTTGAAACACACCAGTTACCTAGTAATTAAATAAGCATTCAAGATTTATTAGGCAAGCATTCCAATTACTTTTATCTAATTAAAATAAAAAGGAATTTTTCATGTCAGATGCTTTAATTTACACCTTATTCTTTAGGCCTTTTATAGGGTATAAAACTTAGAAAGAAAAAGCATTCATAAAATACTTCTTCGATTTGAATGCTTCAAAGTACCAGTAATGTTAAGCTAAGCCCTGATGTTACTTTTAAAATTGAAGTTTCTAGAAGTTTTACTTCTCATTTAGTTAAAAAAAAATGATCTGGTTAAATGCATGAAGCTTCAAGAAAAATTGGCTTTGAAAAAAAATCACCTGGTTTGCTGGAGTTTACTAATTGTCTGATGGTCCTTTAGTCATGTGTGGCTGCAATCCACACGATCTGCTTCCCTTTTAGAACCAGATTTGGCAGTTCCACAGGACTGCGAGCTTCAAGGCTGTCTCCTGCCTCCAGGCTGATAGTCTCTAGGCTTAGCTCTGGCAAGGAAGGGGGAGGGGACCTTGGGGAAGTTACCTGATGGAAAAGAAAAACAAAGAAAGACAGATAGACACAGACTAAGAGAGAGCCCAGGAGATAAAACTCTCTCTTTATTCATGCCAGCAGTGTATTTACATACCAAAGGTTACTGTGCTCTGGGCAAGGAACTGGGGAGCAGGCAGAAGGGAAGAGCATGCCATCTTGGCTCCTATGGGGGCGGGTTGCAGAGCTCCTGTTTGTGCAACTGGTAAACTAGAGGTGACATTTTGCTCAATACCTCAAGGGAAGGGACCATCTGGTTCTGGAACTTTGCAGAGGTAGGCGAGGCAAGAAAACACTGTAATATCCCAGATCTTCCAGAGCTACAGATAACTCAGAGAGATATCAGATAACTCTCGGAGGTTTTGTGGGTCAGGTCTTATAAGTTCTTGCCTCAAGCCAGGCAAAGTTTCATTCCTACAGCCCCTCCTTTGTTTTTAATTAAAACAGAGCAGTAATGTCATAGTCCTCTAGGAGACATTTTGGGATGGTCTGATACTGGATTAAAGACATTTGAGCTGTAACCCCAAACTGACTTTTGACAAGCCAGAAAGTCAAATTTCTGAGGTGAGAATTAGGTTTAACAAAAAGGACTATTATGGTGGCCTAGGGGAACTTGGGTTGCAGGTAACAGAGCTGTTGTTAAAAGGATCATTCTCCTAGCACAGAGGTAGCAAAAGGCTATAGGCCAGTTGCTATGACTCTCAAGTGCAATTACACTTATTGATTAAACATAGAAACGGATGCCAGTGCATCGCAAACTGACCGTAAGAGATGCAAAGAGACCCACTTAGTATGTAACTTTGCCCTTAAGTGGTGGAACTCTAAAAATGACAAAGTAAAAGTAATACCTTTTCTCCCATTAAAACATACAGTTATGTGAGTGACATAGTCTCTAAAATAACATTGCTTGTCCTACACATAAAGACATACATAGACATACAGGCATGCAAATGACATTGTTTCTAAAAATAACATTGCTTGTCCTACACATAAAGACATACAGGTATGCAAATGACATCTTTTCTAAGAGTAACATTCCTTATCTTATACATGAAAACATACAGATATGACTTGATACCCCTTCTAACATAGATGGTGTTTTTTAACTTGTACCCCCAAAGCCCCAAGCCTGGCTGAAGAGATCTGTATATGTAACTACTCTGATGGAAGAAAGTTCAGTCACAATTGTCTCCTGTAGGTTTTTTCTTTAGCCAGCAGTCTCCAGGCCTTTGGGCGGGGGCAGGTGAGAAAGAGGAGTAAGCTATTTCCATTGTTGAAGATAGCACCCAGGTTGTCTCAGTCTTTTTTCCAGTAGGAGGCTGGCTACTCAGCTCTGGCTTTTAGTTTCTCCAGAGGTGTAGATTATGCCTGGAGGCGAAGTAAAAAAGCGGCCATAGATGGCTTATTGTAGAGCAGGAATCTTGGCTTTCAGGGGTGCCTTTTGTGCTTTTACTGATGGAATATGAATATAAGAGCTTAGGCAGTTAAGTAAACATTATTTATTATATTAGGTTGTGCTGCTGGCCTAGCACAGGTGGTTAGAGATACCATTTTTTATGTTACTGTAGGTAGGAAATACCTCGTTTATCATTTCAGTAGATAAACGGATGAAGGCTTATTAAACTTCTTTTGAAGAATAGCATAGATTAGACCTTTAATTTTAAGTTTGAAAAGTAAAATAATATATTAATTTAGTACTTGAAATTATCTATGGCTCCTGTTTTTAGCCCTGGTAGATTTATTGGGCCTGATTTTAATAAAAGACAACTGTAATATTTTTTACTGATGTAATTGGCTGTTGGGAGAAATCCCAGTCAGTATAGTACCTGGCCTTGATACATATTTAATAGATGTTTTTGAGAAATAGAATATCTTTCCAAGAGATTTTATGCCTCTTAATGTAAGAAGGAAGTTAAGCTGTCTTTTGGAGGGCATTACATTAATTTTACTTTATTTTAGGAGAATATTTTTTCTGAAAACCATAGTACCACATACATACCCATATGGGAACTGATGTCCTGAGGTTCATTGTTGATGAAGAGATGAAATACTGTCTTTTAAAACTAAATTATCTTGTAGATAAAAAGGGATGTTACAGATAACATTATAAAAAGACATTGGATATACATTAATGTCAAGGCTGTTACCTGGAAATTTCGTATGGATTGGAAGTAAAAGTAACTTGTAGTTTGTATAAATTTAAGTGTGACCAATTTTTATGTTTACAGTATTAGACCAATTTTTAAACAATATAAGTAATTTAGTTTACCACTATCCACAATGTGAATAGATTTTGAACATTAGTAAAATTAATTTAGAGGACCCCTGATTAAATATACATTGTGATCTTTAAGTTACCTGATTAAGACTGGATCCTGTAGAAATAAAGTTTATACATATATAATTTTAACCTTTATATACATTACAATTTTTTTGGTCTTTTCAAGACAGGGTCTCCCTGTAGTCCCAGCTGTCCTGGAACTCACTCTGTAGAGCAGGCTGGCCTTGAACTCACAAATATCTGCCTGCCTCTGCCTCCCGAGTGCTAGGATTAAAGTTGTGTGCCACCATGTCCAACTCATTACAATTTTTAGATGTATAACTTTAAGGTATAAATTTTACATAATGGGTTCTACAGATCCTATTGAGTGTTGGTGGGTCACATCCAGTAGATGACAGTACATACTTAATAAAACTTTGAAATACTACCTGTGTAAATTTATATTTACCCTTTATAAATAAATTAATTTATCAGCTGTTTAAATATACTGGCAGACCTGAGTTAGGGAAAAATTAATTTTGGTTTTAGAGTTAGCCTTTACTAAATCTATGTAAATAGAAAAATTGCACAAATAAAATTTTTAACCAAATCCTAAAAATGACAAATAGTTGTTAAAGAAAATTAATGAGTTTAAATTTTTGTTAGACCAAGTTGGCTTGAAAATCATACAAAGTTGTCTTTCTGAAATATGATGGTATTAAAATGACTTGTCATTTTTGCTTGGCAGTAGATTACAAAACCACGTGGTTCAGGGGCCTGTTAATTTTTAAAATGGTAAAAACAAATCTAAAAGGCTCCAAGATTGTTTAGGACCTTTTTTATTAATTAACTTTAGAGTAGTTTAGGATCCTTAATTGATTGATTGACCTTGAAATGCCTAGGAGTTATTAATTGATCAGTTGTGCACAACTCATTTAAGGATGTTTTTGGCTATCCATGTATCAAATTAAGAAAAGCATGCTTGAGATGGGGTTTAACAGATATTATTTTATTTTTATTTTAACAGATTTTAAACAGCCATTTTATTTTATTTTTTTAGTTTTATTTTATTTATTTATTTATTTATTTATTTATTTATTTATTTATTTATTTATTTATATGAACATACTGTCTGCATGCAGGTCTGTGCACCCATGTCATGCAGTGCCACGGAGGTCAGACGAGGGTGTCGGATTCCCCTGGAACTGGAGTTCTCCTGGAATTGGAGTTACAGACGGTTCTCAGCCACCATGCAGGTGCTGGGGATCATCCCAGGTCCTGTGCAAGAGCAGTTGGTGCTCTTAACTGCTAGGCCTTCTCTCCAGCCCTAAATGGCCATTTTAAAATATATTATCTTATGATAAAATTGATGTGCAAGGAGCAGTACAATTACCTTAATTCTGAACAAGTATCATGAGAAAGAACACAATAAAATTTAAAGGTACTTTTTTTTTTTTTTTTTATCATTCAGAAAAGCCTGAATCAAAAAGGACCTGGAATCATACTGAAATTTCTGTTTGGTGACATTCCTGAGGCACCTTGGGAAATGTAGTCTTTTGGCCTGGAAGGAAAGGAAGTAAAAAAAAAAGTGGCCACAACAGGAAGTTGAGATTGTGACAGACCCAAGGAACTCTGGGAAATGTAGTTTTTCTCTCTAGCCTGGCGGCTTTTTCTTTCCTTAGAAATGATTTTGGTTATAAATTTTTGCAGCTCTGAGTTGGGGCTACATTAACGGGAAACATCTGCAAATGAAGGTTTTGGTTATTTCTGGTCTGGCACAGTTTTTGTGTGGCTGAAGGTGAAGATACTCCTGTCTTTTTTAATTTTTTTTTATTATTATTTATTTTTGTATGTGTATGAATGTACTGTCTGCATGCAGGTCTGTGCACCCGTGTCGTGCAATGCCGCGGAGGTCAGAAGAGGGTCTCGGATTCCCCTGGAACTGGAGTACTCCTGTCTTTTTAAAGGAAACTAGCTTAGAGTGAAAGGGAGGATCTGAGTTGCTGGGCTGTGGTGGCAGAGCTCTGGCAGCACATAGCTGAGTGAGGGTCCGCAAGGCCGCTGGCTGCGCCTGGCTCATTTGGGTCCTCACACGGCCCCATGCAGGTCCTGCCAGCCCCCAGCCCAGCGCTCTGGCTCCTTTTTGTGCCTGGGGTGCGCCACTGGCTTCTCCGCCCATTTGGACTGCTGCAGAGCCACAGCCACAGCTGCTTGGATTTTTTTTTTTTTGATTTGCAAATACAGATTATTTTACAGAAATTCAACATTATAACCAGCAGGCACCTCCCACCCCCCCACCCACCCCCCTTCCGCCCCTGGGCGCATGCTATGCGAGAGCGAGCAGTGATGTGGCCTACTGCTTTGGAGTGAGAGTCAAGTGATGGAGGCTACCTGCACTGTGTCCTGCCTGCCCTGCGCACGCATGTGCCTGCCTGCCACACAGGCCACCAGAGTCTGTCTGGGCCCAGTCTGTGCTGGGCCAGTTACATAGATCCGGCCCAGTTCTCCAATTCCTTCATGTCGTCATCTTCCTCTTCCTTCTTCTTGGCGGATTTGGATGGCAGGGCTATAGAGGGAACATTTGGTAGAGGGACAGCTTCGGGTCCACTGATCTCCAGCAAATTCTTATCTAGCTCCTCCTGTTCTAGTTCTAATTCTGCCAGGAGCTCATCCTCGTCAAACTCTTCTCCAAAGCCTACAGGTTTGGAAATAGCTGTGGAAATCTCTTCTGCAAGTTCTTGTTGGTCAGCAATGTCCTGCATTAACTCATTGACTTTATCAATGTCCATGCTGTTGTGAGCAGCCTTCATGGCCTTGGCAGCATAGCCCATGTTCTTGAGCACCTCAGTGTTGCTGTTGGCATTCTCCAGGGCCTCCCGCTGGAACTCGAGGGTTCCATCAATCTGTGCCAGCTGTTTCTCATACCTCTTCTTATGCTTCAGTGCCTGAAGGGCCGTGCACTTGTTTTTGGTGCCGGGCTTCTTGGCAGCAGTCAGCTCCTGCTCGATCTTCTTCTCCAGGAACTCCTGCTTCTTGCTTAGCATTTCCTCTGTGTCCCGAAGCCACTGGATGGCCTCCTGGGGGGCGGGCCACCCTTGCCCGCCTTGCCCCCTCCAGCCCTGAACAGCTTCCCAAACACCGACATGGTTGTTGCTTGCCACGCCGGCCTCCGGCCCCTGATCTGGTTCAGCTCGGCTCTAGTGCCTGCTCCAGTCCCACCGCTCCTCCGCCTCCGCCCTGCCAGCTGCTTGGATTTTGATTGGCATGACTGTTTGCTTCCCATGATAAAGAAAGGCAGGGAATCCTAGTGGTTAGGGGAAAAGACAGTTCAAAGATTAATCTCTAGTGGAAAGAAGAATTTTTCCATAGAGATAGGCCAAAGCCTGGCCATATAGAGGAGAAATTCTGTAGGGGAAAAACAGATCAAAGACTAATCTTACGTAGAAAAGAGAGTTTTTTCCATGGAGATGGGCCAAAGCCTGGCCACTACCCTGATCCTGCTATTGGGGGGGGTACCTCTTTTTTTCATGGTAAAACTCTGGAATTTTCCTCTCTCATGGGATATAAAAGGACTGGGAGAGAGACAGCCCGATAAAATACCTTTTTTCTTCTTCCTCCTGTTTTTAGTGGAAAGTCAAGCCCCACGTTGTGCCAACTGTTGGAGTTCACTAATCATCTGATGGTCCTTTAGTCATGCGTGGCTGCAATGCACACTATCTTCTTCCCGTCTAGAACCAGATTTGGCAGTTCCACAGGACTGTGAACTTCAAGGCTGACTCCTGCCTGCAGGCTGACAGTCTCTAGGCTTAGCTCTGGCAAGGAGTGGGGAGGGGACTATGGGGAAGTTACCCGATGGAAAAGAATGAGAAAGAAAGACAGACAGAAACAGACTAAGAGAAAGCCCAGGAGATAAAACTCTCTCTTTATTCATGCCTGCAGTGTGTTTACATACCAAAGGTCACTATGCTCTGGACAAGGAAGTGTGGGGGGGGACAGGTAGAAGGGAAAGGGGAGCCACCTTGGCTCCTACTGGGGGGCTGCAAAGCTCCTGTTTGTGTTACTGGTAAACTAGAGGTGACATTGTGGTCAATACCTCAAGGAAAGGAGCCATCCAGTTCTGGAACTTTGCAGAGATAAGCAAGGCAAGAAAACACTGTAATATCCCAGACCTTCCGGAACTAAAGATAACTCAGAGAGATATCAGATAACTCTCAGGGGTTTTGTGGGACAGGTCTTACAAGTTCTTGCCTCAAGCCAGGCAAAGTTTCATTCCTACACTGGTTTATAATATTAATGGCTCAATAACTCCTCTAAAAACTGGTTTCGAGAGATGGCCTAGCGGTTAAGAGCGCTGACCACTCTTACAGAGGACCCGGGTTCGATCCCCAGCACCCACATGGCAGCTGAGAACCGTCTGAAACTCCAATTCCAGGAGAACTCCAGTTCCAGGGGAATCTGACACCCTCTTCTGACCTCCGTGGCATTGCACAACACGGGTGCACAAACCTACATGCAGACAGTACATTCATACACATATGGAAATAAATAAAATTAAAAAAAAAACTGGTTTCTGGGGCTGGAGAGATGGCTCAGAGGTTAAGAGCACTAGCTGCTCTTGCAGAGGACCCAGGTTCGATTTCCAACACCTGCTATGGTGGCTAACAACCATCTGTAATTCCAGTTCCAGGGGAATCACACCTTCTTCTGACCTTCTCAGGCACTGCACAATATGGATACATTTGCACATGTGCAAGCAATTCACAAAAATAAAGATAATAAGTAAAATATTTAAAAAACAATTTTATGTTAAATAACAGAGTAGAAGGAATGTTTTTGGTGCTCTTAACTTAAAAAAAAAAACAAGGTTTGGGAGACAGAGAAATCAAGGTGAGATTCACAAATGGTTCCTAACATCCTATCAGCTTTCAGCCTGATGCAGCATAAATCCACAGTTATAATGCATAAACAACTGAAAATTGAATTTTGTAATGGAAATATCAGCAAGTTTTGCCTCTATACATCATCACTGATGTGTTTTACTACCTCCAACCAGGCATAGCAGAGCTTCACTTCTGGTAGACAGGCTGCTTGGAAAATGAAGCCGTAGGAGCAGTAAGTAAAGAATACAGTACCAATACCAAAGCAACAAGGCCATTAAAAAACAGTGATAAGGTTCAACGTAAACGCATCCGATAGTTCTCATTGCAGTCCACTTTCACTGACTTGTACAGAAGGCTGCAGCTTTACCATTCCCTAAAAGGGAACCATCTTCTACACCATTGCATGTAGAAATGCCATCCTATGTTAAAGACTGCAGTGCAACCTTCAAGTTCTCTTGCCGAGCTTGGCACATCTCAGTGGGGCTTCTCCATAGTCTCTATGGAGGCCTTGTGCTTCAGCACCCTAAAGCTTATGGGTTCATTCCTTGCTGCATACAAAGGGTTTGTGTGTGTAAACCAGTCTTCAAAAGCCTTGAAATCTCATACAGAGCAACCTTGGTTTCATCTCACTTAGATTCTCTTTGGCGGCTGTGGCCCTAGCAAAGCTTCTACTCAGGGAGGAGTTCTCAGCAGGGCAGAAGAAGGCCTAGCCTGGAACTAAGCCATCCTTTGTCCTTCACAGGGATGCCCCGCCCACATCAGGCATGTGTTGGCTATCTTTTGTGCCCCTGCCAGGCCAGAGTGGTTTGATTTGTGTATTTTGAATTTTGAGGTGGCCTTGCTGAGTTGGCCAGCCTGGCCTTAAGTTCATTCTATAACCCAATCAGGCCCTGAGCTTGCCATGGTCCCGACTCAGCATACTGACTACCCAGGATTACAGGCTGTAATAAAGCTACCAGGATAATTTAGTTTTTACTTTGTTTGAGAGTTAAATTGTTATTGTATTTCTTGAATACTGTTCTTTATAAAAATTTTACATTTTATTTTATATGTATGAGTGTTAATGCCTGCATGTATGTAAGTGCACCCATACTGTGCAGTGCCTGTGGAGGACACAAGAGGGCATCAGATACCCTGAAACTGGAGTTACAGGTGGTTGTTAACTGCCATGTGAGTGCTGGAAACTGAACCCAGGTCCTCTTTAAGAGCAGCCAAGTGCTCTTAACTGCTGATTCATCTCCCCAGCCCCTTTCAAACTGTTTGTGAAGGGCCCATGGGAGGCAAGAGATACATACTCCCCTGCAAAATCCCTTTGATCCGCTCTTTGCAACACTGGTGTGCATGGGGATTTAAAAATTCTTATTTCCTCCAATTTCTTCCCCCTTTTTTTAGTGTTTTTTTTTTTTTTTTTTTTTTTTTTTTTTTTTTTGTTTTTTTTTTTTTTTTTTTTTTTTTTTTTTTCTTTTTTTTTCTGTTTTAAAAAAGAAAAGAAAAGAAAAACTGAAAAGAAAAATAAAAAAATAAAAAAAAAAAAAAAAAAAAAAAAAAAAAAAAAAAAAAAAAAAACAAAAAAAAAAAAAGACACAAAGAGCAAAAGGGGTAAAACCCCGGGAAAGATAATGTCTTGGGGCCAACGACGGGAAGGAGGGAAGGTAAGGGAAAAAGGGGGGAGAGAAAGAAGGAGCACAAAGCACGTAACACGGAAAGAGAGGGAGGAGGAACGAGGAAGGAGGCATAATTTAGGCCTACACGTAAAACAATGCTAGAAGGGGGGGGGGGGTTGTCTGGTTAAAGAGCATACAGGACAAAATCCAAAATGGTTACTTTAGGAATTAGCAAATTATTATAACAAAGTGGCGGAAGATGGCGGGGACTATAAGCAATATGGGGAGCTGTAACTTGGAGTCTTCGAGTAATTCCAAGACCTGAAATATAAAGGAAATGTTAGATTCTTTCTAGTTTGAACGCACAAAAAGAGAAAAAAAGGAGGGGGATGAGGGGGAAAGAGGGGGAAGGCGACGTTATAGTACCAATGAGGAAGTAATGAATGAATAAGGGAAGCATTAGGAAATGGGGGGGTGTGATGGAGAGAAAAAAGCAACAAAAAAAGAAAAAGGGGGTTCTGCGGGAGGGAGGGATGAATAGAAAGCAACAGAGAACTTTGAGATGTGGAGCGGAAAAATGAGAGGAATCCAAAAGAGGTTGAAAGAATCCCAAGTCCAGAGAGGTCATTTAGAAAAAAAATGAACTGCAAGGGAACAAGGGAACAACCAAGGTTGTAGTGATAGGAGAAAAAAGCAGGAGCGGGGGAGAGGCGACAGACGAAAAGAGCCAACAGGGAAATGGAATAATGCCCGTACCAAAGAACAAGAGAAGGACGAGACGGAGCAAAAAAGGAATAAAAAAAATAGGGAGAGAAGGAAAAAGGAAAGGGCAGCTATTCGTGTTTTGCAGAGAATTCATCAAAAAAAGAAAAAAAGGAGGGAAGTCGCAATCTAAAATCGTCAAATCTAGCTTATATTCCTGCTTTCAAGCTAAATCAATCTTCTTTCATTCACACCCACCGTTAATAAACAACGTTATTTTCTTTTTTTCTGAGTGTTGCTGTAACTCATAACAAGCAATTAGTAAAAAAAACTTATTTGAAATTAAGAAGCATATGTATGACAATTCACAGGAATGACCAACGTTGATAAGTAAACTGATAATGTTTCTGCCAGTCAGTTTGAAGGAACTGTAAAAAGCCCGACCATATATTACAGGAGAGGCGAATTTGGATTAGCTAATTCATTTCTGCTTTAAATAAAGAAAAAACCTTTATCAAAGACGAATGCGATGTTTGAATGCACAGCATTAGTTGCCTGATGGAAATGAAAGCATCAATGTAGATAAACAACTCAAACAACTCCCAAACAACGGATGGAAAAAATACTTTTAGCAGTACTGAGTCATGTTGAACGACCAGTACATTTGAAGTAACTGCTCATGCAAAACACACCCCTTGTATCCCTACAACAGAATTCACGACTAACGATTTAACGAAAACACCTAATCTGTAATCTGCTTTAATTAAACCTTAAATTTAACTTAAATAATGATCCTGCTCTAATCATAATCTGCTTTATATTTAACCTGTAGGCAGGATGTTATATCTGCAGTTGCAAATGCACAGCTTAATAAACTGAAGAAATGAAGCATATGGGATACAACTCAGGGAAAGAAAAACGTTTAGAATACGGAAATGCATCCAGGTCAGGTTTTTGAAGGAACTGGAAAAGCCCAATGTCTTACAGACGCGATTTTGTAGCTATTCTGCTTTCCCTTTAACAAAGACGTTGCTGTGTTTGGAAGCACAGCAATGAGTTTTATCTGAGGGATATGAAAGCGTATGTGATACACTCAGGGAATGAAAAACTTGAAGAATACGGAGATGCGGTCTCACCAGTCAGTTTGAAGGGAACTGCAAAACACCTTATATCAGAGACGCGATTTACATGTAATCTGCATTCCCTGTAAAAAGGAGGTTTCTATCTGAGTTTGAACGCAAAGCATTGATAAACTGATGGAATGGGAGAGCATATGATACAACTCAGGGAATGAAAAACGTTGGAAATACGAGATATTCGTCCAGTCAGTTGGAAGGAACTGGAAATGCACATGGAGTTTCAGAACACGAGTTTTGTAGCTATTCTGCTTACCTATAACAAAGACGTTGCTGGTGTTTTGAATGCACAGCATTAGTTATTTGATGGAAATGAAAGCGTATTGGATACATCTCAGGGAATGAAAAAACGTTGAAGAAATCGGAGATGCGCCAGTCAGTTTGAAAGGAACTAACTGCAAAAACACCTTGTATTACAAGACGCGATTTAACAGCTAATCTGCTTTACCCTGTAAAAAAGGAGTGTCTGAGTTTGAACGACAACACATTAGTAAACTGATGGAAAATGAAATCATATGTGCTCAACTCACGGAATTAAACTTGAGAATACGGAGATGCGTCCAGTCAGTTTGAAGAACTTGAATTCCCTTGTAGTACGATCGGTTTTTGGAAAGTCTATTCTGTTTTACCTTTAACAAAGAAGTGGCTGTGTTTGAATGCGCAGCATTAGTTTAACTGAATGAAAATGAAAGCAATATTAATACAACTCGGTGATGAAATACGGTTTGGAGAATACGGAGATATGTAGACCCAGTCAATTTTGAATGACTGCAAACACCCCCCTTGTACTACGAGACGGAGCCAATTTACGCTAGATATGCTTTACCTGTAGAAAGGCATGTTTCTGAGTTTGAACACAAACCATTAATAAACTGATGGAAAATGAAAGCATATGTGATACAACTCAGGGAAATGAAAAACGTTGAGATACGGAGATGCATCCAGTCAGTTTTTCCAGTTTGAAGGAACTGGAAAAGCCATGTATTACAGACGCGATTTGTATCTATTCTGCGTTACCTTTACAAAAGACGTTGCGTGTTTGGATGCACAGCATTAGTTTACTGAGGGAAATGAAGAGTATGTGATACATCTCAGGGAATGAAAAACGTTTTGGATGAACGGAAATGCGTCCAGTCGATTTGAAGGAACTGCAAAACACCTTGTATACAGACGCGATTTACAGCTATCTGCTTTCCCCTGTAAAAAGGATGTTTTCTGAGTTGAACGCACAGCATTAATAACTGATGGAAATGAAAGCATATGGGATACAAGCATGGAATGAAAAACTTTGAGAATACGGAGATGCGTCCAGTCAGTTTTGAAGGAACTGCAAAACTTGTATTACAGACGCGATACACAGCTAATCTGCTTTCCCTGTAAAAAAGATGTTTCTGAGTTTGACGCACAGCATTAATAAACTGATGGAAATGAAACGATATGTGATACAACTCAGGAATGAAAAATGTTGAGAATAAAGAGATGCGTACAGTCAGTTTTGAAGGATCTGCAAAACACCTTGTGTTAACAGACGCGATTTACAGCGCACCTCGTTCCCTGTAAAAGATGTTTCCTAGTTTGAAAGCACAGCATTAATAACTGATGGAAATGAAAAGCATATGATACAAACTCAGGGAAGAAAAACGTTGAGAAACGGAGATGCTTCCAGTCCCAGTTTGAGGAACTGCAAAACACCTTGGTATGACAGACGCGATATACAGCTAATCCGCTTATAACCTGTAAAGGATGTTTCTGAGTTTTGAACGCACAGCATTAGTAAACTGATGGGAAATGAAAGCATATGTGATACAACCACGAATGAAAAACGTTGAGAAGAGGGAGAATGCGTTCCAGTCTTTTTGAAGGAACTGGAAAAGCCCATGTTATTAAAGAGGCGATATTGTAGCTAGTCTGCTTTATATACCTTTAACAGAGACGTAGCTGAAGTTTTTTGAATGCCCAGCCACAGTTTAGTTAACTGATTGAAATGAAAGGATATGTGATACATGTCAGGTAATGAAAAACGTTGAGAATAGTGGAGATGCATCCAGTCAATTAGAAGGGGACTGCAAAACACTTTGTATTAGAGACGCGATGTACAGCTAATCTGCTTTACCTGTAAAAAGGATTGTTCTGAGTTTGAACGCAAAGCTTAGTAACTAGGGAAATGAAAGCATATGTGATACAACTCACGGAATGAAAAACTTTGAGAATACGGAGATGCCGTCCAGTCAGTTTGAAGGAACGAGAAAAGCCCATGTATTACACAAGCGATTTGTAGCTAATCTGCATTACCTGTAACAGAGACGTTGCTTTGTTTTGAATGCACAGCTTTATTAAACTGATGGAAATGTAAGAATTTGTGATACAACTCGGGGAATTAAAACGGTTGAGAATATGGAGATGCAATCCAGTCCATTTTGAAGGAACCGCAAAACAACTTGTATTACAGAATCGATTACAGCTAATCTGCTTTTCCCCTGTAAAAGAAAGGAATTTTCTGAGTTTGAAACGCAACAGCATTAGTAAACTGATGAAATGAAAGCATATGTGAAAAAACTCAGGGAATTAAAAACGTTGGGAATACGGTGATGCGTCCAGTTAGTTTGATGGAACCGGAAAAGCCCATGTATTACTAGGCGATTTGTAGCTATATTGCTTTACCTTTAACAAAGAGTTGCTGGTGTTTGAATGCACAGCATTAGGTAACGGATGGAAATGAAAGCGTATGTGAGACATCTCAGGTAATGAAAAACGTTGAGAATATGGAGATGCAATCCAGTCAGTTTGGGAAGGAACTGCAAAACACCTGTATTACAGACGGCGATTTACAGCTAAGCTGCTTTCCTGTAAAAAGGTTGTTTCTTTGATTTGAACGCACTGCAATAATAAACTGATGGAAATGTAAACATATGTGATACATCTCAGGGAATAAAAACGTTGAGAATACGTGGAGAGGCAATCCATTCCCCGTTTGTGAAGGAAACTGCAAAACAATTCTTGTATTACAGTCGGGAATAACAGCTAATCTGCTTTACCTGTAAAAAGGAGTTTTCTGAGTTTGAACGCACAGAGTTAGTAAACTGATGGAAATGAAAGCAATGTGATACACTCAGGAATGAAAAACGTTGAAATTACGACATTCGTCCAGTTAGTTTGAAGGAACTGGAAAGCCACATGTATTACAACAGAGGGTTTGTACTATTCTGTTTTACCTTTAACAAAGACTTGCTGTGTTTGAATGCACAGCATTAGTTTATTGATGGAAATGAAAAGCTTATTTTATACATCTCAGGAATGAAAAACGTTGGGAATTAGGGGATGCCCATCCATTCTTAGTGAAGACTGCAAAAACAAAACCCTTGTAATTAACAAGACGCGAGTTACAACAAGCTAATCTGCTTTCCCTGTAAAAAGGTTGTTTCTGAGTGTTGAACGCAACAGCATTAATAAACTGATGGGATGGAAAGCATAATTGGTGATACAACTCAGGGAATGAAAAACGTTGAGAATACTGAGATGCGTCCAGAATCTGTTTGAATGTTTGAAGGAACTGCCAAAACACCCTTGTTTACAGACGCGATTTACAGCTAAGATGCTTTCCCTGTAAAAAGGATGTTTCTGTTTTTGAACGCACAGCATTAGTTAAACTGATGGAAAGAAAAGCATATGTGATACAAACTCTGGGAATGAAAAACTATGAGATACTGAGATGTGTCCAGTCAGTTTAAGGGAACTGGAAAAGCCCATATAATTACAGACGGCCATTTGTAGGCTAATCTGCTTTACTTTAACAAAGACGTTGCTTTTGCTGTTGATTATCACAGCATTAGTTATCTGATGGAAATGAAGCATATATGATAAAACTCAAGAAATTGAAAACAGTTGAGAAAAAACGGGGAGATGCGTCCAGCGTCAGTCAAGTTTGAAGGGAACTAGCAAAACAACAAGCAACCTGCAAAACACAACCATTGTATTACAACACAGACGCGATTTACACTAATCTGCTTTACATGTAAAAAAGATGTTTCTTGCTTCTGTCTCTGAGTTTGGAAGGCACGCAGCATTTTTTAACTGATTGAAATGAAATCATATGTGATGCAACTCAGGAAATGAAAAAACGTTGAGAAATAGTGGAGAAAAAAAAGCGGTCGCAGGTCAGTTTGAAGGAACTGAAAAATCCCATGTATTACAGAGGCGATTTGTAGCTATTCTGTTTAAAAATTATACCTTTACAAAGACGTTGCGTTGTTTGAATGCACAGCATTGTTTAACTGATGGAAATGAAAGCATAATGTGATACAAATCAGGGAAATAAAATACTTTGAGAATTAACGAGAATGTGACCCCAGATCCATTTTGAAGGAAACGGCAAAACACACATTGGTAATGTACAGACGACGATTATACATGCTAATTCCTGCTTTGAAAAAAGGATGTTTCTGAGTTTGTGCGCACAGCATTAATAAACTGACGGAAAAGAAAGCATATGTGGATATAACAACTCAGGGAAGTAAAACGTTGAGATAACGGAGAGCATCCAGTCAGTTTGAAGGAACCTGAAAAGCCCCATGGATTACAGACGCGATTTGTAGCTAGACTGCTTTACCTTTAACAAAAAAGTTGCTGTGTTTGAATGCAAAAAATTAGTTATCTGAATGGAAATGACATCGTAATGGAGTACAAATCTCAGGAGGAATGAAAAAAGAACTTGAGAATACGAGATAGCGACCAGGCCAGGTTAAGGAACTGCCAAAACAAAACAACAAACCATGTAATTAACAACAAATATAGCAGACGCGAATTTAACAAACAGCGAATCCCTGTCCTTGCTCCCAGTTTCCCATAAAAGGATGTTTCTGATTTTGAACGCACATAATTAATAAACTGATGGAATGAAAACAATATGGGATACAACTCAGGAATGAAAAACGTTGAGAATAACGAGATGCGTCCAGTCAGTTTGAAGGAACGTGGCAAACAAACCATTGAATTAGAATGGGGCGATTTATTAACAAACATGTTTAAAACAGCGATTTACAGCTAATCTTCTTCAGCTGTAAAAAGGATGTTTCATAATCCCTGAGTTGTATGAACGCACAGCATTAAAAAAATGACATCGGGTATGAAAGCATAATATGTTGATAACAACAACTAAGGAATGAAAACTTATGATGATACGGAGATGCATCCAGTCAGTTTGAAGTAACAGCAAGAACAAAAACAAAACAAACTTTCTTTGTATTAACATACGACTCTATTTAACCAGCTATCTGCTTGTTCAGGTCCTCCCCTTTAAAAGTATGTTGTCTTCCTGAGTTTTAAAAAACGCACATCATTAAATAAAACTGATTTAAAATTATCATATGTGTACTGTCTCATTTAATGAAAATAACGTTGAGAATATGGAGATCCATCCAGTCAATTTGAAGGAAGCGGAAAACACCTTGTATTACAACAAGACCAGTACAGACCGATAATAAACACAATAACAACAAAAGCTTAAATCGGCTTTATTAAAAAATATATAAATTTACAATTTTCATTAATATTAATTATTATAATAAACAAAAAATAACAAATCTGCTTTAACTGAAAAAAAAAACCCTAATTAAAAACCTGTAAAAAGGATGTTCCGGAAGGGTTTTGAACGGCCAGCATTTAGTAAACTGGAAAAATGGAAATGAAAATCTAATTGGGTTCATACATACACGATCAAACGGAAAATGAAAAACCGGTTATAATGGACGGAGATGTGTCCAGTCAGTGTTTGAAAGGAACTGGAAAAAGCCCATATATTAACAGAGGCGATTTGTAGCTATTCTCCTTACCTTTAACAAAGACGATGCTTGTTTATGAAATTGTCAAAAAATATAAAAAATTTAATGCCAGCATTAAGTTAATTGATGGAGATGGGAAGCCAAATTGTGGATACAATCAACAACGGAATGAAATAACTTGAGAAATACGGAGAATGATGGACAATCAATTTTGAAGGAAACTAGCAAAAACAGACCATAGTAATTACAAAACAAGACGCGAATTTACACCTAATCTGGTTTAAGAAAAAAAAAATTCATAAAGGATACCCCTGTAGAAAGTATGTTTCTGAGTTGCAATGCAAAGCATTAATAAACTGAAAGGAAATGAAGCATATGTGGGTCACACTCAGCAGGGAATGAAAAAACGTTTTAGAATACGGGAAAATGGCCAGCCTCCTCAGGATCAGTTGGAAGGAACTACTTTTCTTGGAAGAAAAAAAACAGCCCATGGGTATTAAAATTACAGCGGCGATTTGTAGCTATTCTGCTTTAAATTTAACAAAGAAAAGACGTTGCTGTGTTGAATGCACAGCATTAGTTTACTGAAACTGAACGGTTGGAAATGAAAGCATATGGGTGACAACACTAAGAAACTAAAACAACAACTCAGTGAATGAAAAAAAAAAAACGTGAAGAAAGGGGATATGCGTCCAGGTCCATTTTGAAGGAACTGGAACTGCAAAACAACCTTGTATTACAGACGCATTTACACAACAAAACTTTACAACCAAAGCTAATACTTCTTTCTTTCCCTGTAAAAAGGATGTTTCTTGAGTTTGAACGCATAGCATTAATAAACTGATGGAAAAGGAAGCATATGGTGATAAAGAAGGGGAAAAAAAAGGGAACAAAACAAACTCAAGGGAATGAAAAATGTTGAGAAATACTGAGAAATTGCGTCCATGATCAGGGTTTTGAGGGAACTGTAGCAAAAACACCTTGAATTAAATACAGACAGACGAGCGATTTACAACCAAACTTGTTACTATACACTTTTACAAACAGCTATTCTCATATACAATTAACGCTAATAATAACAATCTGCGTTTCTTCCCCCCCTGTTAAAAGTATTTTTCTCTGATTTGAACGCACAAACAGCATAATAAAATGATGAAATGAAAGCATATGTTGTACAACGGCAGGGAATGAAAAGGTTGAGAATACGGAGATGCGGCCAGTCATCAGTTTTTTTGAAGGAACTCTTGGCAAAACAAAAAACAACCTTGCATTACAGACGCTATTGAAAACTAATCTATCAAATCGGCATTTAAGATAAAACCCTGTAAAAAAGGAGATTACTGAGTTTTTGACGCCAAGCAATAGGTAACTGATGAAAATGAAAGCAAATGTGATAAAACTCAATTAATGAAAAAACGCTTTGAGAGCGACACGGAGACGCATCCACCAGTTTGAAGGAACTTGCAAAACACAAAACAACAAACAAAAAAAAAAAACAAAACAACAACTTGTAATGACAGACAGCGATTTTATTACATTCATAATCTGCTTTATAACCTGTAAGGATGGTTGTTCTGGAGTTTTTTGAACGCAACAGCAATTAGTAAAGTGATGGAAGATGAAAAGCATATGTTGAATCACAAACATCACGGAATGCACCATGTTGCGACGACGGAGAATGCGTCCACGGAGAAGCCAATCCGTTGTTTGCCGAGGAACTCTGGAACAGCAGCCCCTGTCCTTACTCCCCGACGGGGCTTAGAACCACGCCCCAAAGACAGGCGCTTTTGGCGGCTCTCCTCCATCCCAGCTCCTCCGGCTCATCCCACCTCCCCCGCCTCACCCTCCTCCTCGCTCATCTGCTTTCTTCCTTTCACCACCCCGGCCGTTGCTGGTGTTTTAGCACCTGCTCGCATGTTCTTTTCTCCTCTGCTGAGCCCTGCGCGCGCTATGTGCTACACCCTCTCCGGGCACTGGCCCCACTTGCGCGGATTTTCGTGCGATGACTCACCGTCCGTTTGCAGGGCAAACTCTGCCCCCCCCTCAGCCTCACGTTGTCTTCCAGCCTGGGTCCCGCCCGGCGCTTTTACAGGCTAATCTAATCAATCTAATCTGCTTCCCCCGTCCACCACAGGACTGTTTCCTCTGGTTTTGGCCCGCCCAACAGCCTTAGTCAACTGATGGNAGTGTGCCCTTCAATCACTGACTTTTTGTGTGCCCCCTTTTCTGGACAGCATATCTCCACAGCTGTATCGTTCATCAATTCATGCTCGTTTTCACACCATCCACTTCTTTTGAGTTTTTTCCCCCCCCCGCCTTATCCACACCTATCCCTCTTTTTTCTCTACTGTTACATTCTCGCTAGATTTCATACATCAAGTTGTTATAATTTCGCTCGTTGCTTCGCACTTCAAATCCTTAACTTTCCATTTTGATTAAACACCGTCCTTTTTTCTTTTACCATGCGAACAGCAAGCCCCCTCCACTTAGATTAGCTGTAAAAACTCGCATCCCTTTTTCCACTTTCGACTTGCATCTCACCCTCTTTTGGTTCTTCTTCTTCCTCCTGTTTTTGATAGTTCCCCCGCACTAATATCATCATGCCTTTACATGCGACGCACTTTCACCCGTATGATTCAAGGTTTTTCCTACTCACTGCAATGAGGTTGCTATCATCCAACCCTGCTTATTTTTTCCATCTTTTAGTTTCTATGAGTTGTCGCGTGTATGTTCATACCACCATCGACACCCACGATTTTCTTTCCTCCCAGCAATGCCGCCATCTCCCCTTTTCCTTTCCCTTACTCAGCCCCCGGCTTCCCCCCCTGTGATCTTCCGACTTTCCCACCCCCCCGGACTCACTGAAGATTCTTTTCCCTCCCTTCAGCTTGTTCCGTCACTCCAACTATCTGACCCCCCCCCCCCCCCCCTTTTTCCCCGCTCTTTCTTCCCTTTTTTCCTCTTTTTCCCCCCCCTCTTCCCCCCCCCCCCCCCCCCTCTTTTGTTTTTTTTTTTTTTTTTTTTTTTTTTTCTCTCTTTTTCCCTCCTTTTTTTTTTTTTTTTTTTTGAGGCAGGATCTCCTTGTAGCCTCTGCTGGCCTGGAACTCACTCTGTAGACCAGGCTGGCCTTGAACTCACAGAGATCTTTCTGCCTCTGCCTCCTGAGTGTTGGGATTAAAGGGGTGTGCCACCACACCCAGCTCAAATTTCTTCCTTTTTATACTGAACTCACCAAAAGTATAGAATAAGTTCCTTGAATTGCCTGGGTTTAATAAAATGTCTAGGTTGCACCAGTGTGCTGTAGTTAATAGGGAAACTGTCACTTCCTAGAGTACTTATTGTCAGATGTTTAATATCCACGTGATACTCATGCATGAGATGAAGGGACATGCCACTAAAGAAGCTTCCATGGAGTAGGATCTCCTGCACTGACTATCGTACATGTTCATTTGTTTCATGGAACATCAGCAGGTGGGGCACTGTGTTAGCCTCTGCCTCCTTTGTTCTGGATTTTCTGCAGAGCTTGGGAAGTGAGGTCTCCTGGAAGGCCTTTGTGCTCCCTCAGTTGCTGGATCAAATAATTGGCCCTACAGAATGGAAAGCTGCTGTGCTCTGCGTTGAGGTTTTAGGAAAAGCATAAACTGTTGATTAATTTCTTGTTGTTGCTATAAAAATTTCCATAAGTTCATTGGCTTAAAATAACACAGTTTCCACTCAAGCCCCCTGACACACTGTGTAGGTGTGACTGGAAGAAAGGGTGGATAGAACCAGAGTATGGAGTCAACCTGAGTGTCCATGGATGAATGCACGGATAAAGAAAATGTGTTATATACATATACACGATGGAATGCCACTTAGCCATTAAAAGAATGATAATTAGTCATTTGCAGCAATGTGGATGAACCTGGAATACATCATAGTAAATGAAATTACCCAGACAAATATTCATGTTCTCCCTTAGCTGTGGAAGCTAAAATTGTTGATGTAGAAAAAAAAATAATGATGACAAGAGGCTAGGAAGGACAGAGGAGAGAGGCATGGGAAAATGTGTTAGTAGCTTTCCATTATTGTGATGGAATACCTATGAGAATCAAATGAAAAGTTTTATTTTGGCTTATGGTCTTCGAGGTCCTAGATCATCATCAGTTGGGCCTGTTGCTTTGGGACAGTTGGGCAGAAGCCTATTGTGGTGAAGAGCACATGGCGACACCATATGTTCACATCATTGCAGCAGAGGAAGCATAAGAATGAAGTAGCCATGGTCTCAGTTACCACTACCTTTATTCCATTAGGTCCAACCTCCTATGGATTCTAACAGTCCCAGCAGTAGCACTGGCTGAGAACCAAGGTTTCAACACATGGGTCTTTAAGGGGTCATCAATATCCTAACTACATCAGGAATACGAAAAAGGTTGATGTGTGGACAGAAAAATTCAGCTGTTCTCTATCCCCTTTTCCCCTGTTCCACTGTTTTCCACGAGCCCTAGGTGTAGAGGTTCCCTTACAGATGTGTCACTTAGGACTGGGAATTTCTCAGTCACTTATTCTCCGTGTGTCACCAGTTGTAGAACTCTGTAATAGTCTCCATCTGTTGCCAAAAAGAAGCTTCTTTGATGACTAGTGAATTGTATAGTTGTCTGTAAATATAAGAAACCATATTTAACATACAGTTACATTTGGCTAGGGATATGAAAGCTGTAGGGTTTTCTTAGGACCTATGACCTCTCCAGCCATGTGTATTTGGCTATGTTTACAATGGCCATTCATGAGTTCCCTCCCATTGAGAGGGAACTTAGTCCACTTAGATAGCTGTTTTAGTCCACTTAGATAGCTGTTGATTACCCCCAGGACAAAAGCGCCACACCACTGTAGTTTGTTGTGCTGGTCATTGTTGTGGTTACTAGGCTTTTAAAAATTATTTATTTATTTATTTATTTATTTATTTTTATGTGTATGAATGTACGTCTGCATGCAAGTCTGCGCACCCGTGTCGTGCAATGCCGCGGAGGTCAGAAGAGGGTGTCGGATTCCCCTGGAACTGGAGTTCTCCTGGAATTGGAGTTAAAGATGGTTCTCAGCTGCCATGTGGGTGCTGGGGATAGAACCCGGGTCCTCTGCAAGAGCAGTCGGCTCTCTTAACTGCTAGGCCATTTCTCCAGCCCCGGGTACTAGGCTTCAAAGCAGGGGTAGAGCCAGGATTGAAGCAAGAACATAGGAAACAGAGTTTTTCTTCCAGGCCTGTTGGGTCCTGCTCATATGACCTTACAGCAGTGCTATCAGCATGCACAAGACCCACGCAGACTCAATCAGAAAATACTCAGTATAGAAGTGGGGAAACAGGCAGCAGGCCCCAAACTTAGATGAGGAACTATAGGCAGCTGATCATTGCTGGGGGAGGAAGAATCGGTCTTTTTTTTTTTTTAATTTTTTTTATTAATTTTATTAATAAATTTATTTATTTATTAATTTATTATTTTATTAATTTATTTATTTATTAATTTATTCTGTATGTGTACAAATGTACTGTCTGCATGCAAGTCTGTGCACCCGTGTCATGCAATGCCGCGGAGGTCAGAAGTGGGTGTCAGATTCCCCTGGAGCTGGAGTTCTCCTGGAATTGGAGTTTCAGACGGTTCTCAGCCGCCATGTGGGTGCTGGGGATCGAACCCGGGTCCTCTGCAAGAGCGGTCGGCGCTCTTAACCGCTAGGCCATCTCTCCAGCCTGGAAGAATCGGTCTTTAAGGGATTAACTCTAGACAGTCTGACTAGACTCCAGTGGATGAATTTGCATCAGGGGACATCTCGGTACAGAACCGTGACTTGATACAACTTACCATACATGCATGCACGAAATCCAGTGGGGGCTTGCGGAGTATGGATGGGGGAGGGGTATAAAGATGATTAAGATGTTTTGTATGACATGCACAAAAATTAAATAAAAACATACATTGAGCCATGCGTGGTGGTATACGCCTTTAATCCTAGCACTTGGGAGGCAGAGGCAGGCATTGATTTGTGAGTCAAGGCCAGCCTGGTCTACAGAGATAAGTTCCAGGCCACCTGGCGTGCTACAGGGGACTCTGTCTCTAAAAGACCCCCCCAAAAAAAAGAAATATTATATACTATATATAATATATAATTATATAATATAATGCCCAAGTAAAATGGAACCTGACAGCAGTTCAGAACATGTCGTATACTTCTGCCCCTAGTTTGCTTCTCCATTGCTATTAATAAACATCATGATTAAAAAGCAGCTTGAGAGAGGAGAGGGTTATTGGTCTGTAGAGGTGACAGTCCATCATGGGAGGCAGGAGCTGAAGCAGAGCACTGTGGAGGACTTGATTCCCTCTTCTTCTTTTCTTTTTTTTTGGGGGGGGGTGCTTTTTTTTGCAACAAGGTCTCCCTATAGCCCCGGCTGGCCTGGAACTCACTATGTGACCAGGCTGACCTTGAACTCACCAGATCTGCCTGCCTTCCAAGTCCTGGGATTAAAGGCGTGCTCTACCGAACCTGGCTAGGATCATTATTCTTACAGCATAGGGAATGGCTACCCTCTCCCAACTGGGAGACACATTAACAGCTTGGAGGGTAGGTAGTGTTCTCTGGGGCAGGGAAACCTAAACTCACTGTGACAACAAATGAATTATAGCACACGAATGAGGATGCGAGGATGGAGTGGTGCCCAGGACCCAGCATGTGTCCTCACTGACCTATGTTCCTGGTTTGTGCTCCTCACCTCTCTGCTGTCTCCTTTTCCCCAGGCAGACCATGGAAATGACTATGGATGCGTTCATTGCAGCCTTCCTGAAGGACCCATCAATAATGAATTTGCAGCAATTGGCCATTAAATTTCTGCCTCACTACTCCTCATTAGTTAGTAAGGCAGGAGGCATCCTTGATCCAGAAACCGTCAGTAATGTTCAGAAAGCCCTCCAGGATGGAAAGCTAAGCAATGTGGTGGACCAAATTCAAGAAGCACTTACTGCTGCAGAAGATGCTCCACTGGAGGTGGCTGTGATCGGGGAGTCTGGGACTGGCAAGTCCAGTTTCATCAATGCTCTCCGAGGGCTGAGTCATGAAGCTGAGGACTCAGCTGATGTTGGGGTTGTGGAAACCACCATAGAAAAAAGACCCTATCAACATCCAAAATACCCTAAAGTGACCCTCTGGGACCTGCCTGGAACTGGGACTCCCAATTTCCTCCCGGACACTTATCTAGAAAAAGTGGAATTTGCTAAATATGACTTCTTTATCATAGTTTCTTCTTCTCGGTTCAGCTACAATGAAGCTGTTCTGGCACAGAAAATCAAGGATGTGGGTAAGAAGTTCTACTTTGTGAGAACCAAGGTGGACAGTGACTTATATAATGTAAAGAAAACTAAACCTACATCCTTCAAAAAGGAGAGAGTCCTTCAGCAGATCCGAGACTACTGCCTGGCTAATCTTAGTGAGATTGGGGTGTCTGAGCTACGTGTCTTCTTGGTCTCCAACTTTGACATGGATGCCTTCGATTTCCCAAGCCTGGAGGAGACTCTCCTGAAGGAGCTTCCTGCACACAAGCGCCATGTGTTTGCCCTGCTCTTGCCCAACTTCTCTGATGCTGCCATTGATATGAAGAGAGATTTCCTTGCGGAGAAGATCTGGCTGGATGCCCTGAAGTCAGCAGCCTTGTCCTTTGTCCCTTTTATGACCTTCTTCGCTGGGTTTGATCTGTCCAAACAAGAAGAGTGCTTGAAGGAGTACCGAAAATATTTTGGCTTGGATGATAAGTCAGTTGAAGAGATTGCTGAGAAGCTGGGCATATCTGTCCAGGATATCAGGGGCCATCTCAAATGCTTAGATTTCTGGTCCCTTGTGAAGGATGGCAGCATACCTGCAAAAGCCATGCACTGTGTTGAGTCCTTCTGTGCTGTGAAAGGAGGTCCTGCGGCTTCGGTCATCCAGGGTCTGAAAGTCTACTTTCTACGCCTAAAATTCCTCAACACGGTGACCGATGATGTGAAATTTCTCTTGCATAGGATAAAACCAGTAAATCTTGTTTAACTAAACAGTAAAGGGACCTTAGGTCTTGTGTGTGTAGTTTGGGAATGGGGGTCTTCTTCCTCCAAATTCCCAGGCCAGCTTTTTCCCAAGATAGAAGGATGACTGTTATGTGAAAGAATGTTGTGAAAGAAGACTATTGCTTTGCTTTTGAGCTTATTACCATGTATGAATTTTTTGGCCATAGTCTGTTTTCTGAATTTATTGACCTATTGTGCCAATAACACACCATCTAGCCAGTTCATCATCAAGGGAAGCCAAGGCAATAATTCAGGGCAGGAACATGGAGCACAGACCATGCCGGAACACTGCTTACTGGCTTGCTCCCCTGGCTCATGCTGAGCCTGCTTTATTCTTTTTTTTTTTGTTTTTTGTCTTTTTGAGACAGGGTCTCTCTGTAGCTCCAGCTATCCTTGAACTCACAGAGATCTGCCTGCCTCTACCTCCAGAGTTCATAGTTCAGCCTGCTTTCTTATATAATACAAGACCACCTGCCTGGGAGTGACACTTCCCACAGTGGGCTAGGCTCTCCCACATTACTCAATAATCAAGAAAATACCCCCCACCCACCCACACACACACAGACATGGCCACAGGCCAATCCAATGGAAGCAATTCCCCAGTTGAGGGCCCCTCAACCCAGATGTGTCAAGTTGACACTAAAGCTGTCCAACACAGTTACCACTTCAACACCCTCCTCACCAAAACAAAGGCTAGTCTACAGATACAAGAGCATAGTTAAAGGCACAGTGAAAAGTTTATATTGGGAAAATACAGCATGGCCTGGAGTGAGAAAGGATTGCAGAAATAGTCTTCGATGTGGTGTTTTGGGGTCTTTCTCAGCACTCACAGTTTGAGAACCCAGTGAAGAAGGCCAATGAATGTGTAATTAGGTGCTAAGGAGTAAGGCCATGGCTCACTGATCCTACTATCCTGAGTCAAGGGCTGATCTTACTGCAGTTATGACTTTGAGAAATTTTGCTAGTAGGCATTCTGAACATTTGATGCGTGTACATATCCACTGTCAACTGGCTTCATTCCTGATGGTCCTTTGTGGTATGCCTACATCATGGTTCTTCTCCCTCTTTCCCTCACTTGTGTTACTTAAAAAGCCTTTGCAACATAAAAATAACTGGGACATGGAGTTGGAGGAAGGTACAATGGAAATGCAGGGCTGGAAGAAAACTTTTAGTTCTTGTATTGTGAGAAAGCTAAGTGGGAGATGCAAGACTATGGTCTGTGAGTTTTTCCACATTAGAGTTCTGGAAGCTATTTGACTACTATGTCACATGGCTTCGGATGGCCAAAGCATGAGAATAGCCTGTGGTGGAGAATGGAATGACCTACATGTTCCTTATAGGAAACCCCCTCACACCCCAAAAGCTGGTCCCTCCCCTCCATGTGGTTACCTGTGCAGGTTGGGCAAGCCTAGTGTCTGCATGGCTGGTTCTCTCAGCAGCAATTCTGGGTTTAGTGTGAGACTTTCATAGCAAGCTACATTGAAGACATATTCTGAAGTCTGGTTGCTATTAGTATTACAATTCAAATCTAAGATGTATTTTCCCCTTTTATTTCTGTTACTATTTATCCATAAACTAACAGAAATGGAAAAAGTGCTATTTCCCTCAGCCATGAGCTTCCTTCTCTGACAAAGCAGCTGTCTGCTTCTTATCCTCACCCTAATAGAGTAAGTTACACCATGTCAGGGATTGCCTCACTTTTACTTTCTAATATAGATTTCAACATGATTACCAAGTTTTTGATTCAGCACAGTATTTTCTACTCTCTTCCAATAATATATATCTACTCACTTTTATCTTCTTTCTAGTTGAGCATGTGGAAAGGGAATTGTAATTTGAGCCTTTATTCCCGGGATGTGGATATAGGCAGCATTAAACACTGCTTCTATACCACAAAACATCTAAGAAGATACAAGTGGGCTGGTGAGATGGTTCAGCAGGCAAAGGCAATTGCCACCAAGCACAAGGACTTGTGTTCAATTCCGAGGACCCACAAGATGGAAGGAGAGACTGACTACACAAGTTGTCTTCTGACCTCTCCAGGTGTGCTGTGGCACTTCCTGTCTGCACACAATAAATAAATAAATAAATAAATAAATAAATAATAGGTAGATAGATAGATAGATGATAGTTAGATATATAGATGATAGATAATGGATGTACAGATGATATATAGTAGATAATAGATATATAGCTATATATATATATATATATATAGATAATAGATATATAAATGATAGATAGATGATAGGTAGAGAGGTAAATAAGTAGATAGATGATAGAGATAGATAGATAGGTAGAGAGATAGATAGATAGACAAATGTAATTCAGAAGCAGGGAATGCAAACCACTTACTTGTCAGGTAGGATAGACTATCCACAAAGAGATTAAATATCTTTCACCAGTGCAGTCAATACTAATGCTCACAGTTTGTGACAAGGCTTGGTGTGCTCCATCAGTTCATGTATACTATTTTAACCAATACTCAGGAAATGCTTTGGCCAGTTAAAACCACCGTGTTTTAATTTCCTATGACATATAATCCCAAAGTCAACTCCATTGTTAATATTTAGTAGTCATTAGCATCTGGGAAAGGAATTGCTTTCTTCTGGCTGAACTCTGTCCTTACATGTCCAGATAATTTCATTGCTAACATGGACCCTCTGCTTACTGTTTTGATTCTTAACAAAAACTTCTCATTCCTACCTTCTTCCTATAACTGAAAGCTCTGTCTTCTAAGCCTCTCAGGCAAGATTGTTAATTCTCCTTTCCCTTGGCCTGAAAAGAGAAGGTGGGAACACAGACATGTGAGGTATCCTGTTTGATGCTGTTTCTACATGCTTTCATCTCCTCCTTCCTAGGCCTGTCTCTTTCATTCAGTTATGACAACTACATTTCCCCTTTGGTCTCATTGAGAAATTTATTTTTTGTTTGTCCTGTCTGCTTTCCTCAAGTAGGTCTCACAGTGTGGGGCTCTCGGATGAGTTTAGCCATCTAGTAATTTTCCACAAGCAGCTTCCCAGCACTGAAATAGTCACGAGGAGGTTGAAGTCCATTGTGACTTATCACAGGAGGTGTTGCAAATGTTTGCCTTGAGTAAAGATCTGTATCTGCACATTTTTTCCACTGTGTAAGCACTGAGGTTCCTGTGGTTTGGCGATGCTTCCTAATTCCCTGCCCTTTATATTCTACCTGTGTTCCTACAATAAATGAGACTTGATCAGAACCTGTCTTGTCTCCATTCCTTTCGTCTCTTGCCCCTTCCCCTCACTCCTTCTCTTCCAGGACCCCGTTGACTGGCCCGTGGGACAGATCATCACGGCACACTGCTTTAACCGTTAGCAAAATCTTCAGCTCATCTTCCTTTCAGTCATTGTCTTAAGTAAACTGTAAAACTTTATGTACTAGTTACTTTTCTTATTATTGACCAAATATCTGACAAGAAGCAAAGAAAGGAAGAAAAAGTTTATTTTAGCTTGGACATTAAGGGATGCAGTCCAACATGGTGTGGAGTGTGGGAAAATCCAGCTTAAATTGCAGGCTAGCTTCCAGCTAGCATGCCTCAAGGCACCATGTGGCCGAGAGTCTGACCCCACCCCAAGGAGGAGCAAGCAACGTGGCCTAGGCACATGATGCTGGGTGGGGCAATGGTGTGCAGTGGTGCAGAGTTGGGGGACTTATGATTGGTCCTGGGAACTGATGTCATTTAGTTTATAAAAGCAGGCTGTAGCAAGGAATAAATTTGAATTTCATAGTAACATCACCACAGAATTCCTGGCCATTATTTTTATTAATTATTTTGTGCATACAGGCTAAGGTAGGCCTACATTTTGTTTGGGTGGCCAGTGGGTTGGAAAAAGGCTCCCCTTTGCAGACCACCAATCTGGGTAGCTGGTGTTATGAGTGCACATAGGCTGAAGATAGACTATCAGCCATCAGCCTGAAATTCCTGTCCAGGGTTCAGCAGTCTCTGGGCAGGTGGGAAGTCATGGCCAAGAGTGGAACATATGTTTCGTGGGTCCAGGCTAAGGGCCTGAGTTGGAAGTACCATTCAGGCCAGACTACGGGAAGTAGCCAGCTAGCCTCTGCACCGAGAGTCAGCTCCCCACGGTGTCTGTACTGTGTTCCTCTTCCCTCAACAGGGCCTTGTGGTCCTGTTCAGTATAAAAAGAAAGCTTCCTACAGTGGGGGTTGGGTGATGCAGGCCCTCATGGTGGGGAGATCTGGTGATACAGGCCCTCATGGTGGGAGGTCTTGTGGGAGAAGCATCTGACAGCTGGTCACACTGGGTCTGTAGTCAGGAAGCAGAGAGAGGGCAGGAAGTTTGGCCAGGCTTTGAAACATGAAAGCATTTGCTCCAGCAAGACTCTAAGATCTCAAGTTTTCCTACAGTAGCTAAAGTATTAAATACATGAAAGTAACAGCTTCCATTTCTGTTTTTATAGAATGTACTCAAAGATTGAAACAATGGAAGAAGGGAAAAATTTAATGCTGATATTAATGAAAAGTTGCTGAGGTGACAGAAATATCAATGCGCTTAACTGAACACAGATCAAAACAGCACATTGAAGCGAGGCATGGTGGTACACACCTTTAATCCCAGCACTTGGGAGGTAGAGGCAAGCAGATCTCTGTGAGATGCAGGCCATCCTGGTCTACATAGTGGAGTCCAGGACAGTTGGGGCTCCAGGGAGACCCTGTCTCAAAACACAAAACAAACAAGCCACATCACATCGCACTCTGCAAACACACACAATTTTTTTTTTTTTTTTTTTTTTTTTTTTGAGACAGGGTCTCCCTTTTGTCCTAGCTGGCCTGGACCTCACTATGAAGACCAGGCTGGCCTTGAACTCACAGATCCACCTGCCTATGCCTCCCCAGTGCTGAGATTAAAGGTGTGTGTCACCATGCCTGGCCTAAAATGGTTCTTAGCCACGATGTAGGTGCCGGGAATCTAACCCAGGTCCTCTGCAAGAGCAGTCAGTGCTCTTAAGCACTGAGCCATCTCTCCAGCCCCACAATTTCAATTTGTTAATTAAAAACTTCCAATAAAGTAAAATGTTGACATTCACTAGAAATATTATCTTCTAAACCACAAAACAAGTCTTAATAAATTATAAAATGTTCTAATAGGCAGTGGCAAGACCTCTGACTAGAACAGAATTAATAAGCAAGAAAAAAACCGAGAATAATCCTCATTACCTGAAAATCAAAAGGACACATAAACAATGAGTAGGCTAAAGCCTAGTGATATGGCTTAGTGGTTAAGAGCACTTGCTACTCTTCCTCTCTTCCAGAGGACCTGGATTCCATTCCCAGAACCCCTATTGGGAAGGTCATAACCACCTGCAATTCCTGTTGTGATAGATATGAATGCTTTTGCAGCCATAAAGGAAAATGCAATAATGAAAATTGTAGGAAACAGAACGCAACTAGAAATCATCATATTAAGTGGACTAAGTCAGAGTTAGAAAGACTAATGAGTTTTCTTCATATGTGGAGCCTAGATTTAAAACTGTATAGTTGTATATATACATGATAGATAGATAGATAGATAGATAGATAGATATATGTCTGTATATTTATTTATTTATTTATTTTTTTTTAATTTTTTTTTATTAATTTTATTTATTTCCGTATGTGTATGAATGTACTGTCTGCATGCAAGTCTGTGCACCCGTGTCGTGCAATGCCGCAGAGGTCAGAAGAGGGTCTCGGATTCCCCTGGAACTGGAGTTCTCCTGGAATTGGAGTTTCAGACGGTTCTCGACCGCCATGTGGGTGCTGGGGATCGAACCCGGGTCCTCTGTAAGAGCGGTCAGCGCTCTTAACCGCTAGGCCATCTCTCCAGCCACATGTCTGTATATTTATAAATGTGTGTGTATAGATCAAGAAACTAGAAGGGAGGTGTAGAAAAGGAATGAAGAGAGCTCAAGAGAGTGAGAAATGCGTGCAATGAAAAGCAGAAGTTGAAAAACTAACTGGAGAAGAGAAAGGGAATGGGTGGTGGGGAAGGGATCACTGGAGAGAGCAGTGGGGTGGACATGAATGATTCAATGACACATGTATGAAGGGAGCGCTGGGGAAGACATGATGAGAACAAAATGGCACGTGTATGAAGATGCTGCAGTGAAACCCATGGGTGTGTGTGCTAGCCTAAAAACATAATTGTTTTTGCTCCTGCTTCTAACTCCCGAGATACACCAGAGAAAGCCAAGTGTGCTTTGGCTTTCTCCACAGGAAACACACTTCTGTTAATTCTCCTCTGGCTTCCCAGTGCCAACTCCCAGGGGCCTTTCTTTTCCCCACCATAGCCATTCCCACCTCCCTCCTGCCTTTGAGTCTCTGCCAAGCAGTCAACAGGCTGGCTGACTTCCTCCTAGAACACGCTCTGAATAAGAAGCCCGTGTTTGTACTCATTTTGGATTTTCTTTGCTTATTTCTACAGGTCAGAGAAGGATCAAAAGAGGAGTAAGAAGCATACTGCAGTGAATGGAGATGAACCATGTAATGTCAAAACATACAGGCTACAGCTAAAGTCAACTCGATGGAAATCCATAGCTTTAAAATGCCTGCATTAAAAAAGAAGGGGTGAACTTAGTAAAGTACTATGACATTAAAAAAAAAAAGGTCTCACCAAGTGTGGTGGCACACGCCTTTAATCCTAGCACTTGGGAGGCAGAGGCAGGTGGATTTTTGTGAATTCAAGGCCAGCCTGGTCTACATAGTGAGTTCCAGGACAGCTGGAGCTACAGGGAGACCCTGTCTCAAAGAGACAAAAAAAAAAAGGTCTCAAACCAATAACTGAACTTCCACATTAAGAAACTAAAAACCAGAAAATTAAATCAGTGTAATCTGAAAAAGGGAAATTACAAAGATCAGAGTAGAACTGAATAATATGGGGAACATGAAAGATTAGCAAAACTAACCAGAGTTGGCTCTATGAAAAATTAATATAATTTACAAATCTTTGGCTAGATGAATCAGAAAAAGATCCAGTGTACCAGAATCACTTACTGACTCTTTGGAAATTAAATAATTGAAGAACTTTGTGACAATATATGAGACAACTTAAATGAAACAGAAAAACTCTTAGAAATATACAAATTATCAAAATTAGCAATGATAACAGTAGAAGTCTGAATAGACTGTAACAAGCAACGAGTGTAAGTAATTTAAAATCCTCTCAAAGAAAAAATCCAGGATATGGATGGCAATTATATGCTGCATATTAAATAGCTAGCAAAGAGAACTGTAAATAATATGTCCATAAATAAATTATACGTTTGAGGAGCTAGATCTGTTTAAGCTGATGTAGACGCAGAACAGTATGTGCTCACACTGAGGCTCACGTGACACTCCATTTCCCTTTGCATTTTCGTGTATTAAAATTGAAGCCTGTGTCTATGTGTTTGTGTGTGCATGCGTGTATGAATGAATATGTCTGCATATGTGTGGGAGTGCACACCTGTGCATCGGTGTTTGGAGGCCAGAAGCCAACCCCAGGTGTCTTCCTGCATCAGTCTTTACTTTTGGCACAGGGTCTTTCATTGAGTCTGAGGCTCACTGAGTGTCTACACTGGCTGGCCAGCAAACCCCCAACACCCTGTCCTCCTGTCCCCACCTCTTTTCACAGGGATCACAGGCCCGGGGAGCGACATCTGCTTTCTTACATGCGTGCTGGAGAGCCAAACTCTTCCAGTTCCTCATGTTTCACAGTAAACACTTTAGAGTATAATCTATTCATGAGGGAAGATCATGCCATAACTTCCTCTTAAAAGTCTGACCTCTCCCTGGAGTGAGAGAGGCCTTTAATCTAAAACTGTCAATATTAAGAACTTGACAAAAGACAGGTTTAAAAAAAAATTAGAAGTGTACGTTACCAAATAATGTGATGATTCATAAAATGATCTGGTGTATGTTAAAAAAAATAAAACAAGTTGGGGCTGGAGAGATGGCTCAGCGGTTAAGATAACTGATTACTCTTGCAGAGGACCCAGGTTTGAGTCCCAGCATCCACATTGTGGCTAACAATCATCCGTAACTCCAGTTCTTGGGGATCTGACACCTTCTTCTGACTCCATGGGTACTGAGGAACACAGGTGCACTAACATGCATGCAGGCAATACACTTATATGTATTAAATAAGAGCAACAATATTAAAAAAAAATAAGCAGGTCCACTCAAAATAAGATTTTGGGTTGTAACTCAGTGGTAGAACACATGCTCAGTATGCACAAAATCCCAGTTGTAGTCCCCAGTACATGCACACAGAAAGGTGTAACTTTTGTTCTTGAAGACTAGGTTTGCAGAAAGCTATGGTACTGTGTGGCCCTCTGGAAGCACCCATCAGGGCCAGTGCCTCCACCTACTGTGAGCTGTAAGTTCACTGTGTAGACATCTAGGTTCCTCTTCTATAGAACAGGGCTACACTAGTAAATGCTTCTTTTTTTGGATAGTGATCAGAGTTAGAGGAATTAGATGGACAATCACAATGTGGGGGCATCGACATGCTCACTGAATCAATAGATGTGCCAAGGCAGGCTCTAGATAAGAACAGAGGACACAACAGGAAGGAATAAAAGGAAGGATCTGTGTTCAGGGTTCTCAGAGGGACAGGGCTGAGGTACAGCACACAGATCAACCAGAATGAACAACTGCTGGCATGGACAGGGATGGGGAGGCCCCTGTGAAGAGATCTGAACTGAGAAGACATACAGAGGTAGAAGACAGGAAGCTCTTGAGAGGATGTGGCTATCAGAGACAGGAGGCTGTAGCTGAGGTAGAAGCGACCCCCATCCCCCAGACAACGGTACCATCGGTGTTGAGAGTTGCCTCATTTCTACACCCTAAACATTCTTGTGTCTGCGGTGCTTGGGATGGAACTAAGAGCCTCACGTTCTCTGCCACTGAGCTGCTTCTCCAGCTTCATGGCTTTCATTTCTTTCCTTCTTTTGTGATTCTGGGATCTGTGGCTAGCCAAGTGCCCTACCACCGAAGGGCTCCCTTCCCCAGACTTTCTCAGGTTGGCTATGAGCTGTTGGGTTCAAGAGATCTCATGTCTCAACCTCTCCAGTTATTGGGACTGCAGGAGTGCCCCACCTGCAGGCTAGCCCCTTTTGCATATGTAATTACTGTTCAGGGCCAAGAGCTCTTTCATTCGCTCTCCTTATGGGCATGCAGGATGAGGTGGGCTAACACTACCCCAGGCTGCTCTCTGCCATCTGCCCTTGTTGTTTGGCGGCTTAGGGAATGGTGATATTTCTGTGCCTTACCAGGACTGAGCTACAGATTCCCCCCAGGGATCCTTAATAAGAAAAGTTTTTAACAAAGATTTAATGAGCTCTTGAGTTACCCAGGGAAGAAGGAGCATCTCTCAGGGAGGCTAATGAGTCCCCTGGTCTTGTCAAGGCATTTCCTGAACTTCTAAGTCCACTTGAGGGAGCTCCTTCCCTGAACAACCCCAGATGACCTTGTTTACTACTCTCAGTAGGAAAAGACCTAGGGAACTGCCCTGTGGCCCAGAGCCAGGTAGGTCTTCTCTGTCTTAGCAACAGCTGCAGTAAGATTTGCTAGGCAGCAGGTCTGTCACCACTGCAGGAGCAGGAACTTCCTGCTGGACCTTTCCTCTGGGGTTTGGCCCCCTATTGGCCATCTCCTCTCATCCTCCCTCCTTTTCTCTGCCCTCCCTTCCCCTTCTTCCTTGTCCTCTCCCCTACCTCTTTTCCATTTTGTTTTGTCAGATAGGGTCTTTCTAGGATTATAGCTGTGCACCACCATACCCGCATTCCTTATTCACTTCTGTAAATGTGTATACACTTGCTTGCTGCTTGCTGCCTGGATGTGTTATTCAATGGAGAGCACCACCTGAGCCATGTCCCCTGCTGTGCTGGTCCATGGGTGGGAGAGAGCTGGGAGTCACTGAACAGAAATACTGCATCCTGAGTAAGATAAAGTGAGGGGGGTAGAGAGAGAGAGAGAGAGAGAGAGAGAGAGATACTTGGTGGCTTATGGTTAATTATCTCCACAGCCGGAGTCTAAGGCAGTAGAATCCCAAGTTCAGATCTACCCAAGGCTACATAATGAGTTCTAGGCTAATATACAGGGTGATTTTTATTCCCCAAGATGATGGGGACATGAGAAAGGTAGGAAGGGAGGGAGACAGGGAGAGAGGGAGGGAGGGGGGAGAGAGAATATGAATGAGAATGAGTATCTAGGGTGGTGATCTTCTATTTGGGACTGAAAAATTGCTTTATCCAGGTAGCTCTGATTACAGTGGTTTCAGAACTAGCTGGGTCTCCCTGCCCCAAGCCCCATGTAGCAGCTAACCCAGCACACCCACCTCCGTGACCCGAAGGCTGTATGCACTAGGCTCTAGTTCCCCCTGAGGTTTCATCCTAGCACCAGACCTGGGAGGACTCTGTGCAAATATCTGCACTAATTTCACAAGGCTGCCAAAAAAAAAATGAGATTAGGGACTTGGCAGCAGACAGTTCCTCACAGCTCTGCGGGCTGGCCGGCCAAGGTCGGCATGGGAACAGGTTTGCTTCCCTCTGAGCATCTCTTCTCAGTTTTCGGGCAGCTTCCTTCCCGCTCTGCACTGTGCGCTCTTTCGTCTGTGCACATTTATCTTCTGGATCTCTTCATGTGTCCAAAATTCTTTTTTTTTATTTTATTTATTTTTGTATGTGTTTGAATGTACTATCTGCATGCAGGTCTGTGCACCCGTGTCGTGCAATGCCGCAGAGGTTAGAAGAGGGTCTCAGATTCCCCTGGAACTGGAGTTCTCCGGAATTGGAGTTTCAGATGGTTCCTAGCTGCCTTGTGGGTGCTGGGGATCAAACCCGGGTCCTCTGCAAGAGCAGTCGGTGCTCTTAACCGCTAGGCCATCTCTCCAGCCCCCAAAATTCTTATAAAACTATCTGTCAGACTATCTTAGGGCTCAATCTGATGGACCCATCCATTTAATTTTATCACCCCTTAAAAGGACTTATCTCCAAATACAGCCACATTCTGAGACATCGAGGGTTAGGAGTGAGGACACTATCCAGCCCATAACCAGGTCAAGTCTCCAGCTTAACAAAGAGGCAGAGGCAGAACTTCGGCGGAAGACTGACGGCTTTTACAAGTGGGATCTCTTAGGGTTTGGCTGTGAGTGTTGTTCAGAGGGCTCACACAGTGAAAGCTTGGTCCCTGCTGGCAGATGCAATTATGGAGAGGTGGCTAAATCTCAAAGCTGTCTTCCCCAGTAGATAGACCTCTGGATGGATTCACAACGGGATGGCATTATTGTGAGCTGAGTACCAACTGGGCCTAGTTGGAGGAGGTGGAGCGCTGGGGACGTGTCTTGGAGAAACACAGCTTGTTTCCAGCCCTTTCCTTTCTTCCTCTGCCTCTTTGTTTTCTCAGCCAAGCGGTGTTCAGCCACACCCTTCTACCAGAAAGGTCCACTAGCCTTAGATTGTCAGCCAAGAGGTGAAGGACGCTGTTCAGCCACGCCCTTCCACCAGAATGGTCCACTAGCCTTAGGCTCTCAGCCAAGAGGTGAAGGTCGCTGTTCAGCCACACCCTTCCACCAGAATGGTCCACTAGCCTTAGACTCTCAGCAGCAGAGCCAGGCACCCTTGGGCTGAAGCCTCTGGTTTTTCTTTCCTTGAGTTGTTTCCTTGGGTATTTTCCACAACAATGAGAAACTGACTGACAGAGGATTATCTTGTGTTGTTTTATGCAACAGATAGAAGAGTAATGGAAATGTTGGTCGTGTTCCCCACCTCCCACCCCCACCCTCACTCCCACCCCATGACTTTCCTAAAAGGACACAAAAGTCTATTCACTTTCCAAATAGAAAAAAGGGTGCCAACAGACCAATGTTTCCATTAAGCCCAGCTTGGAGAGTACACGTGTTTATTGGGGTTCCTGAAAGGAGCTGAGTAGCTCAAGGGCGGCTTCCCCATGAGAAAGTCCTGACCTAGGCAGTGCTTTTAACTCTCACATCACGTAGCATTTCTAAGATAACTACAGCTGGGGAAGAAGAGTAGGAATTGGATTCTTAGTGAGGATCTTGTGAGGGGCTGGGGAGGCTCTTAGGACTACTACCTCTCCTCTCTTTAAGAGGGACTACCACCCACTGTCACAGGCCAAACAGTCTGCTGTTCATTTCATTGCCATGGCTGTGGGCCAAGGTCTCCTGTGGGTCCCAAGGCTGCTTTGCCTTGGAATGGTGATGATCGTATCAACAGGAGAAAACAGCTGCATTAAAATGTTTCCTTGGGGCTGGAGAGATGGCCTAGCGGTTAAGAGCACCGACTGCTCTTACAGAGGACCCAGGTTCGATCCCCAGCACCCACATGGCAGCCGAGAACCGTCTGAAACTCCAATTCCAGGAGAACTCCAGTTCCAGGGGAATTCGACACCCTCTTCTGACCTCCGCGGCATTGCATGACACGGGTGCACAAACTTGCATGCAGACAGTACATTCATACACATACAGAAATAAAGTTAATAAAAAAAAATTTTTTAATGTTTCCATCCAGGATTTGTACCCAGGTTATGTCTTTGCTCATTTGGAAATTCCTTTGAATTCAGTCCCAGAGACTCAAGGGCAGGAGAGGCGGTCAGGACCCATGCCTGAGGCTGTGGAGTCTGGGTGGGGACTTGTTCCACGATTGTCATGAACATTTGCATTCTGAGAGGGGATCTTACAGCAGAGCCCAGGCTCTGTTCCTGTTTTTGGAGCCTGAAGAGCTATTATTACAAAACCGCAGCCCTGGCTTTCATGAGACAGCCTGAATTTTATAATAAACAGGATATCCTAACCACACCCAGAGAGGAGTCATGAGATCAATCACAAGACCTCAAACAATTTCAAAAAGGCATAAAGCATTTCCAGTTCTAACTGGTTTTAAGTAGACATCATGGGGGAGGGAAACACTTTTTTTTTAATTTTATTTTTGTATGTGCATGAAAGTACTGTCTGCATGTGGGTTTGTGCACCCGTGTCGTGCAATGCCTCAGAAACTTATTTTAATCCCACCACTTGAGAGGCAGGGAGAAGATGAGCTTGGCAGAGGTGGCCGGATACATAAAACGATGGGACTCCAGACCCCGTGGGCCAATCCACCTTCCGTGGATGGACGGCTTGTTAGATCTAGGAAAACAGGGAAGGGTGGAGTTTAGAGTTTAGAAAAAAGAGCCAGACCTGCAACAGGCAAGGAATGTGTTCTTTATTCAGGAGGGAAGAAAACATCTGCAGCTGAGGAACCGGCCCTGGACTCTTACCGGAAGTCTCTTGAACACAGCTGCAGCGGTCTCCTTCCGTCCTGGGAGTGACCTGTGATGAAGCTTGAGCAAGGTCAGCAGGCCAGTTTAGGGCTGTGTGTCTTCCCTAGTGCGGCTTCTGGCACTCCTGACCTGCTCGTGCTTTTGTGAGTGAGCCCTCACTTCAACAAACCTTGCTTGCCGCATTTTTTTCTGTACATTTACTGAATTCTTCTTGAGGATGCAGGAAATGAGAGGTCCTAGTAACTCGACCATGATGCATTATTTCTAAGCCCATTTTCATACTGTAAACTAAGTGGATAAATGAGATGTTCTGACAGTCTCTGGGAGTTTCAAACTGCCCTATTTCCTCTCAGTTTGGATCTGATCTGTTTCTGACATCCTTACTGAATATACTTCTTTTCATTAGGGTGAATTATGGTCAAGATAAAAAGCCTCTGTTCTGGAAGGACAGCTGCAGAAGGTGACCCCGCTGACCTGTGGTAAGGCACGCACGTACTCAATGCTGCCTCCCACATACCCCATCCTGGAGCTGTTCGTCTTCCTGTTTCGTTGAACAAATCTCCCCCCTGATCCCTTGGCCTGGGCCTGGGACGCAGCAGGAGGTCAGAGTAATGGCTCCTGTTATTAGAGCTGCCCCACCCCTGCTCACCTGCTATGGTTGGGGCAAAACTGAACAGTAGCCCATGAAAATATTTTAAATTGAATTTTTATGTGTTTCAAACACATTGTTTCAGTCTTTTTTATTTTATTTTATTTTTTTTTTAATTTTTATTTATTTCCATATGTGTATGAATGTATTGTCTGCATGCAAGTCTGTGCACCCGTGACGTGCAATGCCGCGGAGGTCAGAGGAGGGCGTCGGACTCCCCTGGAACTGGAGTTCTCCTGGAACTGGAGTTTCAGACGGCTCTCGGCCGCCATGTGGGTGCTGGGGATCGAACCCGGGTCCTCTGCAAGAGCGGTCGGCGCTCTTATCCGCTAGGCCATCGCTCCAGCCCATCAGTCTTTTTTATTTTTTATTTATTATTTTTATTTATTTATTTTTTTGTCTTTTTCAAGACAGGGTCTCCCTGTAGCCCCAGCTGTCCTGGAACTCACTCTGTAGACCAGGCTGGCCTTGAACTTAGAAAGATCCTCCTGCCTCTGCCTCCTGAGTGCTAGGATTAAAGCCATGTGCCACCACGCCCGGCTCTTAATCACCATCACACCCGCTTTTGCTTCTCCGTTGGCACCCTTCCGAATCCCCCTCCAGATTTCACACCTTCTGTCATTCCTGCTAGACTCCATTGTGCCAAATTGCCCCCCCCCCCACTACTCAGTGCCGGCTCCTCCCCTGAGGGGAGATGCTACCCATTTCTGCAGTTCAGTGCTGGGTTTTTGCCCAGCTGAGTTTGCATGGGTCTTGTGCATGCTGACACCAATGATGTAGGTTCATATGAACCAGGTCCCAGAAGCTTGTAGGATTCATTTCCATTTGGTTTTGCACCACCTCCCTGGCTCTTACAATCTTTCTACCTCCTCTTCCACAATGTTCCCTGAGCCCTGGGTAGGTGAGGCTGAATATAGGCAGCCTGTCCATGGAACCACACTCTGTAGACTCCTAATCTTCATGGCCCTTTTGAGTTCCTGGTCTTCTGTTGCATGGAGAAGCTTCTTTAATGAGAGTTAAGAGGTAGTTAATTCCTTCCTGGGTCCTTGTTCTGTGATGTTTGGGTCTTGTGTGTAGAGGCTGCATTATAGATGTGTCACCTAGGCATGAGCCATTTGCAGACCATGTCTGCATGTGTCCAGTTGTTGGACTCTGTACTATTCTCATCAGGAGCAAAAGAAGCTTTCTGAGTGGTGTCTGGGATATTGGTCTGTAAATATAAGGATACTTCTTTTGGAGTTAGTAAAATGTTACCTTAGCCTAGGGATGTGTCTCTCTTATGGAACTGTCTAAGATTTATGACCGCTCCAGATGTGTGCATCTGGCTGTGTTAACATTACTACACATGAGTTTCCTTCCACTGAGTGGGCTTTAAGTGTAATTGGTGAGCCACTGATTTCCCACAAGATAGAAGTGCCACTATTGCACCGATGTCGTATGCTGTGCTGGTCATTGACTTGGATGTTTGGTCTTGAGGCTGATGTTGGACCATTGATTGTTGATTTCCCTCAGTGGTTTGCATAGTGCTCTCCACAGCTATGAGAGCTAACCTTCAGGGGTGGTGGCTTCCAAGTCAGATCCAGCTCCATTGTTCAAGCTCCAATCTCTAAAGTACAGCCTGTCTTCAACAATAGGGTCTTACCTTCAGGTCCAAGGGCTGTGGCAATAGCATGTGTAATTTGGGGCGTCTATTGGACTACTCTGGCCAACAACTCAAAGGAAGTTTTCTCCTGTCTCTACTGTTTCTGTTTCTTTCTTTTTTTTTTTTTTAATTTTTATTTATTTCGGTATGTGTATGAATGTACTGTCTGCATGCAGGTGTGTGCACCCATGTCGTGCAATGCCGCGGAGGTCAGAAGAGGGTCTCAGATTCCCCTGGAACTGGAGTTCTCCTGGAATTGGAGTTTCAGACAGTTCTCGGCCACCATGTGGGTGCTGGGGATCGAACCCGGGTCCTCTGTAAGAGCGGTCGGCACTCTTAACCGCTAGGCCATCTCTCCAGCCCCTGTTTCTGTTTCTTGATATGCAGCCTTCATCTTTCCATGTGGACCCATGCAGAGGTATCGGATGTGTATTTTGTCAATAGATTGCTAGACTAATATAATTCTCTCAGTTTCTTTTTACTCTAAAAAGGCATTATTTATCTCTCTTCTCTCTATTTACCTGTCTAGCCCTCCCTCCATATCTTCTCCTTGCCTTCTCCATTTAAAATCTCCCCATTTCTCCCTTGATACTACCAGTCTCCTATGACCCCACTTCTCTTGGGCTCCTTTCCCCCCACCCTTATCCCCCCTTTCCTTCTATAACCCTTCTACTCCCTTCCCATTTAGATACCCTGATTCTATCCATTCCTCCCTTAGTACCACCTGTCACCTACCAGCCTTCTGTCTCAGGTTCCCTCTTTCCCGTAACCTTCCTGGTTCCTTTTCATTTACCTGGTTCCTGCAGTTACATCACGGTATATACTTACATATATGGATTTGGTGCTAGGATCCACAAATGAAGGACAACATATGTCATTTGTTTTTCTGAGTCTCTGTTACTTCTCTTAGCATAATGGCTTCTAGTTCCATCCATTTACCTGCAAATTTCATGATGTCACCTTTCTTTACCACTGCATAGAATTCCATTGTGGAAATGTACTATATTTTCATTATCCACAGTTGTATATCTAAAATCATGGGATTCACCAAAGCTAAACCAAGAAGAGAGCAATAGAATAAACAGACACATAACAAATAAAGAAACTGAAATAGTAATACAAACCTCCAAACTAAAAAAAAGCCCAGGCCCAGATGGATTTACAGCAGAATTCGACCAGATGTCGAAGCACACACCCTTTAATCCTAGCACTTGGGAGGCAGAGGCATGAGGATCTCTGTGAGTGCGAGGCCAGCCTGGTCTACAGAGTGAGTTCCAGGACAGCTGGGGCTACAGGAGTGGGAGAAAGAAACACATCTGACAGTGAGTTAACATTCAGAATGCACAAAGAACTCAAAAAACAAAGAATAAAGAAAACAAGTGACCCAATTAAAAGACGGGTTAGGGCTGGAGAGATGGCCTAGCAGTTAAGAGCACCTACTGCTCTTGCAGAGGACCCGGGTTTGATCCCCAGCACCCACATGGTGGCTGAGAACCATCTTTAACTCCAGTTCCAGGGGAATCTGAAACCCTCTTCTGACCTCCACGGCATTGCATGACACGGGTGCACAAACCTACATGCAGACAGTACATTCATACACATACAAAAATAAAATAAAATTAAAAAAGAAAAGTGTTCAACATTGTTAATAATTAGGGAAATGCAAATTAACACCACTTTAAGATTTCATCTTACCCCAAGCAGACTGGCTAAGATCAAGAAAACAAATGATACCAAATGTTGAAGAGGGTGTGGGGGAAGGGGAATGCTCATTCACTGCTGGTGGGATTGCAGGCTCCGGCAATCCCTATGGAAAGCAGTGTGGAGAGCTCTTAAAAAAACAAAAATAAACTTCCCATTTGACCTGACTATATCACTCCTTGGAATATGCCTAAAAGACTCATCCTTGTAGATCCATTTTGTTGCTACTCTTTTCACAATAGCTAAGAGATGGAAGCAACCTAAGTGTCCCTCAACTGATGAGTGAATAATGAAAATGTGGTAGATTTACATAATGGAGTCCTACTCAGCGGTAAAGAATGATGAAGTCGTGGAACATGGTGGCACACGCCATTAATCCTAACGCTCAGGTGGCAGAGGTAGGAAGATCTCTGTGAGTTCAAGACCATCCTAGTCTCCATAGTGAGTTCCAGGACAGGTGGGGCTACAAGGAGACCCTGTCTCAAAAAGACCAAAGGAAAGAAAAAAAAAAAGAAAGATGAAGTCATGACATTTTCAGGTAAATGGATGGAACTAGAAACTGTTACAGCGAGTGAAGTAACACAGACTCAGAAAAACAAATGACAAATGCTCTCCTTCATTCATGGATCCTAGCACCAAAGCTTTATACTGACCATTTATCTTGATGTAATAGCAGGAACCAGGAAAATGGAAAGGAATTGGAGAGGTAAAGGGAAAGAAGGAACCTGAGAGAGAAGAACAGAAGGAAACAGGCGTTACTAAAGGGGAAATGGATAAAATGGGGGCATTTAAATTGAAAGGGTCCTGAGGGTTATACAGGAAAATTTGAGGATAATGGGCATAGGAAAGGAGTTCAAGAGAGGTTCGACCACAAGAAACTGGTCCTATCAAGGAAGGAATGGGGACACTTTAAATGGGGAAGGCTTGGAGAGAGAGTTAGCAGGGAAAGAGAGAGGAGAGATAAATAATGCTTAGGTAGGTATATAAAAAAAAAAACAACCCAGAGGGAACCATATTAGTCTAACAGCCCAATGACACATACAATATTGTTATATGAGTCCATGTGTATAGGTGAAGGCTACATAACAAGAAACAGTGCCAGACAGGAGAAGCCTTCCTTTGAGTTGTTGGCCAGGGTAGTCCAAGAGACTCACAGACTACACAGGGTGTTGTAAAAGCCCCGATTGCCTCCCAGAACCTGAAGGTGAGACCCTTCTGCTGAAGATGGGACATGCTTCCCAGACCAAATTTGGAGCCATGGAGCTGGAGCTGACGTGGCAGCCCCCTCCGCTGAAGGCGGCTCCCAGAGAACAGCAATAGATGGTCCAATATCAATGACCAGTGCAGTATATGCCATTGGTGCAGTCGTGACATTTTTATTTGGGGGGCAATCAATGGTTACCTAATTGGACTTAAAGGTCACTCGATGGGAGGAAACTCATGTGTGGTACTATAAACATTTCCCCAAAGACACATGGATAGATCATAGATCTTAGAGAAAACCCCAAGGCTCTCACATCCCTAGGTTAATGTAATTTCTTACAAGACCAAAATATGTATCCTCACATTTACAGTTAAGTATCGCAGACACCATTCATCAAAGAAGCTTCTTTTCCACCAGATGGAGACTACTACCATGTACCACAATTGGTCACACACACTGTTTGTGAATTGCTGAAGCCTAAGCGGCACATCTACAATGCAACCTCTACACCTAAGGTGGATGTAACATAGAACAAGAGATACAGAGGACACTAAGGAATCTCTCAGCTCTCACTGATGAAGCTCCCTCATGCAACAAAGGGCCAAGAACCCAAAAAGGCACAAATGGTCAAAGTGTGGAGATTAGGAGTCTGCAGAGTGCGGGTCCTCAGACAGGTCCTATATTAAGCTTCTCTCACTCAGGGCCCAGGGACCATTGCAGAAGAGGGGGTGGAAACATTATAAGATCCAGGGAGGAGGCGCATGACCATATGGAAATAGAATCATACGAGCTCCAAGGACTCTGTTCATACGACCCTACAGTACTGGTGTCAGCATGCATAAGACCCATGGAAACGTAAGCAGTCCAAACCCAGCATAAACTGTGGAAATGGGCAGCAGATTCCAATGTTAGCAAAACCCTTGGCAGCTGATTACTCCTGGATCAGGAAGAGCTGATCATAAAGTGAGGGGCTCTGGATGGGCTGACTAGACCTCAGTGGACAAACTTGTATTGAGGAACGTCTAGTGATGCTAACTTGACACGATGGGCCTTCGCACAGATGAGAGAGTGCATGAATTCCATGGGGGGGCACTGTGGAAGGGCCCCAGTAGGGGACGGGATATACAGTGGATTAAGATTGATTGAGAGGTTCTATACGGAATACACACAAAACGTCAATAACGAAGAAGGAAGAAAAAAAAGAATTCAAAGCTAGCATCCAGCTGTGAGAGCAGACATGTGATGCGTGTCCTTCTGGGCCTGGTCTCCTCTCTCAGAATATTTGTTTCCAGTTCCATCCATTTCTCTGCAAATTCCAAAATATTGTTTTTTAATAGCTGAATGATATTCCATTGTGTAATGTACCATACTTTCATTGTCCATTCATCAGCTGATGGACATTTAAGTGGTTTCCATTTCCTGGCTATTGTGGAAAGGGGGAGTGAAGGACACAGATGTCAGATGGCCCATAATTGCCTGTAACTCCAGTTCCAGGGGAACCTGATACTTCTGGTCTTCATGGGCATCTGTGTTCACACGACATACCTACGCATGTAGACATCATTACACATAACACATAATAAGTGCATATTTAAAAATAGATCTTAAGAATAAAAGTAAAGACAAAACCAACTGTAAGGTGAAAGGTTTATTTTGGTTCACTAAATTTTTTTTTTTTTTTTTCTTTTTGAGACAGGATCTCCCTGCAGCCCCAGCTGTCCCGGAGACCAAGCTGGCCTTGAACATACAAAGATCTGCCTGCCTCTGCCTCCCAAGTGCTAGGATTAAAGGCATGCACCACCACGCCCTGCTTGGTTCACTGTTTTGAAGACGTTTTTGTTCCCGGAAGTTGGGCAGGATGGCTCAGTCCCTGTGGCAGAGGTGATGACAGATCAGGAAACAGAAAGGGAGGGCAGAACAGAAGCTGGCTATAGCCTTCAAGAGGCTGTCCTGGCTGACCTTCCTCTAGCATGGGTCCCCCTTCTAAAGGCCCCCCAGTCTCCTAACATGGCGCTGTCAATGAGGAACATGCATTTCAAACGCAAGGCAGTGGAGACCTTTGAGCTTCAGTCGTAACAGCCTCTTGAAACAAAAGTTAAATGGATAACGTGGTGCACAGCTAGTGACAGAATCCCAGCGATTGGTAAGTAGAGGCAGCGGGATCAGTAATTTAGGCTACAGAGTTGATTTGAGGCCAGCCTGGGATACCAGAGACAGTTTCTTAAAGGAAAAATAAAAGAATCAAACACGAACTAACCAAAGAAAAATAAATAAATATTAAAACAAATAAAAACAAAAGTAAAACGACTCAACCCTTTTTCCCCTACCCTAGTCTCTAGACTGGCAGGATGCGTGGCCCTCTGCTGCCCTCTGGTGGCTATTTGTTTTATTGGCGGTCAGTGTTAATTGGATCCCCTGGATTCTTCACCAGGACAGGTAAATTTCTCCTGGGTTTCTGGAGGGCCAGACCATGTGACAGGATGTGTTTATGACAGGTGTGACCCCCTGCTCTCACCCCCTGCTCTCACCCCCTGCTCACCTGATTTCAGCTCGTCTTTAATAAATTGTAACAAACACATGAATAGTCTTTGCAATAGCAGAGGCAAAACATTTCAAAAATGTTCATTAAAACAACTGACCTCCTGATGAGAGCGGAGGGTTGCCACACATAGGTATAAATACTCCCCAATGAGCTGAACTGGAAATTTTGTGGAGAAAGATTTAGTGCGATGGTTGGCAAAATTGGTGGCCTATGAGCCATTTAAACTATTGGTTGTGAAAAATATTACACAAAAGCGAAGCCATGCTGCAGAACCTAGGGCTTGCACCTGCTAAGCCCGAACCCCACCAAAAAAAACCAAACAGGCAACTCCTAGCTCGGCTCCATGACAGGTGGGTCTTAGAAATGGTACATACCAGCCAGGCGTGTTGGAGCACGCCTGTAGTTCCAGCTCTTGTGAGTTCAAGGGCAGCCTGGTCTACATAGTGAGTTCCAGGACAGCTGTGGCTACAGGGAGACCCTGTCTCAAAAGGACCAAAAAAAAAAAAAATGGTACTTACTTAACACTCGGGAAGGTATGGCAAGTAATGGCAAAGTTAAGTCTACCCTAAGCTAAAAAGTGAGATGCCCCATTGCAAAAAAAACTTATTTATTAATTATTTCTCTTGCTGTCTATGGTTCCTACAAACTGGGCCAGCACTTCCTGGTGTGGCTTATTCTAATTTTCCAAACCCAATTCTGTCTTCTCTTTTCTCTCTGTTTCCAAGAGATGTGATTTTTTTTTTTCAGGGAAAGAGAGCTTTGTTAAAAATATGCCCCCAGAGACTGGAGAGATGGCCTAGTGGTTAAGAGTGCCGATTGCTCTTGCAGAGGACCCGGGTTCCATCCCCAGCACCCAAATGGCGGCTAAGAACCGTCTTTGACTCCAGTTCCAGGGGAATCAGATGCCTTCTTATGACCTCCATGGCATTGCATGACACGGGTGCACAAACCTACCTGCAGACAGTACATTCATACACATAAAAAGAAATAAATAAAAAATTAAAAAATGCCCCCAAACTAGTACTTAACTTTTAAGGGTAGATAAAAATTGTTTAAGTAGTTTGGGTACAAATGCTTGAAAATAAATTAAGATATTAACATGGTCATTCTGTCTCAGTACTAATTCTCGGGGGAAACATTTTAGCCTATCTTTTTAGCCTATCTTTTCTGTTTGTTTGTTTTGTTTCTATGGTGATGGGGATTAACTGGGGACTGTACACGTGCCAAGACCCGCTCAACGAGGGAGCTGTGGCAACATTCTACTCACAGACTCCAAAGCGAGCCCACCACAGGGGCACTGTTCTTTTTTTTTTTTTTTTAATTTTTTATTTATTTTCTATGTGTATGAATGTACTATCTGCATGTAGGTTTGTGCACCCGTGTTGTGCAATGCCAAGGAGGTCAGAAGAGGGTGTCGGATTCCCCTGGAACTGGAGTTAAAGATGACGGTTCTCAGCTGCCATGTGGGTGCTGGGGATCGAACCTGGGTCCTCTGCAAGAGCAGTTGGTGCTCTTAACCTCTAAGCCATCTCTCCAGCCCCTAGGGGGCACTGTTCTAATTTGTTTTCAATTGCTGTGACAAAACACTCCGACCAGTACCAACTTGAGGAGGAAAGGGTTTATTCAAGTTACATCTCCCGGGTTCACAGTTCATCACTCAGGGAGCTCAAGGTAGGAACTCAGGGCAGGATCCTGGGGGCAGGAGCTGAAGCACAGGCCGTGAGGAGCGCCCCCTACTGACTTGCTCCCCTGCCCATGCTCAGCCTGCTTTTTAATACAGTACGGGACCACCTGCCCAGGGGTGGCACGATCCACAGTGGGTGGGAAATTCCCCAATTGAGGCTCCCTCAACCCAGGTGTGTTGTGTTGACAACTCGAGTTATCCAGCACAGGCATGAAGCAGTCAAGTCCCAGTTACTTGAAGTATGGGGTGGGAGGGTTACTTGAGCTCAGGAGTTAGAGGTCAGCCTAGACAGTACAAGGAGGGTCCATCTTAAGAAAACAAACCAGGGGCTGGAGAGATGGCCTTGCGGTTAAGAGCACCAAATCCTCTTGCAGAGGACCCGGGTTCGATCCCCAGCATCCACATGGCAGCTGAGAGCCATCTTTAACTCCAGTTCCAGGGGAATCTGATGCTCTCTTCTGAAATCCCTGGCATTGCATGATACAGGTGCACAGACCTGCATGCAGACAGTACATTTATACACATAAAGAATAAATAAAATTTAAAAAGAATTTTAAAAAAGAAAAATCAAGTCTAAACCCCATTTCTCATGAATATAAGAATGTTGCAGTTTATTTTTTGAAGTAATCTTTATAAAATTTGAAGTTTCAAGGTATGAAGATATGAACGTTCTCTCCTAAGGGAACTATTCCTCTTATCCTCTGCTATCCAGGAACTTTCCATTTATGACACAAATGGGAAACTTTATTAGGCTGAGTCATTATGTAAATGAGAGGCAAGTTATACCTCCATAAACTGCTAAAGCACATAGCATGGAGCCTGACATGTAATAAGGCCCAAGTAATGGTCACTATTAGAAGGAAAGGTTGGGAAGTTACCTAACAGCTCAGGGAGTCTGCTGAGAAAAAATTCTGATTTTTTTTTTGTCTTTTTGAGACAGGGTCTCCCCATAGCCCCAGCTGGCCTGGAACTCTCTCTGTAGACCAGGCTGGCCTTGAACTCAGAGATCCATCTGCCTCTGCCTCCTGAGTGCTAGGATTAAAGGCATGTGCCACCACACCCAGCTTAAAGATGGTTCTTAGCTGCTATGTGTGTGTGCTGGGAATCGAACCCAGGTCCTCTGCAAAAGCAGTCCAAGAGCAGTTGGCATTCTTAACCACTGAGCCATCTCTCCAGCCCCAACATTCTGATTTTTTTTTTTTTGTCTTTTTTTGAGACAGGGTCTCCCTGTAGCCCCAGCTGTCTTAGAACTCGCTCTGTAGACCAGGATGGCCTTGAACTCACAAAGATCCGCCTGCTTCTGCCTCCCAAGTGCTAGGTTTTTTTGGAGAGACAGGTATAATGGCTCAGCGGGTGAAGTGTTTGCTGTGCAGACATGAAGACCTGAATTTGAATTCCTGCAGGGCCGAGGCTTTGTCTGGATAGAGCAGGGCCTGCAGCCACTGTCCTACAAACTCCTTTGGAGCTGGGATATGCAGTGTTCCTGTTTGCCAAAAAACAAAGCCCCATACCCCAAGGGCTCCTTTTGGTGTATGGGGCATATGCCACACCTCCAATTTACTATGCACACACCCAGGAGTTCTGTGCCCAGTAGAAGCGTGTGGCTCACACTTCCCTTCTCCTCATTCACACCCTCCTGCCCCCACTGCCCTGTCAGGAGCACAGTAGCTTTAGTATCTTTACTTAGTACCTTGCTTGTTGTCAATAAACCGAGTCTTTTCCCCATGGAATTCCTCCTGCTCTTGTCCTTTCTTTGTCCTTTCTTTGTCCTTTCCTTGTTCTTTCTTTCTTCCTTTCTTTCTTTCTTTCTTTCTTTCTTTCTTTCTTTCTTTCTTTCTTTCTTTCTTTCTTTCTTTCTTTCTTCTTTCTCTCTCTCTTTCTCTCTCTCTTTCTCTCTCTCTTTCTTTCTCTCTTTCTTTCTTTCTTTCTTTCTTTCTTTCTTTCTTTCTTTCTTTCTTTCTTTCTTTCTTTCTTTCTTTCTTTCTTTCTTTCTTTCTTTCTTTCCTTGAGTTTGTACTTCCACTCCCTCCCCCTCTCTACCAGGGCTAAGACCCCTGCAACTGGCTTGGTGATCAGGGAGCTTTCTCTGTCAAGAAGAGGAAGAACATCTCAAAAGGCTTCAAATCCCCAGCACCGGTGTAAAAACTAGGATAGTGTATGGGCTGGAGAGATGGCCTAGCGGTTAAGAGCACCGACTGCTCTTGCAGAGGAACCGGGTTCAATCCCCAGCACCCACATGGCGGCTCAGATCCATCTGTAACTCCAATTCCAGGAGAACTCCAGTTCCAGGGGAATCCGACACCCTCTTCTGACCTCCGGCTGCATTGTACCACACGGGTGCACAAACCTGCATGCAGACAGTACATTCATACACATAAATAAATAATTAAAAAAATAAAAAAAAACTAGGATAGTCTATACACCAAGAAATGAAGAATAAGAAATCATCAGCACAGTGGAGATCCTTAGTACAGGCAGTGAAGTGTTTGCTGAAGTGTCTGTTATTGACTGAACAAGTAAAGTTAGTTCAGTGAGAAATTCTAGTATGTTTACCATCAGTTTAAGATGAATTATGTAAGTAATGTTCAGTCTGCGTTTAAAAGAAGAAAGCTTGAGTCTATTGTCTTTAAAAGTCCACATGGAGATCACGAAGGGGGGTTACTGGGAATCTATCTTAGTAATAACAATTTAAAAGTTTGGGAGTAGGCAGGTGCAACTGTGGCCTTCCCTGTTGCACAATAAAGCCCTGAAGTTCACTGCCCCAAACCTAAATGAAACAAAACAAACAAACAAACCCAAATTCAGATGCTTTCTCCTAGGGCTGGAGGTGGAGATGGGAAGATCCCTGGGGGCTTCTGACCAACGAGTCAAGATGAAATGGTGAACTGGTTTAGTGAGAGACCTTGTCTCAAAACATGAAGTGGAGATCAATAGAGGAAGAAATGCAATATCCAGTCCAGCCTCCAGGTACACACACACACACACACAAGCATGTACTCCATGAGTATACACATACAGAAAGACAGGCAGATCTCAATGCGCTGGTTCTGCAGTGCTTGAGTTAACATCGGCTATCCCTCTAGAACACAATTCATAAAGCAGTCCAGGAAAGAATGAGGGGAGGGCTGCAGAGATGGCGCAGTGGCTACAGGAGCCAGAGGACCTGGTACCAAGAACCACAGAGAAGGCAGCCACCCGTGATTTCATTCTTGGAAGGCAAAAATGAAGTTCCTGGAGCAAGCTGGCCAGCCAGAGCTTGGGTTTCATGATGTCTTCCTTCAATGAGTGGGTGAGTGATTGAGAAGATGCTGGAGATGAAACTCCAACATCTACATGCACACACACGGTGTACATGCACTCCCACATGCATTTATTCCATAGAGATATAGTTAGGACTGTTTTAGGGTTATAAAGGCCTTTCAAAGACAGCAAGAGTCATTGCATTCATTGTTAATGACTAAACCAAGTGTCACAAAGAGGGGAATTATTTATGTTAGCACAGAACCAGGACAAGACAGAGTCAGGCCCTAATATTCAGTGCTGGCTGCCGAGCCTACAGCAGTTCAAACACTTCCTCAGTGCCCCTATCACGTCCTGGTTCCTCAGGCTATAAATGAGTGGGTTGAGCATAGGAGTGAGGACTGTGTAGAAGATAGAAACCACTTTATCATGGCTAGGGGTCCGGTATCTCCTTGGCCTCAGGTAGATGAACATGGCTGCTCCATAGAAGAAGGAGACAGCTGTCAGGTGGGAGGAGCAGGTGGCCAGAGCCTTCTTCCTGGACTGAGCAGAAAGCAAACGGAAAACAGAACCCAGGATGCGAGCATAGGAGGCCACGATGATGGAGAAGGGAAGGAGCAACATAAAGACACAGCAAACAAATACCACCTTCTCAAACAGGGATGTGTCTACACAGGCTAGCTTCAACAAGGAAAGCATCTCACAGAAGAAATGGTTCACCTCCCTCAAGCCACAGTAAGGGAAGTTAATTATCACCACCATCTGCACCAGGCCATCTATTACCCCAAAGGCCCACGAGCTCCCGACAATCTGGAGACAGACCTTCTGATTCATGAGGACTGGATAGTGAAGTGGGTGGCTGATGGCCACATAGCGGTCATAAGCCATGAGTCCCAGCAAGAGCCCCTCAGAGCCCACAAGAGAGACAAAGAGGCCCATTTGTATAACACAACCCACAAAGGAGATGGACTTCATGCCGGACAGGAAGTTGACGGCCATCTTTGGCACATTGGTGCAGACCAACATGAGGTCCATGAGGGAGAGCTGACTGAGGAAGAAGTACATGGGGGTATGAAGTCGAGGGTCAGTGTAGATGAGGAGGACGAGGAGAACGTTCCCACAGAGGGCTACTGTGAAGACGACCATGACCACAGAGAAGAGAACAAGATCAGCTGGACTGCAGGAGAAGATACCCAGGAGGATGAAGTCGTCTGTGGATGATTGGTTCAGCCATCGCTCCATGCCTCAGCTGGTGTTCGGGACACCTGAAAACACGGACAAGGACGTATCGGATTGTTGACTTTCCTATATTTGTGGTGCTGGAACTCTAACCCAGGGTCTCATGTGTGGAAGATAATTCCTCCCCCACTGAGCCACATCCCCAAGCCACTGACATAGTTCTTAGTTCAACTCTGCATGCTATGTCTTTAGCCAGTTAGTTAATTTGTTTATAACTCATCAGATCTTCACAATGTAAGCATTGGAACAGAAAAGGGAATAATTCCTCCTATACCCATGAGAGAGCAACTGGAGCCATAAGTCACTGAACTAGATATTGATTGAACTACATACTGTATTAGATATTAATGGAATTGCTCTATGCGTAATGGGACCTTTAGGGATGTCTCATTCATAAGCAAATGTAGTCAGCTTACCATACAGTTCTATCTTTTATCTGGAATCACAAGGACTTGGTCAATTATAACAGGGTGTGAATAGTTTCATTCCCAAACAGTAATTCATGTGTGTTCTCAACAGCAGAGGGATGATGCATGTAGTTCTCTTTAGATTGTATGACTTTATGTTCTGTGAGTTTTACCAGGTTAGCTAATCTACCATATTTATAATGCAGATGACAGAAGGGTCCCTTTGGTGTTTCACATAGAAAGGATGAGATGTAACTGGATGCTGACATTGCCAATCATGTTGGGAGTGACAAGAAGTCACAGGGCCAGGGAGAGAAGCAATATCTGAATGATCAGAAAACTACTGAGTTATTCAGGTATAATAAGACTTTAAAAATTATCACATCATCAGGGCCTCAGTAGGAGTTTTTCACAAAGCAACTTAAATAAATTAGTAGACTTACTAATTACTAAATTAGTAGAAATCACAGAGCATTCAAAATAACTACTCTACCTAATACTTTCTACCCTTGAATGCTTTATTCAATCCATCATGACATTTTCTTTTTTAAATTTTATTTATTTCTGTATGTGTGTGAATGTACTGTCTGCATGCAAGTTTGTGCACCCATGTCATGCATTGCTGCAGAGGTCAGAAGAGGGTGTTGGATTCCCCTGACACTGTTTGGTATCTCTCAGTGAGAAGGGATTTCCTATTATATTTGATCAAGAATTTGTTCTAAACATCTCACTTTGGAAGGGATCTAACTTTGTAAGTCAAGTCAAGAATAAAATGATGGTCACACACTATTAGTGTCTGTGAGATGCCCAGCCCTAAGTGACACATGTACGATGGGACTTCTACACCTAAAGCTCATGGGACATAGTGGAACAGGGAGTAGAGAGAATACTACTGCATCTTAACTGTCACCAGAAGCTTCATCATGTGACAGAGGACAACAAAAACAATGGGACGCAACTGGCCAAAGTGTAAGGAATAAGAGCTAGCAGAGGGCATGTCCCTGAATAAGACTCCTGTGTTAAATATCACCCACCCAGGGCCCGGGGACCATTACAAAGGAAGGGGTGGAAAGATTGTAAGAACGAGGGTTGATGTACGGCCACAAGAAAATGGAATTCCAGGCTTTGTGGAAGTTGCTCACATGAACTCACAGCAGTGGTGACAACATACACGAGATCCACACAGACTCAATCAGACAAAAACCCAGCATAGAAGTGGGGAAAGGGGCAGAAGGCTCCAACCTTAGCTAAGGAACTACTGGCAGTGATCACTGTTGGTCTTCTTTAAGGAAGTGATGATAGGCTGAACAGGCTCCAATGGATGAGCGCACGCAGAGACACATCAAAACGGACTCAAATAGACCTTAACATATATGACAGTGCATGAACTCTGATGGGTATGGGGAGTGCAGATGAGGGAGTGGGTGTTAGTATTGAGTAAGATGTACTGTATGAAAAGCACCAACTTCAATAAAAACATACAAAAAGAATAAAATGAATGCATTTTAAAAAGATGAGCTCCATTAATGATAGTCAAAGCTAAACCTAAAGCAAACAGAAAAATAAGCAATTATAAACAACCAAGTGGAAAGCATTACCATATTCACACGTCTATTTCTCAGGGCACTGAAACCAAGGTCCCATGACTGATCAGAAGGAGCCATGCCCCTGAGCTGCATCCAGTGCTACGTAGTCAACCCAAGGGCTTGCCCAGGCCCAGCAGGTGCTCTGCCACCGAGCTTGTCCACCACACTCACTTTTGGCATTGGCTTCGCCTAGTCCCGTCTTCTCTTTACTTGCAAAGGCATTGCCAGGTTTTTAAGGGCTTATCCAATTCCATCTCCCCCATGCCTACACTTATTTAGCCTGTTTATCAATTTTGGCTACGCTATTAGTATTTTTATGGTTCTGTAAGTAGCATAGCAAGGTAATATTTTCCTTTTAATTTTGTATTGGTTATCTGTGTAGCAAGTAGCTCCACCATTTAGCAGCTTAAATAACCACACCAAAAAAAAAAAAATCACACAGTTCCTGTGTGCTAGTGGCCAGGCAGCAGCTTAACTGAGTGCTTTCGGCAAAAGGTTAGTCAGGAAAATACTGGCAGGCTTTTAGCAGGCACCCTTCTACTGAGGCATGACAGAGAGGCTCCGCCCTGAGATCACTCATGTAGCTGTTAGAAGGCTTTGTTCTTACCTCACAAGGCGATTCACCAAATGGAAGCTGTCTTCTCCAAGGATGATTGATCCAAGGTGACAGTCAAAGCATCCTTCCTAGACCGGAGACTCTCCTAGGAGCTCCATTGAGAAGTGATGTCCCATCAGTTCTGCTGAGTTTTTTTTTTTTTTTTTTTTTTTTTTTTTGGTCTTTTCAAGACAGGGTCTCCCTGTAGCCCCAGCTGTCCTGGAACTCACCTTGTAGACCAGGCTGGCCTTGAACTCACAAAGATCCGCCTTAGATCTGAGCCATTAAATTCAGCCAGCACTCAGGGAAGGGGACCACATGTGCTCATGAACACCAAGGAATGGACATCCCTGGGGACCTTCTTAAGCCACCACTTCTTTTCATGGGTCACTCTCAAGTCCTGGTTACTGAGATAAATAACCCAGATTCTGAAGTACTTGAGCAAGAAGGAATCTTGTCATTCAAGATAGATAACAATTTTCATGGAATCTAAAAAAACAAAGAATCAAATATTTTGTGTCCCCCAGTGTACCTTCATTCTGCAGAGAAGAAGCAGTGATCTCTGTTCTAGAGGCAGGAAGTATGTAATTAGGGAAAGGTCACATTCAGTTTTGCTTCCTATATTATCACACCCACTGTTAGGACCTTGCAGTGATTCAGCAATGCATGCACACTGATGGCTCAAATGGATCCTCTTTATTTTTTTTAAAGGGAAGTTTTCAGGATCTTTTCTCTGTTTTTTTTCCTTTTTAAAAATTTTTTTATGGGCTGGAGAGATGGCCTAGCGGTTAAGAGCGCCGACCGCTCTTACAGAGGACCCGGGTTCGATCCCCAGCACCCACATGGCGGCCGAGAACCGTCTGAGACTCCAATTCCAGGAGAACTCCAGTTCCAGGGGAATCCGAGACCGTCTTCTGACCTCCGCGGCATTGCACAACACGGGTGCACAAACTTGCATGCAGACAGTACATTCATACACATACAGAAATAAATAAAATTAATAAAAAATAAATAAATAAATAAAATTTTTTTATGTGTATGAGTGTACTGTCTGCATGTAGGTTGGTGCACCCGTGTCGTACAATGCTGCGGAGGTCAGAAGAGGGTGTCGGATTCTCCTGGAACTGGAGTTAAAGACAGTTCTTAGCCACCATGTGGGTGCTGGGAATTGAACCCCGATCCTCTGCAAGAGCAGTTGGCACTCTTAACGACTGAGCCATCTCTCCAGCCCTGGATCATCTTTATAATGAGGACGCAGGCTTTCAAGAGCTGCCTGGATTGCAGTAGATGAGGAAATATAGAGCCAGAGCCTTTAAATCTATGTTCTGGATCGCTTACATTGGATCAGGTTATTATTATTGGGTAAAACACCCCGAGAGAATAAGTTAACTTATCCTGGAGAAATTCTCAATTAGAAAATCCAGTTCTCTTTCTATAATTCTTGACTCACTCACAAGCCTTCTGAGCCATGATGTGGACTCCTCAAAGTTATAGATGATTTTACTAAAAAGCCACGCTTATTTCTTTTCAGATGCAGCTCCCATAAGAAATTAACACAATATCATTTGTGATTAATATGTTTCCTCATCATTAGATCTCTGGTATAAATGGAAATATTCAATTACAGGTAAAAACAAAACAAAACAAAACAAAATTAGCAGCTGGAGAGATGGCCCAGCAGTTAAAAGTACCTTTTGCTCTTACAGAGGACCTAGTTCAGTTCCCAGAACCCACATGTTGGCTCATAACCTCCTGTAACTCCGTTACAGAAAACCCAACACCCTCTTATTACCTCAGTGGGCTCCTGCACGCATGTGACACACATAAGCTCATGCAGGCAAGTACACACATACGTATAAATAAAATGAATAAATAAATCTTTAAAAAAATCAGAATTACATGTCCGACTTTGCCAAATGGATGGAAAGTTCCCAGGGTGTTGATCACGGCCTGAGTTGGAAGGGCTAGAGAACACATGCATCTTCCTTTCTTGTCACCTCTCTGATGATTCACAAATAAGTGGATCTCAAACATCTCTCCAGAGTCTGAGCCCAGCCTAAGACTTGCACTTCACTGAAAAACAAATGCAATTGCATTTCTTTCTGGATCTTAAACAGGAACCACTGAGCTGTCATTTTATCTGCACATCTTGGAAAGTGGCATCTCTTTCTTTCATCTTGGTTCATTAACATGACACCTCTGCACTGAGTTCTCAAGCCCCAAACTCACTCACAATGAGTGCCCTATGGGGAACGAATCTAATTCATACCCATTTGTGCTGGATTTACCTTTGCTGTAAGTACTTACTGAACAGATAATATCAAGTAACTCACTTTTTCTTTTTTTTTCACTTAAAAAATATTTTATTTATTTAAACTTTATGTGTATGGTAACTCACTTTTTCCTTGCAAAACAAACAAACAAATAAACAAAAAGGAAAATACAATGGACAGAAAGGGCAGCTGGATCCTGGGATCTGGGACAGAGCTGGGTTTCCACCCACTGTGGACCTTGTCAAGCAAGTTGAGCCTCTTCAGATGCAGCCCAGCCCTGAGTAGTCAAATGCTCATAAGGCTTTCTCTATCAGGGGACTCCTAAAAACTCTGATGAGAATGTAAGTGGAACTTTCCAGAAAGGTTCTATACTTACAACTTATACTCCAGGATTTTGTGGCTCACGACATACATCTGTCTCCCTGTTGTGCCAGACTCTCTTGAACATAGATTCTTTTTTTCCTTTGTCCTCACTATCTCCCTTGAATGACCAATGGCCTGTTCTATGTAAAGTGCACAAGTCTTGCTCATCCATGAAGCAGCATCAGTCTCTCCTTCTCATCAGAGTGAATGACAAGGCCTGTCAAGTTCCCAGTCACCACCCCGGGCTATCCTCTGGTCCCTCCTTCTCTTGTGTATACATCCCACCAGAGGAAACCCCACCGATGCTTCTAAAGCTACTTGTTCTGTCCTCCTTACCCCTGTCACTTCCCACTTGACAGCACTACCATCATTGTCATCCTGCAGGGAGACAATATCTCCTCACTGAAATCACCTCCTGAATTCCCTCCTGCCACCCACCCCAGGCTGTTGACAAATAATGTGCTGTGAACCTGTTTCTGTAAGAACAAAACCAGAGAGTTGTCAGTGGAAAAGCAAGACTCATCAGAAGGGCCGCCATCGCCCTCCAGACCTTCCCTCCTTCTGCTTCCCCGTATTACCTCATATCCAGTCTCTCGGGCCACCACACGGTTCTGTCAACACTCCAGGCAGGCACCAGCCAGCCCTGATGGCTTGAGTTCTCCATCTTACCTCTTCACAGAAGCCTCTTCCTAGACATGCTCTGTCCGTTTCACCCACTTTCTCGTCAGCTTCTCGCAGAAGAGTTGAACTTCTCCTCCACCCTGAGTCTCTTCTCTGCCTTGTGTGGCCCAGAGCAGGCAATACCAGCCTGTGGCATGTTTTATTTATATGAATTTTGTTGCTTTCTGGTCTCCTCACTAGAACCATATTTTCTGGCACTGCTTTTGCTCAACATATGATCCCAGGCTCCTAAAACAGTGACTGTATTCTGTGCTTAGTAAGTATCCTTTGGATAAGTAATAATTGTATTATACAGAGCAACCTTGAGAAAAGTCTGCATCCCTTCGCATGCCATTTTCTTCAACCTCAGCCTTTTTTATGCGGAGTGTTTAGGTAGTGTTTTTTCCTTCTTTTGACCGAGAACAGATAAGAAGCCTTCTTGTCTCGACAGTGCCCTTTGGAGAAAGGACGACTTTATGTCCCGTGTCGTCACTCTCCTTCCTGACCTTCCCCTTCCCTCTCTCATTCATCCCCTGTCTTCCTGCCGCTCACAGATCTTCAACCCAGGGGTCTACTGATGATCCCACAGTGCAGACAGAGAGAATGAAGGTAGAGAAATGCTAATAGGAGGTGAAAGAAAGACAAGGGGAAGAGTTCTGTCAGGGAACGCAAGAAAGAATGTACAGAGACAGCACTGGAAAATGAGTGACTCATTTCTCCTCAATGACAATAAAGGAAAATCACTCCAACACCACCTGGCCAGAGACAGACAATAGGAGGAAAAGGAAATGCTGATGTGTAGACGTTGAAAAAAATGAACCAGTAGCTGATAATGGAGAGAGAGAGAGAGAGAGAGAGAGAGAGAGAGAGAGAGAAGAAAAAGACCCTCGCAAACCTTTGGTTGGGTCTACTTCAGAAAAAGCAAATTCAGCATAGATAATCCGTGGAAGAATCTCTAGCATCAGCATTAAACGGATGTGTGAATTCCCAAGCAATAAAAAGATCTTAAAAATAATTTCATTGTCCCTTTCCCGTGCTTATACTTACTGGGTGAGAGGGAACAGGAAATAGTTGTCCCCCCAGATCTGCTCTCCTTTCATAGTAGCCACCAACCTCTCATCTATGAGCATTTCTGACATCCTGGGAACCCTCTGCCTCAGACTGTGTGGCTTAGATAGACAACAGTTTCACGATGATGACAAAGTTAAAGAAACATGGAATTCCCGAGGTGCTGTGCATGCAATGTCATGATCTCATCTTCACATATTAAAAATGGATATTAAAATGTCACACCATAGCCCATACTGTATCAGTTAGGAGAAGGACAATGCGAGGGAAAGGGGACAAAGTAGATTGCACAATGGAGATGGGTCGGAGCCAGCCTCTGTGCATCTGAGTCTATGCACCGGCTCCTGCCCACTTCCCACAACATACCTGCCTCTCACCTGAGAAGTAGAACTATCTCCCCTGCCCATGCAGATACTTAACACAGAGAACGGGCGAGGAAGGTCAGCCAATAACTCCCAGGAGAACCACAAATGGCAGCTCTGGAACTCAAAGGACCCAGAGGGAGAGCTAAGGGTTAGTAGCAGAGGCCAGCCGATGGAGACCCAGTACGGAAGTCTGTGAGGGGAGGGCTCCTGCGCTGGGGAGAACACAGGGGTTGGGATCAAGGTTTCTTCATGTTATGCCCGTCCCCTTATTTCAGCACTTCCCTGAGAAGACCCCTATGAGGGCCTCCAACTCTGACTTCCCTCTTGAGTCCTCCATAGTTCCTACCTGTCCTTTGCCTGTCCTCATATGCCTATATCTATGAGTTGAGCAATATGCAGAGAACTGGTGAGGCACTGTACTTGAATCCAAGGTGGGCAACTAGCCATGCTTGGAAAGCTGGGACAGGAGGATCATAATTTTCAAGCCAGCCTGGGCTATGTAGCAAGTTCCAGGATGGTTTGAGCTGCCAGCAGAAATAAAAACAAAGAAAAAGCCATGCAGTGAACACTGCCCTGGCTCCAAGGAGTTTATGGCTTGGTGGGAGGAAAAATACAGATTCCACATTCACAGGTGTTTGATGGCACAGGACCTAGAACTCACCCCAGACCTGTGGGGTACTTCTGTAAGGGCAATAGATGGGCTTTGTAGTTTATAATACACAGTGCCAGGCCACCCCTCTCTGATCATGGATGGCACTGTCTTTCACTCAAACAATGCCTCATCCTTGACAAAATTTCATGGTCAAAATTTTATAAGGTCTTGGCCTCATGGGTCATAGAAATACATCCATTTTCTGCTGGCCAATGTTTGTCCCTGGCCACTCTGTTTGTCATCTACTCAACATGTGACTAAACCACTAATTTTACCTGTTTCTCCTAAATCCTTAGCTGCTTAGCTATCTTTGTGACACCACGCTGAGATTCCTATGGGGAAGCTCAGAAAGAAAGACATGAGAACAGAACACGGGGAGGACTGAGTACTGAGGGAGTGTCCGCCGAGCACACTGACCTTGGACACGTGGGCTGGCCAGGAGGTGACTTGGAGCTCTGCATCTACTTTCATCCCTCTCCTCTGAGCCTCCTTAAGCACCTAATAGTTCCCACATCTGCATTTTTGCCTTTTCTCCCATTGGAAGGCACTTGGTCTATTTCTTCTATTCTTTTTTAGTTTCACTAGTCTCTAAGATTTGACACAGTGTCATAGTCTCTCTGCAAACTTCCAAAACAAATACAAAACAAAGCAAAACCCAGACAAACACAAGCCTCAATCCACAGCTTACTCCCACCACACACACAGACTTAGTGTGATCTTGGTGGTGCAGACTGGCTTGCCTTGTGATAACATTTCTGTTACCATTCATTGTTCTGAACAGGCTGAGCTGCTTGTCTGCAAAAGAGGGAATATCCTCCCTCTCTATATGGCACACTCTTGAGATGATCTCTCAATTCTTTCTCATGTTTTTTGCAATATATATTTTTTATTGCATTTTTGTGCATTTTATATAATACATCTCAATTGTGTTTGGACCCCTCCCCATCTGCACTCTCTATAACCCCCACCCCAGGATTTAATGCATTCTGTCTTATAACTTAAGGCTTGTTGTGTCAAGCTTGTGTCCCTCAGCCTATCTACTGTCACTCCCTTAAAGAAGACACTTGAAATTTCCTTCTTGGGGCTAGAGAGATGACCTAGCGGTTAAGAGTACCGACTGCTCTTGCAGAGGACCCGGGTTTGATCCCCAGCACCCACATGGCGGCTGAGAACCGTCTTTAACTCCAGTTCCAGGGGAGTCCAACACCCTCTTCTGACCTCCAAGGCATTGCATGACACGATACATGCAGACAGTACATTCATACACATAAAAAATAAATAAAATTTTTTAAAAAAGAAATTTTCCTTCTTGATTTCTTTCTTGGTTGTCTAAAGTAAGTTAATGTCTATATTCATGTATTGATACTTTCCAGTTTTCTTTGTTATTGGTTACATTGTGATCAGAAAAAGATGCTTGATATTACTATGAATCAGTTTTTAAAATTTGTTGAGACCTGTTGCCTATCCTGGGCACTGTTCCAAGTGCTGATGGGAAATGTATTCAACAACCACTGGATAGAAAGCTCTGTAGATGTCTGTGAGGTCCATTTGGTTCAGCGTACAGTTCACAATAGTGTAAGCTGCTATCTGTCTGCATGTCTAGTTTTTTATCACTTAGAGAAGTACACTAAAACATTTACTAATGCAGTAATATGGTTCCTGAAATCGATTTTTACATGATCTAGTGGTGAATGAAGAGGAAGGGAAGAAAAAAGAACACAGATGAAACAGTAATGGCCATGAATTGACCTTAGCAGAACTGGATGCTGGGTACATTGACGCCAATCACATTACTGTTTCTGGTTTTATATCTGTCTGAGGTTTTCTGCAAACCCTCCTCCCCTAAATCTCACTCTAGACCAAAGGAGAAAACTATTACATAGCCACATACAGGAATACTATACAAATGTAAAAGGATCATAAAGTCTTCTTCTATATTATAAAACAGACTTGCATGTACTGCATAAACTAATGCGGGCCAATGGGACCTTTTCCATCCACTAATATCTGGTGCTTCAGTTATTTCCTCCTTCCTTTCTATCTTCTTTGCCATCCTCTTTCTCTTCTCCATCCCCTTATGCCTAACCATAATAGTCCATAGACTCTAACGTTATTTTGTTTCAACATATGAGAGAAAACATATGCTATTTGTCTTTCTGTGTCTAAGCTATTTTGTTTATAATTTTCCTAAAAATGGCACAAATTCATTCAACTTTATGTTTGAACGAAATTCAATAGCAGCAGGGTGTGGTGGTGCATGCCTTTAATCCTAGCACTTGGGAGGCAGAGACAGGTGAATCTTTGTGAGTTCAAGGCCAGCCTGGTCTATAGAGTGAGTTTCAGGACATCTGGGGCTACAGGGAGACCCTGTCTCGAAAAGACCAAAAAAAAAAAAATTCAATAGCGTGTCTTTTTCCATCCATCTGCTCAAAGGCACCTGGGCTGATTCCTTAATTGTGCTATATGACTAGTGCTATATGGGTGGGCAGACAGGTACATTTTGGAGGCTGACTCAGTTTCCTTCAGGTATATGCCCAGGAGCTGTAGAGTTGGATCATACGCTAGTTCTATTTCTAGAGTCTTATTGTTTTGAGACGTATTTTCATAGTGTATCACACATAAGTCTGAAACTTGCTGTGTAGCTCAGGCTGGCCATGAAACCCTGTTTCTTTTCCTTCAGCCTCAAGCCCCTGTGGCTGGTTCCCAGTTTTAGTTTTATAAGGAAATAGTTCCTATTTTCCACTTTGGCCATAGTAGGTTCTGAACTCACCAACTCTCTATAGTCTCATCAACATTTATTTATTTGTTCATGTATTTTATAATAGCTTTCTCTTTGGAGTGAGAAAGCTATCCGCCCCCTGCCCTTGTTTTTTGACTCAGAGTCTTAGGTAGCTAAGGGTCACCTCCACCTTGAACTTCTCATGGTCCTGCTTCTTCCTTCTCCTAAGTGCTGGGATTACAAGCCAGTACCAGTACAGTCAATGTTATGAGTGCTGGAGCTTGAACTCAGGGCTTCATGCATGCATACTGCCACCTGAGCTTTAGCCCCAGCCACGACGTGCTTTTTATTTACATTTTCGTAATGTCTAAAGATTAGGTTACTTCTGTTGTTCATTTCTTAAATTTTTAAAATTATTTATTATTTTTTATGTGTATGAGTGTAATGTCTGCATGTAGGTTGGTGCACCCATGTCGTGCAATGCCGCAGAGGTCAGAAGAGGGTGTCAGATTCCCCTGGAACTGGAGTTAAAGACGGTTCTTAGCCGCCATGTGGGTGCTAGGAATCAAACCCGGGTCCTCCGCAAGATCAGTTGGTACTCTTAACCGCTGAGCCATCTCTCCAGCCCCTCATTTTTTATTTTTTAAAATATTTTATTGATTAGTTTTATTTTATGTGTATGTACATAAGTGCATCTGTGTTGTGCAATGCTCACAGAGGTCAGAAGAGGACGTCAGTTCCTCTGGGACTGGAGTGACAGATGATTGTTAGCTGCCATGTGGGTGCTGGGAATTGAACCCAAGGCCTCTGCAAGAGCATCATCAAGTGCTCTTAATTGCTGAGCCATCTCTCCAGCCCCTGTTGTTCATTTTTAATCTATTATATAATGTGGGTATTCATTCTCTGTTAGATGAGTAGCTTGCCAAGATTTCTCCCCCTTTTCAAGCTCTCTTTACTTGGCCACTCTGTTATTTCCTTGCTGGTACATCAACTTTTTACTTTTTCTTTTCTTTATTTTTTTAAATTTTATTTATTTTTGTATGCGTATGAATGTACTGTCTGCATGTAGGTTTGTGCACCCATGTCGTGCAGTGCCTAGGAGATCAGAACGGGGCGTTGGATTCCCCTGGAACTGGAGCCAAAGACAGTTCCCAGCCGCTATGTGGGTGCTGGGGATTGAACCCGGGTCCTCTGCAAGAGCAGTCGGCGCTCTTAACCGCTAGGCCATCTCTCCAGCCCCTTTATTTTTCTTTGAGACAAATTCTGGCTATGTAGCCCAGACTGCCTTCAAAGTCAAACTTCCTGACTCAGCCACATAAGGCCAGAAAGAAGCCTTTTAATCTGATGTATTCCCAATATTTAATTCCTAATTTGTTGGAATCCCATTAGGAAACTGTTGGCAACGCTGGTATCTTGAATTACTTTCCCCTATATTTTTCTCCAGTATTTTCAGAATGTCAGGACTCACAGTCAAGTCTTTGATCTATTTTCAGTTGGATTTTGTACAGGGTGAGAGGTAGAGATCTGATTTTAAATTCCACATGTGGATGTCCAGCTTTCTCAGCATCACTTGTGGACAAGATTGTCCTTCCTTTGAGACATGTTTCAGCACCTTTGTCAAGATCCGGCTGGTGTAGGTGAATGAGTTTATTTCCAAGATACCTATTCAATTCTAGTTGTCCCTGTGTCTCTATTCCTGGCAGCAGTATGCTGGTTTTGTTACTAATGGTTCTGTAATATATTTTGAAATCAGTCATTCTGAAAACTCCAGCAATGTTCCCTCTACTCATGGCTGCCCTATTTGAGGTCATTTATATTTCCATATAAATATTTTTTTGAATAATGCCATTGATGTTTTTGCAGAGATTGCATTGAATTGGTAGATCAGTTTGGGTAATGATATTAATAATATTAATTCCATTCATCCATGAACATGGGAGGCTGCTTCTTTTTCTATGTCCTCTTCAGTTTATTTATTTTTTTTAAAATTTTATTTATTTCTCTATGTGTATGAATGTACTGTCTGCATGGAAGTTTGTGCACCCATGTCGTGCAATGTCGCGGAGGTCAGAAGAGGGCGTCGGATTCCCCTGGAACTGGAGTTCTCCTGGAATTGGAGTTTCAGACTGTTCTCAGCCGCCATGTGGGTGCTGGGGATCGAACCCGGGTCCTCTGTAAGAGCAGTCGGCGCTCTTAACTGCTAGGCCATCTCTCCAGCCCCCAGTTTATTTCTTTAATGTTTTAAAGTTTCATTGCATAGAGATCTTTTACCACCTCAGGTTTATTCTTAGATGTTTTCTTTTTCTTAAGGCTCTTCTGACAGGATTGTTTTCCTGAGGTCTTTCTCTCCTAGTTCATTAGTGCTGTTTTTTAAAAGCTACTGATTTTCAAATTGTATTTTGTATTAGCCAAGTGCTACTTTGCTTAAACTGTTTTGTAAGCTCTATAAGTCTTCTGGAGGAGTTTTTTTAATATTTAAATTTTTATTTATTTTTATTTTATTTGTATGAGTGTTTCACCTGCATGTAAGTGCACCCATGCTTGCCATGCCTGTGGAGGCCAGAAAAGGATGTCAGATCCTATGGAACTTGAGTTATCAATGGTTGTCAGTCACCATGTGGGTGCTGGGAACTGAACCTGGGTCCTCTGCAAGAACAGCCAGTGCTCTTAATGGCTGAGCCATCTCTACAACTCCATCTTTTGGGTCTTTTAACCATAGTGCTTTCTTCCTTTCCTTTGGATCCATTTACTTTCTTTTTGCTGCCTTACTCCTCTGGCTAAGAATCCGAGCACTATATTGGCTGGATTTGGATTCAGCATATTCCAGGCCTGCCTTGAACTCATGATCCCCCTCCCTCAGCCTCCCCAGTGTTAGGATCACAGGCGTCCACCATCGTGCCCAGCTTCTTCCCTTCTTTAATTATCTGCTACTGTTCAAATAGAACTAGGTCATGGCAGGAGTCTCCTTCTGAATGAACCTCAGCAGTAAGTGGCCCACCCATTGTGCTCCATGTCCCAGACTCGATATTCCCAGCTCCATTCAGAATGAAGGAAAGCAAACAGTAACAACCACAAAATGGAAAAACAAACATACAGAAAACACATACAGAAATACAGAGACTACTGAAAACCTAGGACAGTAATGAAAGAAGAGAAGGGGGCAAAAATAAGGGGCAGAAATAAGAGTAAAAAAAAGAATAACACTATAATTAAGAAAGGAAAAGAAAATGGGATGGGAGAAGAGAGAAAAACTTTCTATTGAAATATAATAAAAAGATAAAACATCTAAGAGGACTCAAAAATTAGGAATAAGCAAATGGTAGAACAGATGAGAGAGAAATGGGGAAAATGCACAAGGGTGTGACAGACGCCAACACTGCAGCATGCACTCAAGAAGCCTCAGCGCGTTGGGGAGGGAGAAGCAGCCAAATCTAAAATAAAAAAGCTTGGCTCTGTGCTGCCCCCTTGTGGCTGTGTTTTCTTGGGAGAGAAGACTAATGCCTGATCCTGAATACTGCTTCTCAAAGGCAGCTACTCCCTGCCTTTGGGAAGGAATAAATGTGAAGATGACAAATGAGATCCCTGCTCTCAAGAGCTTTCAAGTTAGTTCTAATACATCACAACACACACACACACACACACACACACACACACACACACACACACACAATCTTTGTAACTATAGGTGCCAAGCAATTGAATTACCTGATTATTTATTATTTACTTCCTTATTTATGAGACAAGGTCTTGCTGTGTAGCTCTGGATGATCTAGAATTCTTTGTGTAGACCAGGATGATTTTGAGTTCGCAGAGATAGACCTGCCTCTGCCTCCCAAGTGCTGATATTAAAGGCTTGATTATAATGGAGATTTGCTACACATACGTATAAATATTCCCCAAATGGACTGAACCTGCAAGTTGGTGGGAAAGGATTCAGTAAGGCAGATGACGTCAGTAGCCAGAGAGTATGTCCCAGTATTTAATATAAAAAATTTTAAGCACATGCAAAAGTGGAATGAATATTACGAAGTTCCATGGTTCTTTTTTAAAAAAATATTTTACCTATTATTTTTATTTTTTATGGGTATGAGTGTTTTGCTTGCACATATGTAAGTGCACCCGTGTTGTGCAATGAATACCTGCGGAGGCCAGAAGAGGGCGTTGGATTCTGTGGAACTGGAATTAGGATAATGTGGGTACTGGGAACCAAATTCAGGTCCTTTGCAAGAGCAGCCAGTGTTCTTAACCACTGAGCCATCCCTCCAGTCCCCAGAGTCCTACGGTTCTAGATTCTTCTATTTCCCTACACTGCGAATCATTTCCCTACACTTTGAATTGTTTATTTTAGCAAGTTTCTAAGTTTTCAGTTCAGCACACTGCTATTAGTTATGGAATCATTATACTCTATGCTTTGTGTTTTATTAGGACATAGTCATTGTAAAACATGGGTGCCTTTATGACATTCTTATGTGGGCATATCGTGCACTTTGGTTTTTTTAAACTTTATTTATTTATTATTTATTTATTTCTGTATGTGTATGAACGTACTGTCTGCATGCAGGTCTGTGCACCCGTGTTGTGCAATGCCGTGGAAGTCAGAAGAGGGTGTCGGATTCCCTTGGAATTGGAGTTATGGACGGCTCTCAGCCGCCATGTGGGTGCTGGAGATCGAACCCGGGTCCTCTGCAAGAGCAGTCGGCGCTCTTAACTGCTAGGCCATCCCTCCAGCCCCAATCACTTTGATCATGTTCACCCTGCCACTGTTACCCTCTGTCATCCCCAGTTTCCTCTTCCCGAATATGCCCCCCCCAACCCTGCTTTCTAAATCTAGATTCTGCATCTGGAAGAAAACAAAACAGAAGTCCCTTGTGATCCAGAACTTCCCAAATGTCCTGGAGCTAGTAGATCCATTGATATTGTCCTCTGAAAACCTGGGCTGGAGCTAGGGGTGTTAACTCTGTGCTAGATCTTTGCATAGCAGGCCCCACACCCTTGGCTTAATACCCACTGACACAAAAACAATAACAATAAAACTTGCCTTTGTCCAGGCACTGGACTGGACCCACAGTATATGCCCCCAAGAAGCAGATAAAACAGGAATACCATTGCTGGAGTGACTGAGGCAAAGCTAGAAAGCATTTTTATGTTGCTTTTAGTCTTTTTTTTTTTTTTTTTTCCTTCTTTCTTTCTTTCTTTCTTTCTTTCTTTCTTTCTTTCTTTCTTTCTTTCTTTCTTTCTTTCTTCTTTCTTTCTTTCCTTCCTTCTTTCATTTCTTTCTTTCTTTCTTTCTTTCTTTCTTTCTTTCTTTCTTTCTTTCTTTCTTTCTTTCTTTCGACAGAGTTCTAGAACTTGCTATGTCACAGCTGAAGATGACACTGAATTTCTGACTGTCGGGGCTCTACTTTGTGAGTGCCGGGATGAGAGGATTATACGCTTCTAGTTGACACATGACACAGACAGTTTGAGAAGTACAAAATTCTAGGGAGATATGAGAAAGCATGGATCTAACCAAGATTGCTTCCTGGAAGTGGAGAATCTGGGTCAAATTATAATTTGGATATGGATGGGGTAAGAACAAGGGAGGACCACAAAGATATTCAGGACTGTAAATGTTAAAATTACTGGATCAGCACCACCTAAGTGGTCTCAGTAGGAGACAGTAAAAGAAATTATGCACATTGACACATTGAAATTTTGGCAGCTATTTGACTAAGGAAAGTGTTAGGAGCATAGTTAGCATATAGAAGTGTGAGAATTAGAAGTAGTTAGGATTAAACTAACAACAGATGTGTGAAATGCTGTAACCTTAAATAAATTAACAATGTTAAACTTAGCAAGAGGCCTGCTCCAGCTCAGGGCTGCTTTAGAGATAAGCACTCAGCACCAGGCCGGCCTCAGAGGGGCAAAAGACTGACCGTACTCCATTGATTAGGTGGCCAGAGGCACCATGGACACAAGGACCTGATAGCCAGTCCTGGGTCCCCCGCCTTGACCGAGGAGTGTCCCCAGACAGGAAAGAAAACCACCTGCTTTGCAGGGGGACCCTAGGCACAAGCCTGAGATTAACACCTGAGACCCAGTGCACCACATATGCCCAGCTGCGGCCTATTTAAGCTGGGAAGTGTAGAGTGACTTTGCTCTCACTTCTCCTGGCAGGGGTGGGAGTGGGGGAGTGGGAGGGGGAACGGGATGCCACTGCAAACCTCTCAGCTGAGAACACAAGGACATGCTGCCCCCGTGACACCAGTTCGCCTGACGTGCATTTGGACCCTGCTGGCCACTGCTGCTGCCCGGACCAGCCTGCCTGAGATGCTACACAGCTCTCTTGGTCCAAGAGAGATCCGCTTCAGCCAATCAACCTGCTTCTTGGAACTCCCTAGTATGGACCCCCTCCATTGCTTCCAAGAAGGTAAGAGAATGCCATGTAGGCGAGCAGCCTTGGGGAGATGGGCTACGACAGGACAGAATTAGAATTACAGAATTAACCTGTGTGGGAATTAATAAAATTAGATTGTATTGTAATATGTGTGTCCTGGATTCCTTTGGACTTAGCCCAGGCTAGTCCATGCTCATGGCAGAAAGTCAGTTCTGTTTTCATAAATCCTTGGAGACCGTGGTTGGCAGTGAGAGCTTTGAGGGAAGGAAGTCTCCCACGGAGTCCTCTGCTCATGTCCATTACAGCAGCAAACGAACTAAAATAACCAGGTTCATTGCAGAACGCTGGTCACGGGGTTAGCTCAGGTGGCAACGAGCTCATTTCTCCATGGCAGATTCCTCCTTAAAACTGTTATTATTATTGTTGTTGTTGTTGTTATTATCAGTGCTAGAATGGAACCCACTACTCTCGCATACTAGTCACTTCACCAGTGCACTGTACCTCGCCCATTCTTCCCTCACTGAACATGTACTTACTAACGCCACTCCTCTCCAGGACTTTGCGAAGCCAAAAACCAAGCGAGCATCTTCCTGTGGTTTAGCACAATTTCCAGAACCAATTTTTCCTCCCCTTCGTCTCTGCTTTTCCAAGAGATAATGTGTTTTCCAGGAAAACGCAATTGTATCTCAAATGTGTGCAAACAGCTAATACCTAGCTTAGAACAATGGAAACCAGTCATAGTCATAATTGGAATGCAAATATTGGAGAACAGCTTATGAAATTAACGTTCAAATTCTGTTACTACAGTCTTTATCTTTCAGGGGATGAAGCCACTTTAAGGCTGTGGCTGGAGCCTGGGGTTAGAGGTCATCATGGAGAGGATCAGCCCCAAGTAAAGAAAAGAGAAACAGAGATGATACAGGGTGGCAATTTTTGCTGTGGATTACATGTTAACATCACTCCCATGGTACCTTTGACCTCTCGTGCATGGAAAACAGAGGTAATCAGCTCTACCCTGTTCCTCCTGAATGTCAAAACCTTCCATTTTTAATTCTTTGAAGTAGTCTTTCTAAGGTTTCTACTTACACAGTGTAAGTACGAGAATTCTCTGAAAGGAAAAATGTGTGTGTGTGTGTGTGTGTGTGTGTGTGTGTGTTTGTGTGTGTGTTTCCTGCCCTCTAGAAGATTTTCATTGAAACCATTAATGGGAGGCTCTATTATGTAAATAAGAGGCAAGCCTTATCTGTATAAACAACTAAGGCATGTGGTGTGGTGCCTGGCAGACAATAAACTCTGAGCAAATTAGTGAGAAGGGTTGAGTCCTCTAGTAAGAAAAACATTCTGATTTTAAGTGATAGCATCTCAATGACCAACTGCTGCAGTGACTGAGGTAACAAAGTCTTCCCTTCCTCTGTAAGGTGTTTACAAAGTAGCCAGAAAACCAATGAGGTGGACCAGCCATTTATTCAACTGGTTTAGGGTTTATTCAAACTGGTTTAGGGTTTATAAAGTCTTTCCCAAGATATCGGACATCATGATTCTCGTTGTGGACGATTAAACCACGTGTCACAAAGAGGGAATTATTTACCTGTTGTCACACAGCCAGGATGAGGCACAGTCAGGGCCCAAAACTCAGTGCTGGCTGCCGATCCTGCAGCGGTCCAGCCCCTTCCTCAGTGCTCCTATCACGTCCTGGTTCCTCAAGCTATAAATGAGTGGGTTGAGCATAGGAGTGAGGACCGTGTAGAAGATAGAAACCACCTTGTCCTGACTTGGGGTCCGGTATCTCCTTGGCCTCAGGTAGATGAACATGGCTGCTCCATAGAAGAAGGAGACAGCTGTCAGGTGGGAGGAGCAGGTGGCCAGAGCCTTCTTCCTGGACTGAGCAGAGCGCACACGGACTACAGTTCCCAGGATGCGAGCATAGGAGGCCACGATGATGGAGAAGGGAAGGAGCAACATAAAGACACAGCAAACAAATACCACCTTCTCAAACAGGGATGTGTCTACACAGGCTAGCTTCAACAAGGAAAGCATCTCACAGAAGAAATGGTTCACCTCCCTCAAGCCACAGTAGGGGAAGGTCATTACCACCACCATCTGCACCAGGCCATCTATTACCCCAAAGGCCCACGAGCTCCCGACAATCTCAAGACAGACCTTCTGACTCATGAGGACTGGATAGTGAAGTGGGTGGCTGATGGCCACATAGCGGTCATAAGCCATGAGTCCCAGCAAGAGCCCCTCAGAGCCCACAAGACAGACAAAGAGGCCAATTTGTATGCTACAACCCACAAAGGAGATGGACTTCATGCCAGACAGGAAGTTGACGGCCATCTTTGGCACATTGGTGCAGACCAACATGAGGTCCATGAGGGAGAGCTGACTGAGGAAGAAGTACATGGGGGTATGAAGTCGAGGGTCAGTGTAGATGAGGAGGACGAGGAGAATGTTCCCACAGAGGGCTACCGTGAAGATGACCATGACCACAGAGAAGAGAACAAGATCAGCTGGACTGCGGGAGAAGATGCCCAGGAGGATGAAGTCGTCTGTGGATGATTGGTTCAGCCATCGCTCCATGCCTCAGCTGGTGTTCCGGGGGAACTTGAATCCTGAAACAATGGAAAATTTACTGTTGTATTATGCAAACAACTCTCTCTCTCTCTCTCTCTCTCTCTCTCTCTCTCTCTCTCACACACACACACACACACACACATCAACGCAGGCACTCATGCGCAATCTTTCCTCTCCCTCCCCCTTTATTATATCCTTCTTCGTTTCTATACTAGGCATCCAACAAGGGTCTTCTGCATGTCACATAAGCAGTCTATCACTTAGTGACATCCCCAAAAGGAGAGGGTGCTAGAAGGGAGCCACAGACATTATCTAATTTCATATGAACAAGCACAAATAAAAATGAAATGATACATTTTGAAAAAAAGATAAACATTGCTGGTGGTGCTTATTAAGGGACTGGACCTCATATATGGTCACTACTTCCTGGACTCAGGTTGGTAATAATAATAATAATAATAATAACAATAATAAAAAGACATGAAGTCCAGAGTGAGATGGGTTGGGAGGGTCCTTGGATTATTTATAAGGAGATAGTGAGACGAAGATGTGATCAAAATATATTGTAAACATGTATGAATTTTTCAAAAACTAAATAAAAATATTATTTAAAAAAGCAAAATATGTGACCTCAGGGGAAAGAAAAGAATAAATTTGCTGGGTGTGGTGGTGCATGTCTATAGTCCTGGACGTCCAAGAAGCTGAGGCAGGTAGACCGTGAGCTAGATCGAGGTTCCTGTCAAACAATCTAGCAAGCAAACAAACAGAAGCAATAAATAGCTGAAAGCAATCGAATGGCAATATCGCACCCACATTTCTCATGGTTATTATAGACTCTGACCAACTTAAACATCTTTTCTCTGAGTGGCATTTCCAAGTGTTTTGTTTTTATCTTTGTTTTTGTTTTTGAGGGGGAGGATGTTTACGTTGACTTACAATTTCCACATTTAAAAACAGGAAGTTTCCTGATCAGTTTCTTGTTACCTGTTCAACTACACTTGCATCTGTTATCCCCGGCATCATGATGAGGCATTACTTCATCCCTTTTCTTACTTTTAAAAAAAATGTTTTCCAGACAGTGTCTCACCGTATCAGTCTGGTCTCAAACTCTTCAATCTCCAGTCTCCGTGTCCCTTCTGGTTAGGAATACAGGCTTGTACTTCTAAAACAAGCTACCACCAGGCATTTCTGTTGTTCAACATAGATGAAGATTTTCTTGGAGCCTAGATAACAAAGACTCAAATATTTTGTGTTCATCAGTGCACCTTTGTTCTGCAGAGAACAGGCAGTGACCTCTGCTCTAGTGGCAGGCAGTATATAATTAGTGAAAAGTCACATTCAACTTCTGCATCCTACATTATTATACCCATTGTTACATTTGACCTTGCAGTGATTCAGCAATGAATGCACACTGATTGTTCAAATAGATTCTCTTTATTTGAGGACATAGTCTCTGAAGAGCTACCCGATTGCCTTCAATGAAGCTTTTGAATCTGTGTTCTGGATACCTTACATTGGATCAGGTTATTACTGGATAAAACATCCTGAGAGAATCGTTAACTTTTCCTGGAGAAGTTCTCAATTATAAAATCAAATTCTCTTTTTTTTTAATTCTTGCCTCACTCAGAAGCTTTGTGATCTATAATGTTCACCTTAAAAATGATGCCTGCTTTTATTAATACTGAAGCACAGTACTGGTTTTTGTCCGCTATAGTGCTCATAAGAATATATTATCATTTATGATAAGTTCCCTCATCATTAGTTCACTGACATAAATGGGATTATCCAGGTGCAGATGAACATTAAAATTATATATCTGTCTCTGCTAGACTCTGAAAGAGCCCTCAGGGTGCTGATAATGAGGGCAAGGTGAAGGAGCTGGAGAGGTCATCTGCGCCCCTTCTCACCTCTCTACGTGACCCCAAATCATCAGATCTCAAACATCCCTTCAGAGTCTCAGCCCAGCCCGAGACTTGCAATTCCCTGAAAAATAGATAGAATTACATTTCTTCCTGGACCTTGAATGGGAACTACTGAGTTGTCATTCCCATCTGCAAACCCTGGGAAGCATGTCTCTTCCTGTCTTTTTGTTGTTGTTGTTGTTGTTGTAGCTCCAGCTGTCCTGGAACTCACTCTGTAGACCAGGCTGGCCTTGAACTCACGAAGATCCACCTGCCTCTGCCTCCCAAGTGCTAGGATTAAAGGCATGCGCCACTACACCTGGGTTCTTCCTGTCTTTTCATTGACACAATACTTTGCTCTGAGCAGTCAAGCTCAAACTCACTCACAGTGTGTGCTTCACGTGTGCCCCAAATCTAATTCGTCTCCAGCTATGCTGGATATCCTTTTATTGAGACTCCTGTTTCTTACATCTGGTCCTGGACTTTCTTCTCTCCTGTCCCCCAAGTAACTGAGGTATTTATAAAATCCAAAATACAAGTAAGTGATAGTTAATATGTCCCCTGTGTAGTGGGCTGTCAGGCCTGCCTTTCCTCGATGAACCTGTGCGAGGCGGTCAGAACACATGCTCCTTGTGCAAACCCTGAGTCACGTCTTTGACTAGGATGACCTGCTCCCATGGCCAGGGAGTTGGCTGCTTGAGTTGTTCTCCTGTCACAGTGCAAAACCTCTGACTTCCTGCACAAGGTGGGGAGTCCAGATGTCCTATCACTAACAACACCTCCATAGCTGAAGGGTTTTCTCTAGAAGAAAATAACTGTTTCCACAGCCTTGTAATCCCAATGTGTCCATTTGGCTCCAGGCTCAGTCAACTAGCAAATCAAACACCTATCTTTTCCCTTGCTGAGGACATTAAGCTCTAATCCTGGTGTAACAGGCACTCATTTACAGGAGTGGGGTTTTATTTACTTATTTTTTTTGTCTCTGTCTCTGTTTCTCTCTCTTCTTCTCTCAATCATTTTCACACTGCTCATCTCTTCAGAAATGCTTGTAGCACAGTACTTGTAGCACAGTTACATAACAAGTGACTCCTTTGTTCATTGTGTGATCTCAGGTCCCTTGGGTCCTTCAAGTGCCTTATATTCTCAGTAAATTTTGTTGAATAAATAATAAATACACACAAAAAAAAAAACATCAGAGATTGTTGCAGCATCTCGTTTGCTACTTTACCAGCATTTTAATCTCACCAGATCTTCTGAGCACTTAACTAGCTCCAATTTGTCTTCTTAAGAACAACGTAAACGCCTTTTTCTCTTATTCTTTGTGATCTTCTTGAATCTACGCCCTATATCAGTCTTTGAGAAACCTTCCTGCTTCTTACCCTCACCTTTCCTTGCTCATCTTTCTTCTTCCTTAGGTAAATTACTATTCTACCCAAGGACTAGTCGTTTAGAACAGTCCATATGCAAAGAAAGTGAAAAAGGAGAGTTAAATGAGGTATTAAGGAAAGAAAAAAGAACGATGGCAGGTCTAAAGATAGACTGTGAGAGACATACAGCCAAGGACGGATGGATCAAGGCACAGTGTTCTTCAACTAAAAAAAAAAAAAGAGAAGCTCCACAAACAAATCCTTGATAGGGGGAAACAATAAGAGGAAGAGGATGTGCTGATTATAAATAGAAAGGGGAAAATGACCCAACAACCGGACTTGCAAAAGAGAAAGTGTGCCTGTCCATGTGTTGGGAGGGTGACAGGAAAAAGAGCCTCGCTCAGCTTCTGTTGGATTCCCTGCAGGAAAATAAATTTAGCACACATATACCATGGAGGAATTCCTACCAAAATAATGTCATTGTTCTTTTCCTGCGCTTGTACTCACTGGGTGAGAGGGGACAGGAAGGAGCGGCTCTGCAGACCTCATCTCCTTCAGTAGCTGCCACCAACCTTTCAGCCGTGCTGTGGATGTTTATGCCACCCTGGGCTTCCCTGAGGACTCGACTTCAGGCAGAGTGGCTCAGATGAACAGCCTCTTCTCACAAGGAGAAAGTCAAAGACATAATGAATATTTGAGGTTAGGAATATGTCAGTTTCTGTAATCTGATCATTCTATGTGGTATATTAAAATATTACACTCTATTCCATAAACATGTTTAATCATCATGAATTAGATCAAAGGAATAGAGAAGAAAGTGGATTTAGTTAATGAGATGCTGGTGAGAAGATGGGTCAGGACTAGAGTCTTTGAATCTCATCAGTGGTTTCTTGCCTTTCACAACTCTTGCCTCTCTCTCACCTGCTTTGCAGAGCTACTTCCCACTGCTACACAGGAACTTAACACAAGGACTGGGTGAAGAAGGAGAAGCCAGTAACTCCCATGAGAGCTCACAGATGCCCGCTCTGGAACCAGAGTTCCCAAGCTTATAATTAAAGAGACCCAAAAAGGGAGCTTGGAGGTAATAGCAGGAGCCAGTAGGGACCAGAGGGAGGAAATTTGCTCAGGGCTTCCTGGATCCCCACGACCAGCCAGACCAATGGAATATAGTTAGAGCAAGTTTCTTGGTGTTCTAACCCTTTCTTCCTGTGATCTCCTTCCTCCAGACCACCATGGGACCTCCACCCATGGCTGTCCCCTTCAGACTTCTCTGCAGGTCCAATGCACCCTTGTCCTCACCTGCCCTCACAAAGTCTGCCTGTGTTTATGGATCATCATAATTGAAGCAATTGTGGGCACTAGCTGGGCCTGTAATCCTAGGACTCAGAAGGGTGAGGCAGAAGGAGAGAAAGTTCAAGGCTAGCCTGGTGTACATAGCAGGACTCTGCCTCAAATAATAAATAAATAAATACTGAACAAAACCCTGGATCTCAGAAATTTGTAAGCTGGAGGGAAATAAAGAAGCATCTGATGGGAGCTGGGAATCATCCCTTACTTTATGAGCCATTTCTGTAGGTTTATTTCCCAGTTTGCAATGCACATGGACTAACAGTGGGTATAGGCTAAATCTGGAAAGCACTTCATTGAGCACTTACCCTGTCTCTCAACACCATCACTGAATACAGAACACACTGACAGCATCAAGGCAGGCTAGATCCCCCAAAGGACCTTTGTCAAAGCCTGTGCAAGCAGCAGTTGAATGTAATCTCTGTGTCTGCATTGGGCCATCTTTGCAGTCAGTGGCATCAGACTCTCTTGTTTGGATGGTATGCTACCTGAAAGATCCTTGTGTCCTGGGCAAGAGTTTTCATAATGGGCTGACTGTAGCAGTGGTGATTATTTGTATTGATACCATTAATCAATGGTACCATTAATTAATGGCAATGGTACCACTAAATAATGATACCAATAAAAATACACTATGATAAATGAAGATACAGAGATATGTTCAGGTGCCAGGCAAATGTTCTCAGATGTGTAATATTTGTTCTTGGTCTGGAAACAGATGGCTGGAAAAGATGGTACACAGTCTTGGGGGGCTTCCCTTTCAGGGACTGGCTAGTTCTTATAGAGATTAGCTAATGGTCTATAAGCACACTTTACACATGCAAAGCAAACAATGTCCCCCAAATATTTTATCCCATCACACTCTGATGCTTGGAGCTACTTTTAACCTACCCCAGGCCAGGTACCAGACAGCTAGGGAATCACCTATGACCCAGAGTGTACTGTAAGTGTTAAGACCAATCCTAAACCTGATTCATTTGCTTTGCTCAGAAACTACAATAAAGGCTTTACCAGTGTTCCCCTGGCTGAAGGATGGCTTCTTGGCTCTGTTACTTCGCTTGTGACTACACAATGTGTCATAGCTATTGGTGATTGGGAGAAAAATGAGAATAAAAGCTTCCTGTCATTTTTTCATATACACCTGCTGATATACGTTGAGTCACAAAGACTGAGGTGCCGGAAGCTTGGTGCAGCACACGCCAGTACCATGCTGTTTTTTATGCATGTGTATTTGTTTTTCTAGTATGGCTCTGTAGTATAATTTGAAATAAGATATTGCGATATCTCTAGCACTGCTCTTTTACCTAAATGTTTTGGCTATTGTAACATCTTTTCTGCTTCCATATGAAATTTTGGATTTTTTCTAATTCTATAACAAATGATACTGAGATTTAATGATGATTGCCTTTTATCTGTGGATGGCTTTTGATGATACAGCCACTTCCATAAAATTGATCCTGACGACCCATGAGCTCAGGCCTTTCCACCTTATAGTGCCCGATTTCATTTCTTTCTTCAGTGTATTAACATTTTCATTATCTAGATCTTTCATTCCCTTGGTTAACTTCACTTCCTGGTTATTTTTATTAAGCTTTTGAAGTTTCATAGCATGGTTCTCAATCAAGTTTAGGCCTCCCTCCTCCATCCATGACTCTCCGACTTCTTGTATTTCACCATATGTGTGGTAAGACCTATCTAGTCAAACATTTACACCCAGATGTCCCTAAGTGAAAATTCATCCACTACAGTCTAGTCAGCCCATCTAGAGATTGTAAGGTATAATCTCCCACCCTCAGTAACAATCAGCCTTCAGTATTTCTCAGTCTAGGGCTGGTCCACCACCTATTTCCCTCATCTCCTCTAGATCCTTATGTAACTGAGTTGTCATGAGTCCTGTGCTAGATTCCACCATTGCCCAAAGTTCACAGGTGCCAGCTTCTGGTGCCTGAAATCCTCTGCTCCCCTTGTGTTCATGAGCCAGCCCTGGCCTGTACAATCTTTCCAACCCCTCTTCTGAAGTCGTCCCTGAGCCATGGGTTGGTGAGGTTCAATTCAGGAATCCTGCACAGGGACACACACTCTGCAGTCTGTTATTCTCTAAAACTTGGCTAGCTGTGGCATTCTGTGTGCATTGCACTTTGTTGTATAAGGAAGCTTCTCTGGTGAGGATTGACAAGGAATGCATGAATTTTCTCTCTACCCCTGGATTTGCTTTGCTCCATAAGCCTTAGGTACAGAGGTTCTACTCTAGATGTGTCACCCAGGCCTGCACATCTCTCAGTAGTATATTCCTTGTGTCAGACCAGTTGTAAAACTCTACAGAAGCCTCAGTCTGTTGCAATGAGAAGTTTCCTTGATGAGTGCTGCACGGTATTCTTGTAATATAAGGATCCATGTTTAGCTATGGTAAGAAACATTATTTATCTGGAGATATGACAGAGCTAAGGTTTTCTCTAGGGTCTGTGTCCTCTCCAGCCACGTGTATTTGGCTGTGTTTACAGCGCCACCCATCAGTACACTCCCATTGAGTGAGTGGGCTCTAAGTCCAGTTAGGTAGTTATTGATTAGCCCCGGCCTCCAGATAACTGTGCCACCACTGCACCAATAGGGGTAGCTTGCTGTGCTGGTTGTTATGGTCATCAGGCTTTAGGGCTGGGTTGGACCATTGATTGATCTTCTCCCTTAGTAGTTTGCAAATTATCATCTAGGTTTATAAGAGCTAAACTTCAGGTTTAGAAGGCTTCCAGGTCAGTTCCTTCTCCATTGTTTGAAGTCCTGTTTCTGAAGTATGTCCTGTCATCAGCAGTAGGGTCTTATTTAAATGAATTCTGGGAGATAACCAAGAATTTTTGGCAGGGTCATTTGTGAAAAGATCACTGCCTGACAAAGCTCCAGTGACCTGACTCGTTTGGTGGAAGTCTGCTCTCCAGCTGACCTTGCTTTTTAATAATCCTTATTTAATCTTGTTTTTATAACTTGCTTGACTTTCCATTTTCTAGCAATTAGGGCGCCCACTTCTGCCTCAAGGAATGAAACTGACACTTACACCTTTTCTAGGAATGAGTCCTTTGTGAGAAATAATGTTCATACAATTGAAAAATACAAGGCAGGTATGGCAGAATGCATGAACTTGGGTGGGGTGGCAGGCATGGAAAGGGAAATGAGTCTAAATTGGTCTGAGAAATGATGTATGAAATGCACAAAACTTCAATAAAAATATTTTTTAAACGGAATTCTACAGAAGGTGCATCATGCACAAATTGCCCGAGAGGAATTTCAGGGTGCATAGAGATCAGATCCAGGGATTTTGCCAGCCCACCTGGAGCACAGAGTACTGGGGTGCAGGCTAAGCAAGGAACTCACCCCCATCCCTCCCTCTCCCATTCTATCCCCCCCACCAAGAGGGAGTGTCCAAGTGGGATCACAGTAGTGATTCTGGGGCTCAAAGCAATAAATGAAACAGTGAACCTGACACAACTCCAGTCTCGCAACACCAAACCCCACAAATAATCTAGAGGAACTGGCTGGCAGGAAGCAGAGTGAGCACAGTGCTCAGCAGGGTACCAACTGGGTTGTTACCTACTTGGTTTTTGGAGAATCTTAAGAACAGAAAGGGAAGAATGAGTTAGACTTCCAATATAAAACCAAAATTGAAAGCCTGAAACCTAGACAAGTCAACACTCCATAAACAAGGAGAAAGCAACAAAGGCATCTGGAAGAAGCAAGCAAAGCAAGCCTTCAACACAGAGAAGAAATATTTGAGATTCGAATCAGAATACAAACAAAAACAAATACACATGCCAAAAACACAAGGAAAGACCAACATGGGAAAAGTGCAGAATAATTCCACACCAAACTCTACCAACCCTATAGAAGACTCCTACAATGAGATCTCCCTAGAGGTAACCCAGGACACAGATCTTAGATGAACAATCATAGACATGTTCAAAGAAATCAAAGAATATAAAGAACAAATCAGAGAACTAAGGACAGAGAATGAAAAACTCAGGAAGGCCCTAGGAGAGAATGACAAACTTTGGAAAGAACTAAAGGGAGAGAATGACAAACTACAGAAAGAACTAGAGGGAGAGAATAACAAACTCCAGAAGGAAGTGAAAACACTGAAATGATCCCATGCTGTAATAAAAAAGGAAACCAACCAGCAAAGCAAGGAACTCCAGGAAGAGATCAAGAAGCTTCAAAAGGAAGTGGAAATACTAAAGAAATCATAGGGTGAAATGGAAAAAGGAAATCGAGCACTTATCCAATCAAGAGGAAAGGATGGGAAAAAGCCTCAGAAGTAGAATGGAGGAAGCCAAAAAAAGAATTTCAGACCTGGAAGATAACACAGAATAACTAAAAAGTTCAAGTAAAGATTATGAAAATTTTGGGCTGGAGAGATAACCTAGCGGTTAAGAGCACTGACTGCTCTTGCAGAGGACCCGGGTTTGAGCCCCAGCACCCACATGGCAGCTGAGAACTGTCTGTAACTCTAATTCCAGGAGAACTCCAGTTCCAGGAGAACCTCTTCTGACCTCCGCAGCACTGCATGACACGGGTGCACAAACCTACATGCAGACAGTACATTCATACACATACAAAAATAAATAAAAAATTTTAAAAAAGATTATGAAAAATTTAAAAATATAAAAGTGTAAAAACCAGGAAATGTGGGACATTAGGAAAAGATCAAACCTCTGCATCATAGGGATAGAGGAAGGAGAAGAATCCCAGGAGAATGGTATTGATCAGATTTTCAACAGAATAATAAATGAAATTTTCCCAAACTAAAAAAAGACAAACCCATACAAACACAAGAAGCACATAGAACTCCAAATAGACAAGATCAGAAAAGAAACTCCCCACACCATATCATAGTTAAAAGGCTAGATGCCCAAAACAAAGACAAATTCTGAAATTGAAAAACAAGTTACATATGAGGGGAAACACATCAGACTTTTCAGTGCAAACTATGAAACCAAGAAGAAAATGGACTAAAATATTCCCAGTGCTAAACAACTATAGATACCAACCCAGGTTACAATACCCAGCAAAAATGTCGATTATAGTTGAAGGAGAAAGATAAAATCTTCCATGACATAAATAAGATGATAGAATACATGTCTGGAAAACCAACCCTTCAGAGAATACTTGAAGCAATTCAAAGGACAGAGGAGAGGAGCAACTATCCCCAGGTACCTAGAAAGAGAAATTAATAAAAACTTAACTGCAGAAGTGGAAACCTAGATCAAAAATGCAAATGGATAATAAGGTGAAGGGAAGCCACACATATCTTTCAGTTATAATCTTAAATATTAATGGACTAAATTCCCCAATCAAAAGACATAGACTGGGAGAATGGATTAGGAAACAGAACCCATCTATATTCTGTCTACAAGAAACCCATCTCACTCTCAAGGATAGGCACCAACTTAAGGTGAAAGGATGGAAAAAAAATAATCCAAGCAAATGGTACCAAAAAGAAAGCAGGAGTTGCTATTTTAATATCAGACAAAATAGACTTCAAAGTAAAAGTAATCTGAAGAGACAAAGAAGGCCATTACATCTTTATCAAAGGAAAAATTAACCATGAAGATTTCACAATCATGAATAGATATGCACCAAACTCTGGTGTACTTTATAAAGACAATTCTCCAGGACTTCAAGGCACAGATTAATCTCAGCACACTCATAGTAGGGGACTTCAATACCCCACTGAGCCCTTTGGACAGGTCAACTGGACAAAGAATAAACAGAGAGACATCTGAACTGAATGATACAATACACCAAATGCACCACACAGACTTCTACCGAATATTCCATCCAAAGACCAGAGAATACACTTTCTACTCAGCACCCCATGGAACATTCTCCAAAATCTACCACATACTGGGACACAGGAATAACCTCAACAAATACAAAAAGATTGAAATAATTTCATATATTCTATCACACCACAGTGCAATAAAGCTCAATATCAACACCAGGATAAGCCCTAATAGCTACAAGAACACATGGAGACTAAACAAAACACTCCTGAATAATGAATGAGTCAAGGAAGAAATAAAGAAAGAAAAGCATTCCTGGAACTAAGCGACAATGACAATACTATGCAACAAAATTTATGGGATACTTTAAAGGCAGTTGTAGGGGCTGGAGAGATTGCTCAGCAGTTAAGAGCACTGACTGCTCTTGTAGAGGACCTGGTTTCGATTCCCAGTACCTACATGCAGGCTAAGACCTGTCTTTAACTCCAGTTCCAGGGGAATCTTCTGCCCTCCACAGCACGAGTGCACCAACCTACATGCAGACAGTACATTCATACACATTGAAAAATATAAAAAAAAAACAGTTCTAAGAGGGAAGTTTATAGCCCTGGGGGCCTACATTAAAAAACAACAGAAAGAGCACAAATAAATGCAGCTAAAACCACTTGAGAGACAACAACAAATGAACCCTAAATGCAGCAGACAGGAAGAAATAACAAAAATCAGAGCAGAAATCAATGAATAGAAACAAAGAAAACAATACAAAAAAAAAATCAATGAATCCAAAAGTTGGTTCTTTGAGAGAATAAACAAGATAGATAGACCTATAGCCCAGTTGACCAAAAGAAAAAAAGAGCAACTCCAAATCAATAGAATTTGTGATGAACTGGGGAATATCACACAGATAACAAAAAGATCCAGACACTTATACAGGAATACTTCAAAAACCTATACTCTACTAAGTTTGAAAACCTAAGAGAAATGGATGAATATCTGAAATTCTGGGAATCAACAAAGCTTAACCAAGAAGAGATTGACAGCTTAAACAGACCCATAATATATGAAGAAATTGAAAATGTAATAAGAAACCTCTCAACTAAAAAAAGCCCAGGCCAAGATGGTTTCATGGCAGAGTTCTATGAAACATTTAAGAAGACTTACAACCATTATTACTCAAAATGTTCAGAAGGATATAAGCAGAGGAAAGTCTCCCAAATTTCTTCTATGAAGCTAGCATCACTCTAATACCAAAACCAGGCAAAGATACAATCAAAAAAGAGAACTATAGACCCATCTCATTAATGAACACTGATGCAAAAATTCTTAACAAAATACTTGCAAACCGCATGCAAACCCACAACAAAAAGATCATCTATCATGACCAAGTTGGATACATACCAGAGATGCAGGGATGGTTCAATATATGAAAATCAATAAAATATCATAAAGCACATAAATGGACTGAAAGACAAAAAATACATGATCATCTCAATTGACACAGAAATAGCCTTTGACAAAATTCAGCATCCCTTCATGCTTAAAGTCCTAGAGGGAATTGGACTGGAGGGATCATTCAACATTATCAAAGCCATATACCCAAGAAACCCATAGCCAACATGATCCTTAATGGAGATAAGTCTTAAATGTAGGAACTCAGCAAGACTGCCCCCTGTCACTACTCCTCTTCAATATAGTGCTTGAAGTACTCACTAGGACAATAAGGCAAGAAAAGGAAATTAAAGGAGTACTAATTGGAAAAAAGGAAGTCAAGCTATCCCTTCCTGCAGACGATATGATAGCTTACCTAAGGGATGCTAAGAACTCGATCAGAAAACACCTAGAAATGATTAAGAGTTTCAGTAAAGTGTTGGGATACAAAATTAACCTAGAAAAATCAGTAGCCTTTCTTTATACCAACAACAAGCATCTGAAGAAGGAATACAAGGAGACATTCTCACTCACAATAGCCTCAAAAACAATAAAATACCAGCTGGGCATGGTGGTGCACACCATTAATCCCAGCACTCAGGAGGTAGAGGTGGGTGGATCTCTGTGAGTTCAAGGCCGGCCTGGTCTACAGAGCAAGCTCCAGGACAGCTGGTACTAAAATGGAGACCCTGCCTCAAAAATACCAAAAAAAGGAAAAAAACTATAAAGGAAATAATAAACAATAAAATACCTAAGAATAAACCGAACCAAAGACACCAAAGAACTTTACAACAAAAAATTTTAAACCCCTGAAGAAGGAGATTGAAGAAGACATCAGAAGATGGAAAGACCTCCCATGCTCATGGATTAGAAAAATTAATATAGTACAAATGTCCATTCTACCCAACTTAATAAACAGATTCAATGCAGTCCCAATTAAAATCACCAAGAGTTTCTTCACAGACTTGGAAAAAAAATCCTTAACTTCATATGGAAAATCAAAAGACCCCAAATATCCAAAGCAACTGTGAGTGAAAAGAGCAATACAGGGGGTAATCTCTATACCAGACCTCAAACTATACTACAGGGCTCTAGTCATAAAAACAGTTTGGTACTGGTGCAAAACAGACCTGTAGACCAATGGAACAAAACTGAAGGTCCAAACTTGAGCACATACAATTTCAGCCATCTTATATTTGACAAGGGGTCCAAGAAGACACAATGGAAGAAAGATAGCATCTTCAGCAAATGGTGTTGGCAAAACTGGATGACCACTTGCAGAAGAATAAAATTGAATGCCTACCACTCGCCCTGTACAAAAATCAACTCCAAATGGATCAAAGTCTTCAACGTGAAAACCAAAACTCTGAAGATGATAGAAGAAAAAGTTGGCAGCAACCTATAAGACATAGGTGTAGGAAAAGACTTTCTAAATCAGACAGCAGCTGCACAAGAAATAAGGTCAACAATTGACAAGTGGGACCTCATTACATTCAAAAGCTTCTGTACATCAAAAGAAACAATCAGGGAAGTGAAGAGACAGTCCACAGAATGACAGGAAACCTTTACCGGTGATACATCTGACAGAGCATTAACTGCCAGAATATATAAACTACTCAAAAAACAAAGAAGACAGAAAACAAATGACTCACTCAAAAGATAGTAAAGACCTGAGCAGAGACTTCACAAGTGAGGAATTAGAGATGACCGAGAAACATCTTAAAAAGTGTTCAAAGTCGCTAATAATTAAGGAAATGCAAATTAAAACCACTTTAAGATATCATCTCACTCCAATAAGATTAGCTACAATCAAGAAAACAAATGATAACAAATGCTGGAGAGGTTGTGGGGAAAGGGGAACTCTCATCCACTGTTGGTGGGAATGTAAAGTCATAGAACCACTATGGAAAGCAGTGTGGAGAACCCTTAAAAGACTCAAAATGAGCTTACCACCTGACCCAGTCATACCACTCCTGGTGGTATGACTCATCCTACCACAGAGATACATGCACAGCCATGTTTATTACAGCTCTCTTCACAATAGCGAGGAGCTGGAACCCAAGTGCCCCTCAACTGATGAGTGGATAGAGAAAATGTGGTACATCTACACAATGGAGTTCTATGCAGCACTAAAGAAAGATGACATCATGAACTTTGCAGGTAAATGGATGGAACTAGAAGATATTATGTTAAGTGAAATAACACAGTCCCAGAAAAACAAATGATGGATGGTATCCCTCATCTGTGGATGCTAGCACAAAGTACCTAGTTGTAAGGCAAACTGAGCCATGCTAATGTTATATTGTTTGTGATCTTACAACAACTGTGCTCTTATACTGTGAATCCCTTAACAAATATTAGAACTAAGCTACCATTTACTTTCAGACTTAAAAATTTTTGGTATATGGATGGAGGGTATGTATACATATTTTAGAGTAATATAAAATCAAAATGGAAAAATATTAACAAAAAAAACCCAAAAATAAGCTCAATGCTAAAGTCCATGATCACTGAATGAAACCCCAGCACTAAAATGAATGGAAAAAAAGGGAATTTGGATGATCTCATGGCCAGGATTCTAGTGTTCTGACTCAAAGATTCATATCCTCTAGGAAATCACCTCAGCAGGAGGTGTAAAAGAAAAAGTGAGGAAAACAAAGACCAGAATAAAAACAAGATAAGAATCACAACCACATCAGCCACAAGATGGCTTACAGGTCAGGGTGAGCGAGGAGTTAAAGTTATGATAGTAAAGCTCTCTGTAAAGTTAAGTTTTAAAGCTCACTTTACACTGTCTGGCACCTATGTAACCTCAAGGCATAGACTTTATAGTCCTTAGAATTGAAAGTTAATATTAACTTTGCTATGCTGCAAAATTGCCAGATTTGCTGATCTTAGCTGAGTGGTTTACCATTATTAATTGTTTTACTTTTTCTTGATGTCAAGAAAGATTGCAGGTGTAAAAATTCTGAAAAATATTTATGGGGAACATTGGTTTTTTTATTTATTAGCTTAGGCTTGCATAATCTGTTAGTCTTAGGGTATAAAAAATAAACATTGGGGCCTGGGCAACATAGAGAGAGAGACAGACTTAGCAGAGTGGCAAAGCCAAAAGCTCTGTGCAACCCTCAGAGCACTGGAAGAAATTCTTGTGCCTCCTCTGACTGATTTCTTCCCCGCCCTTGCGACCACCCACTTCAGGACCCGAACCTGCTGGAGCTGGACTTCGGCAAGCTTTGGTAATAGCTTGAGATATTTTGGAAGTGTCCTGGGCCATTCTCAGCTACAGCTCAAAGGGAAGTCTCGTCTGTCTGACACTGTGCTCCTTGCCAAACAGGAGCCAGGTGTATATAAACACTGATGTCATGACCCTGTATGTGCATTTTTCATGGGATTGCAGGGACATCACATTTCCCTCTGGGTTCTTAGTTTTCCATGATTCCTTCAACTCTACTCTTTTCCTCCCATCTGACCTACTTCCCCCTCCCTAGTCTCCAGCATTCCCATTTTCCCCACCCTCCCCCAATAACCCACATCTCCCTCTACCCCTCCTTCTGACCCACACCAAGCACCATGGCCCCTTGCATGTCTCTCTTTCCTCTACTCTCAGCCAAACTTCTGGCAATTTCCCCAGCTCTGCCCCCACTAAACCTGTTCCCTGCAATCCACCCTCTCTCAGGTCCTTCTTTTTCCTTTACCTCCCTGTATCCTTTCATTTTCTGGCTCCTGGTGTGACATCAGTATACATACTCACTGTAAGGGATCTGGTGCTTCAGTCCCAAATGAGGGAAAATAAACGTCAGTTTGCTTTCTGCATTTGTGTTACTTCATTAGTATAATACTCCCTAGTTCCATCCATTTAACTGAGAATTTCATAATTTTATCTGTTGTTATTGCTGAGAGTAGAACTCCATTGTGTAATTCATCAGTTGTGGCACATTTAGGTTGTTTCCACTTCTTAGCTATTGTGAAGACAGCAGAAACAAACATGGATGCACAGGTGTCTCCACAGTAGGATGAGTTATTTGGGTATATGCCAAGTAGTAGTATAATTGGAATCATACGGTAGATTCATTTTTAGTTTGTTGAGAGTTCTCCATGCTGCTCTCCATAGTGGCTGCACAAGTTTGCATTCCCACCAGCAGTGAATGAGCGAGCGTTCCCCTTTCTCCGCATCCTCAGCAGCATTTGGAGTCATTTGTTCTCTTGATCTTAGGGAATCTGACTGGGGTAAGATGGAAGCTTGAAGTGTTTTTTTATATGGATTTCCCTAATTACTAAGGATGTTGAGCAGTTTATAAGGTGTTTCTTATCTATTTTTATCTCTTCATTTGATAACTCTCTGTTCAGGTCTATATCCCATTTTTTTACTGGGTTGTTTATTATTTATTTATTTTGGTTTTTTCGGAGTCCCCTTGTAGCCCGCAGCTGTCCAGCAACTCTTTCTGTAGACCAAGCTTGGCCTTGCAACTTGCAGACAATCCACCTGCCTCTGCCTCCCGAGGTGCTGGGGTGGATAAAAGGCCTGCACTGCCTGCCCCGGCGTTGTTTGCATATTCTAGATGGTTAATCCTCTGTTCGAGATTGTTGCTGGTAAAGATTTTCTCCCACTCAGAGGGGTTTGCTCTTTTTTTTTCCTTCCTTGGCTTACCTCTTTTGCTGTACAGAAGCTTTGTATTTAATGACGGTCCCACTTACCGATTGTTGACCTATAATACCTGAGCAGCTGATGTTCAATTTAAGAAGTCTTTTCCTATGCTTATATCTTGGAGGGTACAGCCTATATCTTTCTTCTAGGAGTTTTGAGTATTTCAGGTTTTATGTTGAGGTCTTTGATCTATCCTGAGGTGGACTTTTGTGCAAGGCGAAAGATAAAGGTCCAATCCTTATTCTACAGTGTGAAGATTCACGTTTTGCCCATCACCACTTATATAATCTGAGATCTGTTGTGATCCCCAAGTATTCGCTTTGGCTCCATCAGGGTTTTGTGTTGATTTCCAATATGAATTTTAGGATGAATTTTTTTCTAGCTCTGTGAAGAACTTTGTGGGTATTTTATCGGCATTCCTTTGATTCTATAGGATAGTTGTTTTTGGTAATTGGTCATTTTCACTAAATACTTGATTCTTTCCGTCCACGGAGCATGGTAGGTCTTTCCATCTCCTTAGTGTCTTTTAATGTTGCATGCATCGTGGATTGTGTCAAAGGCCTATTAAAGTAACGACGTGATTTTTGTCTTTAAGTCCAGTTACATGTTTTATTACATTTATTGACTTATGTATATTGAAGCATTCCTGCATCTCTGTAATAAAATCAACTTGATCATTTGTGTAAGATCCTTTTGATGTGTGTCTGTATGAGGTTTGGAAGTATTTTGTTGAGTGAATGTTGTATTATGTTCATTAAGATATGGGTCTGTAGTTTTCCTTTCACTTTTTTTTTTTTTTTTTTTTTCAGTTTACCTGGTTGTTTTTTGGTTTTATTCAGAAGTGATTACTGGCTTCATAGAAAAGATGAGTTTTCCCTTTGTTTCTATTCTTTTGGAATAATATGCTTAAGCATAATTCCGAAATGATGGTCGTATCTTTGAATGGTCTGGTAGAATTCTAGCTGTAATCCATCTGGGCCTGGGCTTTTCTGTTGTCAGTAGGTTTTGTGTATTCCTGTTTCGTTTCTTTATTTAGTTATGTTCTGTTTTAAGCGTTGGATCTCTTCTTGGTTAACTTTTTGGGGTGTCCATGAAAAATTCACCCCATTTATTTGATTTTTTAATTTAATGGGAATTTATAGTCAGGAAATTATAGATTTTATATATCCCCTTACAGTGTTCTGGATTTTTTTTTTTTTTTTTTTGAGTCTGTTGTGATGTTTCCCCTTTTATCTTTCTTTATTTTTTTTTTGGGATTTTTTTGCTTGCGTTTCTTTTTTGGTTAATGGGCTAAGGTTCTATTTTTTTCTTTTTTCTTGTTTTAACTTTAGAAAACCAGCTCTTAGATTTCATTGATTTTTTTGGGGGGGGGGCGGGGGTATGGTTTTTCTTTGTTTCTATTTTATTAACTTCTGCTCAGATTTTTTTAGTATTTCTTCTTGTCTCTATGTGGAGTTGGTTTGATTTTGCCTTTTCAGATTCTTGAGTTGTAACATTTAGTTAAGTCATTTACATGCTCTTCTTGGATTTTTTGTTTTTTGGTCTTTTTGCGGGACAGGGTTCCCTGTAGCTCCTGGGCTGTCCTGGAACTCACTTTTAGCCCAGGGGTGGCCTTGAATTTACAGAGATTCTGCCTGCCTCTGCCTCCCGAGTGCTAGGATTAAAGGTTGCGCCACCACACCAGCCTTCTTCTGACCTTTTTATGTAGGGCCAGTCCAGGGGCTATAAACTCCCTCTTAGGACTGCTTTTAAGGTGCCCCAGAAGTATTGTGTTGATTCATCATTTTCATTGAGTTCCACGTACATATTTGCATTCTTTCTTTAATTTCTTTCTTGACCCCATTGATCACTCAGGAATGTGTTGTTCAAGCCTCATGGATTTGTAGTTAATAGAGCTTCTTTTTGCTGTTGATATTCAGCTTTATTGCCCTGTGGTATGATGGAATTCTTTCAATTTTTTGTATTTGTTGAGGTTTGTTTGTTATGCTGTGGAGAGTTCTGTTCTGGTCATGTCTAATTGGTGTTCTATGTGCTTCTTGAATCTCTATAGGTAAGTCTTTCCTTAACTTAGGGAAGTTTTCTTCTATAATCCTGTTGAAGATCTGTTTAACACCATTGGCCTGAGATTCTCCTTCCTGTATGCCTAGAATTCATAGATTTAATCTTTTCATGTTGTCCCACATTTGCTGAGTATTCCATTCCTGTGTTTTTTTAATTTTTACATAGTCTTTGCTTGAGGAGTCCAAATTCCCAACTTTGTCATCCACTCTTGATACTCTGTTTCATTTACTCTATTTATGAAGCTTTCTGCTATTTTATTCCAATTGTTTTATTGAATTTTTCGGCCCCGTGTTAATTTCTATTTGAGTTTTATTCACTATTTCTATCTCTTTTTTGAATTCACTTTTCAAGTCATGAATTGTTTTTGATATTTCATTAAGCCCAAGAATATGCTTGGGCTTCCATTACAAGTTTATGCCTTTCCTCTTTGAGTTATTTATATTTTTTTGATGTTCTTTGATCATGTTTATAATTGTTCTTTTAAATTCTGCATTGTGGGTTTCCTTAGGATGGTTCTCTTTGTATTGTACTTCTGTAGGATTAGTGGGTTTTGTTGGGGACATAGTCTCTTGATTTCTCATGTTGTTTGTGTTTTTATGCTGTCGTTTGGGCATACGGGTGTTCTTTGTTGGTTATGTATCCTGTAGACAGTTCTATTCGGATTTAATTTAATTTAATTTTGGTTCTTTTTATATTGTTTGTGTAGCATGGTTGCTTTTTGTTCAGGATTGGAACTAAATTTGTGCACATTTCAAGTTCTTGCAAGGTAGCAGACTGGTCTGGGCGTACGATGGGATGAGGTGGTAGGTAGGCCGATCTGGTTAGTAGGAGGGATGATCTGTGTCAGACAGATAAGGAAGTACCAAATTTAGCAAATCGGTGTTAGGACTCTAGTTCAGAGATCTGAGGCAGAGGGATTGGAATTTGATTGGGTCCAAGGTTGGCAGGGGACAGGGTGAGGGTGGATGAAGGAAATAGAATAGAGATGGACAGGGCTGGCCATTGTGTGTGTGTGTGTGTGGGGGGGTATTTAGCAATCTATGCTAGCGTGTTTAGCTAGTCTGGTGTAGGAGGCTTGTCCAGGGATCTGAGAGAGAGGAATTTTAGGTTGCCTGGGTCCAAGGCTGGCAGGGGACAGGGTGGGGGACACTTCCAGGTTTTTAAGATTTTTTTTCAGTTTTGTTTTTGTTGATTTTTTTAATGTTAGTTTTATATTCTGCTTCTTTGCTGATAGTGTTATGTTGTTTTTAGCTCTAAGAGTTCTTTTTAATAAAGTCTAGAGTTTTTAAGTACAGAGTCATTTTGTATGTAAATAGGGATGCTTTGGCCTCTTATATTCCCCTTTGTATATGTTTTGTTTTTCTCTCTTGTCTTATTGCTCTTGCTGAGACTTCAAATACTACACTGAATAAGAATAAACAGAGAAGACATTGTTTTCTCATGTCTAATTTTAGAGGAAATGCTTTCAGTTTCCCACATTTACTATGTTGGCTATAGACATATAGGCTTTATAATGTTGTTATGTTGAGATATAAACCTTCCATTTCTAGTTTCTTTAGGGCTTTTATCAAGACTTGCCTTACAATGCAGTTTAGTGCGCTTTGGAGAAAGCTCCATTAGATACTGAATTTAAGACATATTCTGCAGGTGTTCATGGGATATTTTATAAAGGTCCCTGCAGTCCACCTCATATATGGTTCACATTAACTTAACATTTCCTTGTTAACCTTTTTGTCTGGATGATCTCTCTGTTGATGAGGGAGAGCTATTAAAATGTCTCACTAGTAATGTATTTTTTTAAGGTATGAATGCACATACAGAATGGCACTTTATTCGAATGAACAGATCATTATATAGGCCGTGTGACCTCACCTCCCAGGGGCCAATCCCAGACTTTGCATCCTCACATCCCCATCTATGGGTGCAGCCAGGGAGGTCCCAGGACTCTCACTTGTGCCTCTGGGAGGCACTGGCTGCAAT
>VZQC01014379.1:85952-174899 GCA_009823505.1 Rhizomys pruinosus | reverse complement strand
TATATTTGCATATATATTTATATATATAATATATATATATTTGCATATATATATGTCATACTCATAATAAAATTATGTCATCTGAAAATAAACTGTATCTTATTTCCAAATAATATTTCAGGATTCACACTTTTCCTTTTTAAATTTATATTACTCTAAAATATGTCTACATAGCCTCCACACATAAACAAAGATTAAAAAGTCTGAAAATAAGCGGTAGGTTAATTCTAGAGCCTGTTAAGGGAGTCACATTATAAGGGCACAGTTGCTTTCAGAAAAAGAGGAATATCACATTAATGTTACTCAGTTTGCCTTACAACCAGGTACTTGGTGCTATCACCCACAGATGAGGGATACCATTCATCTTTTGTTTTTCTGGGACTGTTACTTCACTTAGCATAATATCTTCTAGTTCCATCCATTTACCTGCAAAGTTCCTGGTCAGGTCCACCTCCATTGCTCCAATTCTGGTCTCTGAACTATGCCTGTCTTCAGTAATAGGGGCTCAGCTTCAGGGTCTGGGAGGCAATCAAGGGCTGTGGTGATAGTCTGTGTAATTTTGGGAGTCTCTTGGACTACCTTGGCCAATGACTGAAGGGAAGGTTTCTCCTGTCTGGTACTGTCATTCCAGGCTTTCCTAGCCCTTAGGGTTTCTGCTCTGAGGACTAATGCAATTCTGATATTTCCTTTGTAAGCTTTTAGTATTGTTTCTTTGTTCTGGAACTTTTAAAATGATAATGTATCTGGGAGAGGTTGTCTAATAATGTCTATTTGGAATTGTAAACACATCTTGTTCTCTCTGGAACCTACAGTGGAAGTACAGAACCAGCTCATGCAAGTTGCCCTCTGACCTCTGCAGGTGTGTGATAGCATGCATGTGCCTGCACACACTCAAACACACACACACAATAAATAAAATAATAAAATTAAAAGGTAAAGCACAACTGTGAAAAGGTGCAAAACTATTTCTTAATAGTTAGACAAAAATGCATTTTCACAGAAAGTAATTACTGATTAGTACAGTTGAAGAACTGAAGCTGGTACAGCTGAAGAACAGCTCTCAAAGCAATGACCATGTCCGAGGTCATTCAACTCCTACATAACCCAAGCTCTGTGTTCCACATTTCAATGTGCAAGTGCGTTCTACTAGGACATGTGCGAAAAAGGTTACTACTCTCTGTTTCATTTTTCTCTTTCTCTCCTTCCCTTCTCTTCCCTTCCTCTTCCTTCCTTCCTTCCTTCCTTCCTTCCTTCCTTCCTTCCTTCCTTCCTTCCTTCCTTCCTTTTTTCCTTCTCTTTTGTTTTTGTGAGACAGGATTTCATGTAGCCCAAGCTGGCTTGGAACTCACTATGTGAATGACCTTCACCTTCTGATCCTTCTGCCTTTACCCACTGAGTGCTGGAATTACACCATGCATCACCATGCCTGCTCACGTGGTGCTGGGGATGGAACCTAGGGCTGTGTGCATGGTAGGCGAGCACTTCAATAACTGAGCCACATCCCAAAATCTAAAATGTAGCCCAGAGGAGAGACTGTGCCTATCAATGTAGGGAGGATGTAAACAATTTAGACGCTGGTTCTTAAATTCACAATGGGCTTTGAGTGCCCAAATGGTGGGCACTCAAAATGGTGGTGCTCAGAGACGGGAACGGTCATGTGAGGCTACCAAGTACCATTTGCTCCTCTCTCCTTTCTTGGCGTCCTACGCTTGATCTTGGCCAAAAGGCCGAGAAGCGCTACCTTCTGGGCATCCTGAACGTTTGCAGAGCACTCAGCTCAGCACCTTGTCCTAACGAGCCAGAGAGGCTCAAGGAAGGCGCAGAGGAAGAATGGGACCAGCAGGGAAGCCTGGCCAGAGGCGGGAACACAGCAAGAAAAGAAGCTAAGTACAGTATGTCAGAGGGAGATGGGTGTGCTACCCGCCCCTCCTCGCCAGCATCTTCCTCAGAGCCCTGGTTACCTCCTTGTTCCTCAAGCTGTAAATGAGTGGGTTGAACATTGGGGTGAGGATGGTGTAAAAGACGGCAGTTGCCCTGACTCCCCCTGGTGTCCTAGCTGAGGCCCGCTGCATGTAGCCAAATATGGCTCCCCCATAGTAGAGGCCCACCACAGCCAGGTGGGAGGAGCAAGTGGTGAGAGCCTTTTGTTTCCCCTCGGTGGAGGGCATTCTAATCACAGCCATGAGGACCCGCGCATAGGAAGCCACAATGACCCCAAGAGGCAGCAGCAGCATCACCACACAGCATGCATAGATGAAGTCCTCAAAGACTGAGGTGTCAGCGCAGGAGAGGCGCAACAGGGCAGGGACCTCACAGAAGAAGTGGTCCACCTCCAGAGAGCTGCAGTAGGGGAAGCTGAAGACCATCCCCACGTCAATCACACTGTCCGACATCCCACCCATCCAGGATCCCATAGCTAGGAAAGAGCAGGCCTTCCAGTTCATGAGTACAGGGTACCGCAGGGGGTGGCAGACAGCCATGTACCTGTCATAGGCCATGACTGCCAAGAGGAAGCACTCGGCTCCACCTACCAGGACCACTAGGAAGATCTGAGCTGCGCAGCCTCCAACGGAGATGAACTTCTGACCTGAGAGAAAGTTGCCCGCCATCTTGGGCACCACTGTGCATATCAGAGTCAAGTCCATGATGGAGAGATGGCTGAGGAAGAAGTACATGGGACTATGCAAGCGTCTATCCACCTGGATGAGCACTAGGAGGAGGACGTTGCCAGCCAGAGCAGCAGCGAAGGCCAGAAGAACCAAGGAGAAGAGGAAGGAGTCATAAGGTGAGTGGTGGAACAAGCCTGCAAGGATGAAGCCAGACAGGGTGGTGTGGTTCCAGAGCTCTGTGGCCATGGCCCTGAGAAACAAACGGAAGAGCGAACAAACCATTTACTGGGCATATCAGAGGCATAAGAAATATTTTTCTCTCTAAAGTCAGAGACTAGCCCCTTGACACTGCTCTACTCTTCCTTTCTGCAGAAAAAAATACCACAACATTTTCTCACAGCTGCCCTCTAAGGTTACCAAGCTTGAATTGATCCTTATTTCTCTCCAGAGAGGAGGGAACAGTGCCCCAAGCAGAGGGAACAGAGAGTGCAGGGAGAGAAGAGTGGTGACTCAATGGCAGGTGGCTAAGTACAGCGTGCAGAAGGGGGGCTATGGACTTTCCTGACAGGGAAAGGGAGGTATTAGAGAACAGCAGAGACAGAGGGAAAAGAAGGGTGTGTGAAAGGTCTAAACCTAACGCCATTAAAAATGAAAGGCTTGGTTCTCCTTGTTAAAAATAGGGAAAGACTTAATCATTTCTAGGAATTTTTTGGTGGAGTTTTTAGCGTCCCTCAGGTAAACTATCATATCGTCTGCAAAAAGAGATAGTTTTAGTTCCTCTTTTCCAATTCCTTAAATTGCCTTTTCTTGCCTTATTGCTCTAGCCAGTTTTTCAAGCTCTATATTGAAGAGGAATAGTGATCAAGACAGGGTGAGTGCTTATCGGACTTCATTTTGGGACCATGGGAAGGAAAGACCCCGATGTGGAGCAAAAGAGCAGGATTGATGGTTGGGGTTGCCAAGGAGGAACCTTCGAGCACTTCCTTAAGGAAAACATGACATCTTCTAAGGAAGAAAAAAGAACCCTCCAATTCAAGTGATATGTGTATGCATGTATGTTTGTATGTATGTATGTGTATACTTATGTATATGTAAAACTATGTATATACATATAAAAAGAATATAAAGTTAAAAAAAGACTATAAAGTTATACTTCTTTTTACTTCCATTCAACTTTACTGTTAAACTGTGAATCTCTAAATGTATTTTGGGAAAGAAAAATAGGGAAAGAGCTTATGTGGTGATGCACGCCTTTAATACCAGTACTCAGGAGGCAGAAGCAGGAGGATCTCTGGGAGTTCAAGGCCACCCTGGTGCTGCAGGGAGAGCCTGTCTCAAAAAGACAAAAGAAAAATAAGAAAAGAGGGCTGGAGGAATGTGGTGAGGCAGATAAGGGCATTTGCCTTACAACCTGGTGATCTGAATTTGATCCCCAGAACCCATGTAAATGTGGAAGGAGAGAACTGACTCCAAAGACTTGTCCTCTGGCCTCCACACACTCTTTGTAGCACAGGTGTGTCCCCACATACGCCACACACATATGTCATACGCATACACAAACACATACACAGGTATATCCACACATACGCCATTCACATATTTCATACACATACACGTACACAAGCACACATACACATACACAGGTGTGTCCACACATACATCACACACATACGTCATACACATACACAAACACATACACATACACAAACACATACACATATACATACTCATACATATACACATACACAAACACAGGTGTGTCCACGCATATGTCATACATATACACTAATCTAAAAAAAATTAAAGAAGACTCATCTCTACCCCTTATTTTAGAATACTTACTTTAGAAAACTCTTAAGCTCTTTTTCTATGATATGTATATGTCTTTAAATTTTTTTGTTGTTTTTGAAACCGGGTCTGTGGCCCAGGCTGACCATGAACTCCTTACATATCCAGCAGTGGCTTTGAACTCTTGATCCTCCTACCTTCCACCTTTCTGTATGCAGCACTGTGCCCTCCTCCTTTTAAATCTGTTAAAAGCTTAATGAAGTTTTTATCTTAATGAAGTTTCTGACCCAGTAATGTCTATTTCCAAGACCTAAGATCAAGATCTCTTTAAAATGTAGTTATCAAGAAAATGAGTGGGTTGGAGTTGTAACTCCCTGATAGAGTACTTAACCAGTATATGTGAGGTCCTGAGTGTGATCCTGAGAGAGAGAGAGAGAGAGAGAGAGAGAGAGAGAGAGAGAGAGAGAGAGAATTATCTCTCAGTCTCTGGGGTAGGGTTAAAAACCCTCCCTGAGCCTGGGACTTCCAGTAGAAATCCAAAATTGGTTCCTCTCAGGAAAATGTAATACATTTCTTTTTCTTTTACATAAAGCCAGTTATCCAGGAGATTATCATCCCAATTGCCAAATGAATTCGGATGAACCGTGAGTGATAAATGCAGCCAAGTCTTCCCTGAGTCCCCATCCACCTCCCAGAGCATGCAGGCACCAGCTGGCCTCCTACACCTGTGTGTAGGAAAGGCTATGGTTTCCTTCTCTTTCAAAGCACATCTCTTCTGACAGGCATCACATTTTGGTTGAACGTTTGGTCAATAAAAGAGTGTTTTATTTCTCTTCTACGTTTTTGGTAGAAGGAGAGGTTCTTACAAGTGGGACAGGTTTTGTTTTTATTTCTTAAATAAAGGTGGACACCACCCAGAGCTGAACATCGATGTCTAAGGCATCCTGAGATCCTCAGAACTTCAGATGTGCTTCTGTGGGTATAGCCCTCACCCTACCTTGATGCTTAGACATTGGGAAGCAAGAGGCTGGGTACAGAGAACATGCCTGTGCCCCGATCACACATGATCTACCTTATTTAATGCCTAACCTGGGCACTAAACTGATTACAACCAGTAAATATTCTGTCACAGTCATTCAATTTACAAAGGAAGATTTGGGGCAATGCTTACTTTATAAATGGTAAGTGAGGAAAAGTACACTGTTGGTTCTATCAGATTCTAACCAAATTTGTCAGAATTCTCTTTGTTCCCTAAGACACTAGTCAAAGGGTACCTAGTTTCAGTCACACTGGAGGAATAGGTTTTAGCGATCACAGGGCAGAGTGAGCACAATTTAAAGTAATATTTCATGTTTCACCCTTGCTAGGAGCAGCATGGTTTAAATGTTTCCACCATGAAGAAATGATTATGTAAGTTAATGGAGGTGTTATTTAGCTTGATTTAAATGTTCTGTGATGTGTGCAAATATTATACCATATTATATGCCACAGAATATATACAAGTAGCATATCCATCAAAACTCACTAGTTGTGGCAGTACATGACTATAATCCAACGAGGCAGGAGGACCACAAATTGGAGGGCAGTCAGGACTAAATACCAAGACACAGACAGACGACAGACAGACAGACAGATATAATATAATGTCCTTAATATAAACATGAAACAGTGTAAATGAGAGATAAAAGAACATTGAAACAGATCTGCTAAACATTTTGTACTTTTATGAAGAGAAAGCAAAAAGCAAGAACTATCACATAGTTCGGCTCTAAATTCATTTGGAAATTGGACTAATAGTCTGTAACAGGCATTAGGCAAAAGAAAAAAAACTTACATTTTTTTCCTGACCAGACAGTTTTGACTTCTGAGGGAGAAAGATACCTGGGTTTCTCAGTCATGTTTGCATCTCTGGGGCACTTGGAATATGTTTTCAAATGGAGATTGGGGTCAGGAATGGTGGCTCACCTCTGATGTCAACCCTGTGACCCAAGAGGCTGAGACAGGAAGAATTCAGGGAATTCCAGAAAAGCCTGGGCTACAGATGTGAGAGAGACCCTGCCTCCAAAACAACAAAAAGACAACCAAGAACAAAACAGAAAGCAAACATGTTGGTCTGTCTGTCTCTCTGGGATTCTTATTTACTGGATCTTGAGGGTCTCTCTCTCTCTCTCTCTCTCTCTCTCTCTCTCTCTCTCTCTGTCTCTCTCTCTCTCTCTCTGCGACTTACTGTTTTTCAACTCAAGTGAGCCAAAGGGAACTAGGTTTGCATACATTGGTTTAGGGCAATCCGTGTATATAAATATTCTTATTTGGATGGTAGCAGAAAAGCTGGGTAGAATCAGAAGTCTGTGGCAATATATGGGGAAAAGTCTAGGACACAGCAAGTGATAGAGCAGTGCCCGTAGTGAAAACTAGCTCATGGTCTAGAGGTCAAGATCTGCACAGGCAGACCCAGGAAGAGACTCCAGAGCGTGGTGGGTGCAGGTGTGGCCAGGACTCTATGGGTCTACCCGCTGGCTTGAGAGCTCAGTCTGCAGCCAGATGAACAGATGAGCAGTAACAATTTCATCCTAGAAAACTAAGATCCCCATCATCCTGATTTCCAGTACTGCCAACCTTTGTTGGTTGACAGTGCAGAGATGTCTGTGTCCTACACATCCAGAGAACCTGAAGCTAAGGCTGAAGCCAGGACAGCTCTTCCCAACTCCCCAACTCCCAGTTGCCTTCAGTTCCTCATCTCTTGGGTCCTCCCTCACTTTCTCAGTACCCACCACCTCCTGTCATCTTCCCACAGTTCATCTTCTAGATCATTCTGCAAATCCAATTTTTGGTAACATATGAACAAGTGTTGGCCTGGGGAGGAAACCTAGCTACACTTTCCCCCAACTCCAGAGCTCCAAATACAAATTTATAGAACTAACCACTTAAAATATTCTTCTGTCTCTTACAAAACTGATAATGAGCTCATGTCCCAGGTTTATACAGGGCAAATGTCTTGGGATACCAAACCCAGATATTAATGAGCCCAGGGAACAGACACCTACTTACTCCACACTAAGAAGGAAACTCAAATAATGAACTGGCTCCAGGACAAATTTCACTCCCCAAAGCCTGACTTTGACAAATACCCCAGACTCCCATTAAGTCATGGAAGGAGATGCCCATGGGACAGTCCCCAACACACCAACTTTTCTTCCTGGAGAGACATATTTACTCTTATCTTGTCCCAGGATAACCACAGAGTGTCAGAATGGATATCTATTGGGGAGTTTTGTTAATGAGAGACCAGGCCGGGTATTCTGTGAACCATGTCTTCATGCCCTATACTTGTATACACCACTGTTTTGGTTAGTTTGTATTGCCGTGATGAAAACACCAACAAACCAACTTGGGGAGAAAAGGGCTTACTTGGCTTACAGCACAGTCCATCATCAAGGGAAGCCAAGGCAGGAATTCAGGGCAAGAACGGAAGCACAGACCATGAAGAACATGCTGCTTATTGACCCGTGCTCAGCCAGCTTTCTTATACAATACAGGACCACCTGCCAGGCTTGGCAGCACCCGCAGTGGACTGGGGCCCCCCACATCACTCAAAAATGAATAAGATGTCCCACAGATATGGCCACAGGCCAATCAAATGCAGGAAATTCCTCAATCGAGGTGTGTCAAGTAGACAACAAAAGCTGTCTACCACAACTGGCCTCTGTTAATATGACACACAACCACATCCCTATTCACCCAAAACCTTATGACTTCTGTCCCTCAAATATGTTAATATTAATGTCACAATATAAAACTCTACAACTTGCCAGGTGTGCTGGTGCTCACCTTTAATCCTAGAACTTGGGAGGCAGAGGCAGGTGGATCTCTGTGAGTTCAAGGCCAACCTGGTCTACATATTTAGTTTCAGGACAGCTGGGACTACAGGGAGACACTGTCTCAAAAAGACCAAAAGAAAAAAAACCCAGAACTTTAAAAGTCTCACAGTCTTAAAAAAAAGTTAAAGCACTTTAAAAGTTCAAAGTCTCTTTAAAAAGTCTCTTAGTTGTGGGACCTAAAATCCAAAATAAATTATGTACTGTCTCATTTCAAAAGGGAACAACTGGGTAGGCACTCTTAAGTAAAACCAGGTTTTGGTGTGTTTATTTGTTTACTAGTTTGTATGACACAGAGGATTGCCATGTAGCCCAGGCTATTCTAGAACTCACAATCCTCATGCCTCAGCCTGGAGAGTGCTGGAATTACAGTTAGCCACCACCATGCCCAACGTTTTTATATAGACATTGTTATATTTCCTTGTAAATCTGGCAAAATGAAGCAAATATGTATTAACTTTTGTGACTAAACCACAGTATGAGGTTATCAAAATAGTAACTGCTAATTAGAATAATCGTGAATGCCATTATTGTTGGTGTTGAATGGTATTGTATAACAAAGATGAAAGTGGATCAAACTCCAACACAAGGTTTCCCACTGGACCAGACTTCAAGCAAACAGAGCAGACTCTGAATGAATCCAACAAAAGAAAGATCTATCTAATCATTTTAAAGTAACATTACACCAAGTGTGGTGGCATATGCCATTAATCCCAGCACTCAGAGAGGAGAGGCAAGTAGATCCCTGTGAGTTTGTGCCCACTAAGGTCAACATAGGGAGTTCTGGGTCAGCCAGAACTACATTGTGAGACCCTGTCTCAAAAAACCAACCAAACATCAAACAAACAAACAAACAACACCACTGGAAAACACTGTGTTACAGACACAGATTAAATAGTTCGGAGTGGTCATATTCAAATGGAATAACCTGTGAAATTCTTGCTATAACAGATGCACAAACCGAGGTCTTTCTGTCTTCTTAGTGCTTGTTTTCCATGCCATAAAAACACCTATCCGGGAAGATACTATTCACCTGTGTCACAGTTTTTCTCATCTGTTTTTTTAATGTGGTTCTTTGTTTGTTGGGGGTATTTTTGTCTCTTCTTGCTTGCTGTGCTGGGGGAGGAAGTCAGAGCTTTGTGCCCAGTGCTGTACCTGTGAGATACAACTCAGCCCAACTCATTGTTAAGTTGGAAAATAAGTCATACATCACTGAAAATCATGATGCAAGCATGAAATATATCCACTGCACAGATAGCTGGATTGACACTCAGGACCACATAGTCACTATTCATTACACACATTGGCTGTCCTTTTAAACATTATGAAGAGGAGGTTGGTCTGTATAAAGGGAAAGTGGTTTTCCCATAAAGCTTTCTCTACCTCTCAAGTTTTCAAATCAAATGCAGGAGAAACTAGATGAAGTAATATTGGCATCATGGACTGGTACAACAACAGGTTAGAACCTGGAAGAGTCCCAAATAGAAATATCTTTTGGCTGGGCATAGTGGAGCATGCCTTTAATGACAGGACTCAAGAGGTAAAGGCAGGCTGATCTCTGTGAGTCCAAGGCTAGCCTGGTCTACAGAGCAAGTTCTAGACCAGCTGAGGCTACAGAGAGACCCTGTCTCAAAAATACCCCCCAAAAGAAGAAAGAAATACCTTTTGTTAAAACTTTATCTTTTGAGCCAAGTGCTGGAGAGGGTGCGGGGAAAGGGGAACACTCATCCATTGCTGGTGGGAATGTAAACTTGTGCAGCCACTATGGAAAACAGTGTGGAGAACCCTTAGAAGACTCAAAATGAGCTTGCCATTTGACCCAGTCATACCACTCCTGGGTATATACCTACAAGACTCATCTTACTGCAGAGTTACATGCACAGCTATATTTATTGCCGCTCTGTTCACAACAGCAAAAAACTGGAACCAACCCAAATGCCCCTCAACTGACGACTGGATAGAGAAAATGTGGTACGTGTACACAATGGAATTCTATGCAGCGGTAAAGAAAGACAACATCATGAACTTTGCAGGTAAATGGATGGAGCTAGAAGACATCATGTTAAGTGAAGTAACACAGTCCCAGAAAAACAAACGACAAATGGTATCTCTCATATGTGGATGCTAGTACCAATAACCCAGTTATAAATATTTCTTGTGGAGAGGGATGCATATTAAAAGAACAACAACAGAAAGATTGCATCAGAAAACTGACTGAAATGGTGACTCGGGAAGGGTGGGAGGGGTGGGAGAGGGACACGGGTGTATATTCGATTGGTGCATATTTAATTGACGTGAGTTCAACAAGTATCCAGTTTTGCCCAGACTCTGTCTACAGGATACATGGTGTTTTAGGACTTAGTAAAAGTAAATATGTGTATATTAAACAACATTGGTTTCAAGGCTGATAAAGAAAGAACTTTATCTTTTGAGAAAGAATCTCACGATATAGCTAAGTTGGTCTCCAACTTAATATTCTTGCCTCTCCTCCAGATAAACATATTTTTCACAAGGGTATTTTTGCCAACTGATAGTGAAAATGGAGCTGGAAATGAAGTTCTCTTAGTTGCATTTTATACAAGTGATGGAGTCTCCATCCTACTAGATGTAGAATCCAACCCTCTAACTCAAATCCTAATGTGAAAAATAAGATTTGAAATGGGAGTGGTAACAGAAGGAGCCAAGGTTTGCACTGAAGGTTGACTACCTCATTTGAAATCCAAGAGGAACTGAAAGTGGTTATATTAATGGTCATTTCCAAGCAACCAGATTCTCATCCCAGCTCCCTGAAAGAAGAAAGGACAGCCTCTCTTCAAGAAAACAAGATGGACAGAACAAAAAAAAAAAATCATCTAGTTCAGCCTCCAGCATTTTTTATTCAAAGTGCATAACATAAAGTCAGAAAAATCATCCATCCAGATAGATCCACAGATTACACAGATCAGAATTTTAAATGTCTTCAGTTAGTTAATGATTTAGAAAATAATAAAATCAGAATATATGAACATATGGAGGAAGACTTGCAGAAGAGAAATGGAAGTCTTAATGAAGAATAAATGATAACTCTAGACTTGAAAACTGCAATCCCTAAAATGATGAAATTATTATTTGAGAGGAACAAAAGAACCATGTCAGTGACCTAGAATGGATGTAAACAAGCATATCCTGTGAAGGACCACATATTTCACATTTTAAGCTTCATAGACTATGCGATGTCTGTCACAACTACCCAACTCTTGCTGGTTTAGTGCAAAGCAACCTTGGGTGATATGTCTACATTCCAGGTAAGTTTTACCAATCAAAAGAGCCAGTGAACCAGATTTGGTCTGCAGGTTATAGATTGCTGACCCATGATCTGTGAATCTAGTTCATAGAAAATCCTAGAACCAATGAAAATGAAGACACACAAGTGAAAAATGACAGCTGCATCAGAGACCTGCGGGTCAGCACCAATCGGAAAATCTGAATGTCTGTCTAAAGAATCGCAAAAAAAAAAAAAAAAAAAAAAAAAAAAAAAAAAAAAAAAAGGGGAAAAAAAAGGAAAAAAAAAAAAAAAAAAAAAAAAAAAAAAAAAAAAAAAGAAGGGGGGGGGGGGGGGGGAAAAGAGAAAGAGGGGGAGAAAGGAGAAGAGAAATACGGAAGGAAGAAGGAGGGAAGGGGGTGGAGGAGGAATGTAGGAGAATAGAAATTGAAAATGAGTAGGATGATATATTTAAATGAAAGAGAAAGTAATTGAATATGATGTGTTTGTAATGTTGTATATAGAAAGTGAATAAAAATTAGAAAACTAGTTGATTTGTGTTGAAATTCATAGGAAACCACAAAAGAACAAANAAACAAGGTCTGTAGCCCAGGCTGACCATGAACTCCGTACACTATCCAGGAGTGGCTTGAGCTCTTCGATCCTCCTCCTTCCACCTTCTGTGTGCAGCACCGTGCCCTCCATCCTGCCTTTTAAAATCTGTAAAAGCCTGTCATGGAAGTTTTAGCATTAATAAGTTCGACCCGTAATAGGCTATTTCCAAGACCAAGATCAGAGATTTGAAAAATGTGTATGCAAGAAAAGATGTGGTTGGTTGTACAGCCCTGATAGAGTACTTAACCATTATTGTGAGGTCCGCCTGATGACCGATCGAGAGAGAGAGAGAGAGAGAGAAAGGAGAGAATTTGCTCTCAGTCTCTTGGGTAGGTTAAAGATCTTCCCTGAGGCCTGGGACTTTCAGGTAAGAATCCAAAATGGTTCCTCTCAGGAAAATGTATACATTTCTATATATATATATAATTATGTATATATTATAGATATTTAGAGAGAGAGAGAGAGAGGAGAGAGAGCCAGTTATGATAGGAGATGTATCATCCCAATTGCCAAAGTGAATTAGATGAACCATGAACCATGCAGCCCAAGTCTTCCGTGAGTCCCCATCCCCTCCCAGAGCATGCAGGCAACCAGCTGGCCTCACCCTGTGTGTATGAAGAGGTTGGGTTATCCTTGCTGCTTTCAAATCACATCTCTGACAGGCATCGACATGTTAGTTTGAATGTTTAGACAACACAAAGAGCTGTTTATTTCTCTTCTACCTTTTTGTAGAAGGAGAGGTTCTTCAAGTGGGACAGGTTTGTTTTATTTCTTAATCAAAGGTGGACACCACCCAGAGCTGAACATCGATGACAAAGGCATCCTGAGATCCTCAGAACTTCAGATGTGCCTCTGTGGATGTAGCCCTCACCCTACCTTGATGCTTAGACTTTCGGAAGCAAGAGGCTGGGTACAGAGAACATGCCTGTGCCCCAATCACACATGATCTACCTTATTTAATGCCTAACCTGGGCACCAAACTGATTGCAACCAGTAAATATTCTGTCAGAGTTGCTCAATTTACAAAGGAAGAATTGGGCCAATCTTACTTATAAATGTAGGTGAGGAAAATACACTAATTGGTTCTATCAGAGTCTAAACAAATTTGTCAAATTCTCTTTGTTTCCTAAGTATACTATCAAGAGGGTACCTAGTTTCAGTCACACTGTGAGGAATAAGGTTTTAGTGATCACAGGGCAGAGTGAGCACAGTTAAATAGTATGTATTTAGGCTAGGGCTGGTGGTACTACGCTCTTTAATCCTAGCATTGGGAGGCAAAGAGGCAGGCGGATCTTTGTGAGTTCAAAGCCAGTCTACTGGTCTACAGAGTGAGATTCCAGGACATCTGGGGCTACGGGGAGACCCTGTTGTCGAAAATACCGTACAAAAATAATAAAATATCAAGTAGTTTTCATATTTCCTAGTGTTTCTAGACCCATGGTTTAAAATTTCCACTTGAAAAAATGCATTATGTAGGTAACCTGGACGGTACTTACCTTAGCTTGATTTAAATATTCTGTGATGTGACCTCATATTACAATCCCCTATTATAATGCCACGACGATATATTTTACAAGTACGCATCCATCGAAACTCACTAGATGTGGCAGTACATGACGATAATCCCACGAGGCAGGAGGACCACAAATTGGAGTTCAATCTGGACTAAATACCCAGACACTCTCAGACAGACAGTCAGATATAATATAGCATCCTTAATATAAACGTGAAAGAGTGTCAACAAGAGATAAAGAACATTGAAACAGATCTGCTAAACATTTTGAACTTTTAAGAACAGAAAGCAAAAAGCAAGAACTATCACATAGTTTGGCTCTAAATTCATTTGGAAATTGGACCAATAGTCCATAACAGGCATTAAGCAAAAGAAAAATAAACTTTGTACATTTTCCTGACCAGACAGTTTTGACTTCTGAGGGAGAAAGATACCTGGGTTTCTCAGTTCATGTTTGCATCTCTGGGGCACTTGGAGTATGTTTTAAATGGAGATTGGGGCCAGGAATGGTGGCTCACATCTGCGTGTCAATCCTGTGACCCAAGAGGGCTGAACAGGGAAGTAACTCAGGGGAAATTCCAGACCCAGACCTGGTGCTAACAGATGTGAGAGAGGACCCTGCCTCCAAAACAACAAAGACAACCAGAACAAAAAAAGCAAACATGTTGGGTCTGGCTGTCTCTCTGGGCATCTTGTTTCTGGATCTTGAGGGTTCCTCTCCTCTTCTCTCTCTCTCTCTCTCTCTCTCTCTCCTCTCTCTCTCTCTCTGCGAACTTACGGTTTTTCAACTCAAGTGAGCCAAAGGGGAACTAGGTTTGCATACATTGGTTTAGGGCAATCGTGTGATATAAATATTCTTATTTGGATGGTAGAGAAAAGCTGGGTAGAATCAGAAGTCTGTGGCAATATATGGGGAAAAGTCTAGGACACAGCAAGTGATAGAGCAGTGCCCGTAGTGAAAACTAGCTCATGGTCCAGAGTTCAAGATCTGCACAGGCAGACCCAGGAAGAGACTCCAGAGAGTGGTGGGTGCAGGTGTGGCCAGGACTCTATGGGTCTACCTGCTGGCTTGAGAACTCAGTCTGCAGCCAGATGAATAGATGAACAGTAACAATTTCATCCTAGAAAACTTAGATTCCCATCTTCTTGATTTCCACTACTGCCAACCTTTGTTGGTTGACAGTGCAGAGATGTCTGTGTCCTACACATCCAGAGAACCTGAAGCTAAGCCTGAAGCCAGGACAGCTCTTCCCAACTCCCCAACTCCCAGTTGCCTTCAGTTCCTCATCTCTTGGGTCCTCCCTCACCTTCTCAGTACCCACCACCTCCTATCATCTTCCCACAGTTCATCTTCTAGATCATTCTGCAAATCCAATTTTTGGTAACATATGAACAAGTGTTGGCCTGGGGAGGAAACCTAGCTACACTTTCCCCCAACTCCAGAGCTCCAAAACAAATTTATAGAACGTAACCACTTTAAAATATCTTCTGTCTCTTACAAAACTGATAATGAGCTCATGTCCCAGGTTTATACAGGGCAAATGTCTTGGGATACCAAACCCAGATATTAATGAGCCCAGGACACCTACTTACTCCACACTAAGAAGGGAACTCAAATAATGAACTGACTCCAGGACAAAGTTCACTCCCCAAAGCCTGACTTTGACAAATACCCCAGACTCCCATTAAGTCATGGAAGGAGATTCCCATGGGACAGTCCCCAACACACCAACTTTTCTTCCTGGAGAGACATATTTACTCTTATCTTGTCCCAGGATAACCACAGAGTGTCAGAATGGATATCTATTGGGGAGTTTTGTTAATGAGAGACCAGGCCCGGTATTCTGTGAACCATGTCTTCATGCCCTATACTTGTATACACCACTGTTTTGGTTATTTGTATTGCCGCGTGATGAAAAACACCAACAAACCATACTTGGGGAGAAAAGGGTTACTTGTCTTACAGGACTAGTCCATCATCAAGGGACGCCAAGGCAGGAATTCAGGGAGAGACGGAAGCAGCAGAGCAACCATGAAAACACTGCTGCTTATTGACCCGTGCCTCAGCCAGCGTTCTTATACAATACAGACCACCTGCCAGGCTTGGCAGCACCCGCAGTGGACTGGGGCCCCCACATCACTTAAAATGATAGAAAGATGCTCCGAATGGCACAGGTAGTTCCAGGAGGCCAATTCGCTCAGATGGGTCATCTCAATCGAGGTGGTCAAGTAGACAACAAAGCTGGTCTACCAAACTGCCTCTGTTAATATGACAACCAAACCACATCCCTATTTCACCCAAACTCATGACTTTCTGTCCTACAAGATATGTTAATATCAATCATAACAATACAAAACTCTACAACGTGCTAGGTGTGCTGGTGCTCACCTTTAATCCTAGACCTTGGGGGCAGAGCAGGGGATCTCGTGAGTCTAGAGGCCAACCTGGTCTGAATATTTTAGTTCAGGACAGCTGGGACTTGACGGAGACACAGGTCTCAAAAAGACCAAAAGAAAAAAAAAACCCAGATACTTAAAGTCTCACAGTCTTAAAAAAAAGTTTAAAGTCTTAAAAAGTTCAAAGTCTCTCTGGAAAAATTAAAGTCTCTTAGTTGTGGGACCTAAAATCCAAAATAAATATTTACTGTCCTATTCAAAGGGAACACTGGGTAGCACTCTTAAGTAAAACCAGTTTTGGTTGTGTTTATTTTTTACTAGTTTGTAATAACACAGAGGATTTGCCATGTAGCCCAGGCTAATTCTAGAACTCACATAGCTGCATGCCTCAGCCTGGAGAGTCTGGGAATTACGTAGATTACAGTCCACCACCATGCCCAACGTTTTTATAATAGCATTTTATATTCCTTGGTAAATCTGGCCAAAATGAAGCAAATAGTGATTAACTTTTGTGACTAAAACCACAGTATGAAGGGTACAAAATAGTACTGCTAATGAGAATAATGGAAATGCCATTTTGTTGGTGTTGAAGGTATTGGTAAACAAAGATGAAAGTGGATCAAACTCCACACAATTTCACACACTGGACCAGACTTGCAAGCAAACAGAGCAGACTCTGAATGAATCCAACAAAAGAAAGATCTATCTAATCATTTTAAAGTAACATTACACCAAGTGTGGTGGCATATGCCATTAATCCCACACTCAGAGAGGAGAGGCAAGTAGATCCCTGTGAGTTGTGCCCACTAAGGTCAACATAGGGAGTTCTGGGTCAGCCAGACTACATTGTGAGCCCTGTCTCAAAAAACCAACCAACCATCAAACAAAACAACAAAACAAACACCACTGGAAAACACTGTGTTACAGACACAGTTAAATAGTTCGGAGTGGTCATATTCAAATGGAATAACCTGTGAAATTCTTGCTATAACAGATGCACAAACCGAGGTCTTTCTGTCTTCTTAGTGCTTGTTTTCCATGCCATAAAAACACCTATCCGGGAAGATACTATTCACCTGTGTTCACAGTTTTTCTCATTTTTTTTTAATGTGGTTCTTTGTTTGTTGGGGGTATTTTTGTCTCTTCTTGCTTGCTGTGCTGGGGGAGGAAGTCAGAGCTTTGTGCCCAGTGCTGTACCTGTGAGATACAACTCAGCCCAACTCATTGTTAAGTTGGAAAATAAGTCATACATCACCGAAAATCATGATGCAAGCATGAAATATATCCACTGCACAGATAGCTGGATTGACACTCAGGACCACATAGTCACTATTCATTACACACATTGGCTGTCCTTTTAAACATTATGAAGAGGAGGTTGGTCTGTATAAAGGGAAAGTGGTTTTCCCATAAAGCTTTCTCTACCTCTCAAGTTTTCAAATCAAATGCAGGAGAAACTAGATGAAGTAATATTGGCATCATGGACTGGTACAACAACAGGTTAGAACCTGGAAGAGTCCCAAATAGAAATATCTTTTGGCTGGGCATAGTGGAGCATGCCTTTAATGACAGGACTCAAGAGGTAAAGGCCGGGCTGACTCTGTGAGTCCAAGGCTAGCCTGGTGTCTACAAGCAATGTTCAGACCAGCTGAGGCTACAGAGAGACCCTGTCTCAAAAATACCCCCCCAAAAGAGAAAGAAATACCTTTTGTTAAAACTTTATCTTTTGAGCCAAGTGCTGGAGAGGGTGCGGGGAAAGGGGAACACTCATCCATTGCTGGTGGAATGTAAACTTGTGCAGCCACTATGGAAAACAGTTGTGAGACCCCTTAGAAACTCAAAATGAGTTTGCCATTTGACCAGTCATACCACTCCTGTGGTATATACCTACACAGACTCCTCTTTATGCCAGACGATTACATGCACAGCTATATTTATTGCCGCTCTGTTCCAACAACGCAAAAAACAAACTGGAACCAACCCAAATGCCCCTCAACTGACGACTGGATAGAGAAAATGTGGTCACGTTACACAATGGAATTCTATGCAGCGGTAAAGAAAGACAACATCATGAACTTTGCAGTAAATGGATGGAGCTAGAAGAATCACTGTTAAGTGAAGTAACACAGTCCCAGAAAAACAAATGACAAAATGTTCTCTATATGTGGATTGCTATACCAATAACCCAGTTATAAATATTTCTTTTGGGGGGATGCTATTAAAAGAACAACAACAGAAAGATTGCATCAGAAACTGACTGAAATGGTGACTCGGAAGGGTGGGAGGGGTGGGAGAGGGACACGGGTGTATATCGATTGTGCATATTTAATTGACGTGAGTTCAACAAGTATCCATTTTGCCCAGACTCTGTCTACAGGATAAATGGTGTTTTAGGACTTAGTAAAAGTAAATTGTTTATGTGTATATTAAACAACATTGGTTTCAAGGCTGATAAAGAAAGAACTTTATCTTTTGAGAAAGAATCTCACGATATAGCTAAGTTGGTCTCCAACTTAATATTCTTGCCTCTCCTCCAGATAAACATATTTTTCACAAGGGTATTTTTGCCAACTGATAGTGAAAATGGAGCTGGAAATGAAGTTCTCTTAGTTGCATTTTATACAAGTGATGGAGTCTCCATCCTACTAGATGTAGAATCCAACCCTCTAACTCAAATCCTAATGTGAAAAATAAGATTTGAAATGGGAGTGGTAACAGAAGGAGCCAAGGTTTGCACTGAAGGTTGACTACCTCATTTGAAATCCAAGAGGAACTGAAAGTGGTTATATTAATGGTCATTTCCAAGCAACCAGATTCTCATCCCAGCTCCCTGAAAGAAGAAAGGACAGCCTCTCTTCAAGAAAACAAGATGACAGAACAAAAAAAAAAAATCATCTAGTTCAGCCTCCAGCATTTTTTATTCAAAGTGCATAACATAAAGTCAGAAAAATCATCCATCCAGATAGATCCACAGATTACACAGATCAGAATTTTAAATGTCTTCAGTTAGTTAATGATTTAGAAAATAATAAAATCAGAATATATGAACATATGGAGGAAGACTTGCAGAAGAGAAATGGAAGTCTTAATGAAGAATAAATGATAACTCTAGACTTGAAAACTGCAATCCCTAAAATGATGAAATTATTATTTGAGAGGAACAAAAGAACCATGTCAGTGACCTAGAATGGATGTAAACAAGCATATCCTGTGAAGGACCACACATTTCACATTTTAAGCTTCATAGACTATGCGATGTCTGTCACAACTACCCAACTCTTGCTGGTTTAGTGCAAAGCAACCTTGGGTGATATGTCTACATTCCAGGTAAGTTTTACCAATCAAAAGAGCCAGTGAACCAGATTTGGTCTGCAGGTTATAGATTGCTGACCCATGATCTGTGAATCTAGTTCATAGAAAATCCTAGAACCAATGAAAATGAAGACACACAAGTGAAAAATGACAGCTGCATCAGAGACCTGCGGGTCAGCACCAATCGGAAACATCTGAATGTCTGTCAAAGAATCGCAAAAAAAAAAAAAAAAAAAAAAAAAAAAGGAAAAGAGGAAAGTCCGGCCTGGAGGTGCTATAATCCCAGCACTGATGAAGTTGAGGCAGGAGACTGAAGAGAGTTTGAAGCCAGCCTAGTCTGCATAGATCCCGTCAAAACAAAAAAATAAGGCAACAGCCAAACACAATTAGTATAAAACAAAACACGTTAGTATACAACTTTTAATTTACAAATGTACTTCAAACGATACATCTAATTCAAATCCATTGATAAAAACAGATCTACACTAAGACACAAGTTGCTAAAAACAAGATATCTAAAGAAAAATCTTTAAAAACCAATTGTAACTGTAAAATGTAGGTCCTCCATTAAAATATACAGTTAGGGGGCTAGAGAGACAGCTCATGATTAAGAGCACTGACTGCTCTTGCAGAAGAACCAGGTTTGATTCCCAGCACCCACACAGTGGCTAACAAACGTAATTCCTGCTCCAGGGCATCCACTGCCCTCTCTACCTCCGCAGCATGCATTCCAAGGGTCCATTCCACATGAGCCTATCAACAAAACACTATACCAAAATAGAAATATAAAAATAAAATATTTCAAAAAATAATTACAGGCTGACTTCTCTTGGAAACAACAGAGAAGCCAAGCATATTTGTGTCTCCAGTCAAACCACAGTTGACTAATCCAGGCTCCCACGTCGTAGAGGTCACATCTTTAGATACCATTCTCAACCTAGAGCTCCTTCACCACAAGGACGTCTCCCCAGGAGTTTCCTCAGAGCTCCGGTCACTTCCTTGTTCCTTAGACTGTAAATAAGAGGATTGAGCATGGGGGTTATCATGGTGTAGAAGGCGGAGACCACCTTGTCCTGCTTGGAAGAGTGGTAGGCCTGGGGCCGCATGTATGTGATCATGGCAGCCCCATAGAAGAGCGAGACCACCATCATGTGGGAGGAACAGGTAGCGAAGGCCTTCTGCCTGCCTTGTGCAGAGCGCATGCGCAGCACTACCACCAGGATCCTCAGGTAGGAGGCAGAGATGACCGAGAAGGGCAGGAGCAGCATGAGGACGCAGCAGACATAGATCATGGTCTCATACAGGGAGGTGTCTGCGCAGGCCAGCTTGAGCACAGCCGGGACTTCACAGAAGAAGTGGTCGATCTCCTGGGAGCCACAGTAGGGGAAGCGCAGGGTGAAGACAGCCTGGATCAGCCCATCCACCAAACCGAAGAGCCAAGACCCGGCCACCATGAGCCAACAGACACGGCGGCTCATGACTACTGAGTACCTCAGGGGGTTGCTGATGGCCACATAGCGGTCATAGGCCATGAAGGCCAGCAGGAAACACTCGTCCCCCAGGAGGGTGAGGAAGAAGAGGATCTGGAGTCCACAGCCTGTGAAGGAGATGGCGCTGTGACCCCGGAGGAAGTCGGCAGCCATGCGGGGCACGATGGTAGAGATCAACATGAGGTCCATGAGGGACAGCCAGCTGAGGAAGAAGTACATGGGGCTGTGCAGGCGAGGGTCCGCGAGGATGAGGAGGATCATGAGCCCATTGCCAGAGAGGGCCACCAGAAACATGACCATGATGATGGAGAAGAGGAAGAGGTGCAGCTCCGAGTGCGTGAAGAGGCCCAGGAGGATGAAGTGGGAGATGAGAGTGTGGTTGCCTACCCAGGCCATCGTCAGGGAGAGCTGGATCTAGAAGCAGGTTTAGGAAACTCGGCATTACAATACTTCATGATATTTCTCAACTTTGCCCAATGTGCTAAACTTGTTAAATGTGACTTGGTTTACAATAAAATGTGTAGTGGGCTCTTTAAAGATTAAAAAAATAATAATAACATAGATGCTATTGGTTGTTAACTTGTAGCCCTTCCTGTGTGTAGTTGAGAAATGAACTTCCAGCTCTTTTGTGCTTATGATCGAAATTACTTCTGCCTCAGGTAGGAAGCCGTCTATTGTCCAGCCCTCAGACTTAATTCTTAAGAAGCTCTAGATCAGGGCTAGGGGTATAGCTCAGTGGTTGAACACGGACCTGGAATGCACAAGGCCCTAGGTTCAAACACTATCATCATAACAAAATAAAGGCTGTAGCCTAGCATCCTTGAAGATTTACTTCTTTAGAAAAAGTACTTAGGCAAGAAAGAAGAATAACTGGGCACCTTCCATAATCTCTCTAAACTAGGGTCTCTTGTTTACATTGAGACAATACTGCCTTCTAGGCTGATCACGAAGATGGAACGTGAAAACACAAGCCGTGTTAGTAGTCAGAAAACATGTCAGAAACCACGATAAAGACAGAGCTGTGTCCTCACACTGAGCCCTCCCAACTACCCTGAAAGCAGGACATGTGGTAGGGCACATCTGTAATCCCACCTGCATTTGGGAGTCTGAGACAGGAGGATCGTTACCTATATAGTGAGACACTCTCTAAAACAAAAACAAAACATTAACAAAGGAACAAACACTACCTGGAAAGAAAAGAAAAGGGTGATCATTATTTCCATTTCATTAATCATACACTGAGGCAGAGAAAGCTTCATTATTCATTTTGATTATATAAAATATTTTAAAACTTTAATTATATTTATTTACTTTGGGGGGGACATGACCCTCCATGTGCATGTGGAGGCCAGAGGAAAACTTAAGGACTTGGTTCTTCTACCATGTGAGCGCCAAGGCTCCACCTCAGGTCATCAGGGTTAGTACAAGTTTGTTTATCCACTGAGCCATCTCACTGGCCCTTGAAAGTATTTCTTAAGAAGCTTAGGAAATTAAAAATGGGGAGCAACAAAAGTGTCCAACAGAAAGTTGCCTACTGTGGAGACTGACCACCTGAGTGTTGGCCCCAGAGCCCACGTGATTAAAGAGTATGGTTCCCACAAGCTGTTCTCTGACCAACACGTGTGTGCTGCACACACACACACATACACACTTGTATATAATAATTAAAATTAAGAAATAGCTAAGTAAACTATGATATATTCACACAGCAAAGTCAAGTGATATTTATGACATTTTAATCACAAAACATTTACTTAGTAGTCTTACATATTTCTTTTTTTTTTTTGGTCTTTCCAAGACAGGGTCTCCCTGTAGCCCCAGCTGTCCTGGAACTCACTCTGTAGACCTGGCTGGCCTTGAACTCACAAAGATATGCCTGCCTCTGCCTCCCAAGTGCTAGGATTAAAGGCGTGCACCACCACACCTGGCTACATATTTCTAAAGACTAAGAAAAATTTGTGAAAATATTCATCATATGATTTCTTATAGATAGTGGGATTAAGAATATCATCCCTAGCCGGGTATGGTGACACACACCTGTAATCCCAGCACTTGGGAGGCAGAGGCAGGTGGATGGATCTCTGAGTTTAAGGCCAGCCTGGTACACATAGTGAGTTCCAGGACAGCTGTGGCTACATAGTGAGTTCCAGGACCCTGTCTCAAAAAGACCGAAAAAAAAAAAATTATCATCCCTAATTTTCTTTGTGCTTTACACATTTTCTATAAGGAATACAGAAATATAGTTTAATTTTTAAAGTTATGCTAAGTCATGCTCTGGCGTAACTCAAAATAAAAAAAGAACAATAAAGGAACATTTAACTTTTGTGTGTTCAACACACAAAATCTTAAGTGTTCTCATAAGTACCATCAACTCATTAGCAAAAGTAACAGAAAAAGTAAGAATATTATTGCAATTTCTACAAAATATCAAGCATGGAAGAAAGAACACAAATTAGGGTCTGGAGAGATGGCTCAGTGGTTAAGAGCACTAGCTGTTCTTGCAGAGGAAAGGGGTTTGATTCCTAGCACCCACATGGCGGCTAACAATGTCTGTAACTCCAGTTGCACGGGAATCCGAAGCCCTCTTCTGACCTCTGCAGGCACTGCACTACATGGGTGCACTTAACTACATGGAGGCAGTACACTCACACACATAAAATAAAAATAATAACTTCAATATTTTAAAAAATAACACTAATTATAAAACTTAATGAAAACATTTTTAAAAGCTGAAGAAACCCATGCATATTCTTTGATAGATTGGGCTCAACATTGCAAGGATGCAAATTTTCCAGAGAATTAACCTATAAAATCGACATTGATCACAATTAAAATCACTCTAGGACCTTTACATTTTGAAATGGAAGTAGAGAAGCTGGGCAGGGTGACAAGCACCTTTATTCCCAGCACTCAGGAGGCAGAGGCAGGTCTGGTCTACATAATGAGAGGCAGGTCAGCTGGGGCTACAGGAAGACCTTGTCTCAAAGAAAAAGAAAAAAAGAAAAAGAAAAGAAAAGAAAATGGAAGTGAAGGAGAGCTGAAACTCTCAGAAGTTCCCTCCGAAGACGGTGGGGAGCAGACGAATGGTCTACACCAGACAAGCTCTCAGTCCTGGAGGCTGAGCATATAAAATATGTGGAGGAGACAAACAGTCAAAACTGGAAAAGGGGCAGCTGTGAACAAAGACCGTGGCCACCTTTTCCAAAACAAGAGGAAATGAAAAGAGCTAGTTTAAACAGTTGCACAGACTCCTGCAAGAAGAGGAAAAGGCATGGGATAAAGAGGAACACAGTCTAACCTTGTTTACAGGAACAAGTCTACCTTTGCAGTGGGAAAAGGAGAGAGGGTTTGCATTAAGAACACAATCCGGGTGTGGTGGTGCCCACCTTTAATCCCAGCTCTCTGGAGGCAGAGACAGGCAGATCTCTGTGAGTTCAAGGCCAGCCTGGTCTACAGAGTGAGTTCCAGGCCAGGCGGAGCTAAAGGGAGATCCTGCTTCAAAAAAAAAAAAAAAACCCAACAAAAAAGAGAATGCAATCCTCCTCTCTGTGCCCAAAGATTAATAAACATTACCCTAAAAGTTCCCATGCTCTGAAGACTTCCAGTTCTGGGGGGAAATGGGTGACTGGACATGCACATCACGGACATCTCCAAAACCCACTGGAATGAGGATACAATGGGCAGATACGATGAAGTCAATGAGAGGACAAGAGCGAAAACATTATTTGGGGGGGGAGATGGTCACTGACTTGCAGACTAGGAATGCTGAGCTCTGCGAACTGGCCAGGAAGAACAGTGGCCACAGGGCCAAGCAAAGGCTCAGGAAGTGTGCCAGGAGTCAGCCACGTGAGCCAGGTGAGGGTGAAGAACAGTAAAGGGCTACCTGGAACCTACTGAGGACACACAGCTACACACATGTCCCTCCCCACTCCACACACATACACACACACACACACACACACACACACACACACACACACACACACACACATGGGAAAACCCACTAGACTGCTTCTCCAGGGAAGGTAAAACTGAGTTCCAGACCAGGGAAAGCAAAGTACTTGACCGTGAGCCCTTGACCAGATGGATTTCCAGCAGGAAGGCAGAGGACCCTTTCTGCAATCACTAGGGCACTGGGCTGGCTCAGGAAAGCCCTCAGATTACTAACGTTAGAGAGAAAACAATGAACCAGTCATATCACTGAAAATGAAATTACAGTTAGCATACCCCACTGCATGCTCAGAGCAAACTTGTTCTTAACACTACACTTTAATATAAGCAGACATCCAAGGGCCAGGAGACATTTAAATACTTCCTGTTCCCAAGAGAAGAAAAACTAGCAAGACACCGTGAAAGAGAAAGGGGACTTTTCAGGGAGGCAACACATCAGAAATCATTCTCACCAATCATGAATGAGATAAAGATGGTATAATAAGCAAGAATAAGATTATGACATCAGGAAAGAAGTACTCAGAAGACAGATATTTAAAAGCAATGATACCTTTCTGATCATCTCTACTGATAGTAATTCTTAAAGATACATTTAAACATATTTAAGCAAATTACTGATAAACAAAATGTAGATTTGTTTAGTAGACAATGGAATGAAGCACATAAAAATAAAATAATGAATTGTTATAGAATTCTCTATAAAGTGTATTGTTTATAACAATGGGGTGTGGTATGGTGGTTCATACCTTTAATACCAGCACCCTGTGGCAGAGGCAGAGGCAGAGGCAGGTAGATCTCTGTAAAATCAATGCCAGCTTGGTCCATGAAGAGAATTCTAGGCCAGCTGTGGCTACAGGTAGACTCTGTCTCAAAAAAAACCTAAATAAAAAATTGAATGTATAAAATTGAATGAATAAAAGGCAATGAACGTAATGTACATGTAATTATATGACACATATTTAGTACATCTGTATATTATATAATATTGAACCACAAACTATATGGTTTTATATTGTAATGATATGTTACAATTATTATATAGTTTATTTTTGTCTTTTTGAGACAAGGTCTCCCTGTAGCCCCAGCTATCCTGGAACTCACTCTGTAGACCAGGCTGGCCTTGAACTCACAAAGATCCACCTGCCTCTGCCTTCTAAGTGCATGCGCCACCACGCCCAGCCCCTTTTTCAATTTCTTTTTATTTGCTGTTGAAAGCCCAATATGTTGCAAATGATCAGGAAACATGTTCATATTGGTGAATGAATAATGAGTCCTTTGAGTGACTAGATGACTGGATGGTGATGTCTATCTCAAGTGATGGCTCTGCCCTGAGGAGGCTGTGGAGATCTGCCCTACCAGTCACTGAGTACAACATGGGCTCACCTACCTGTGTCTGGGATTCTGGCTCTCAAATGGCCCTCATGCCAGTGTCTGCCTGGTGAACTGTCTGGCTTTGAGATCCTATCTTGGTTTTGTCTTTTTAATTTTTCTTATTTATTCATTTGTTTGTTTGCAGCACTGAGGGTTGGCAAGTTTTCTACCACTGAGCTCTAGACCCCACCCTTTACAAAAATTTTTNCCTGCCTCTGCTTCCCAAGTGCTAGGATTAAAGGCATGTGCCACCACGCCCAGCTATTATATAATCTCAATGTTTGTAATAATACCAGGCTGGGGTGCAGCTCAGTGATAGAGTGGTTGTTTTGCAGGAACAAGACTTTAGGTTTGATCCCAACATAGACAAAAGAAAAAGAAGACAGATATACTAAATATATTAGATATTATCCTATAATATTATATATTCTTACATTTACATAGGTTTAAAGTACACATATGCAAGATATATATCATACATATACATGTATTCATAAATCAAATTTGTAGTATAGAACACAAGAAAATAGTTACATTGTCTCAGAGGAAAGAATCCTAAAAATTGGATTGTTGACACTGGGGTAGAGAAGAAAGTCTTCATGGTACATGGTTTTTCATCTTTATAATTTTAAACTTTGTGAGACAATAGCCTCATTTAATTGAATAAATAAATGCAATATTAATGTGATGCCCATTAGGGCTCGTCATGGAAATCTATAGGATGAGAACCAAATGTTCTTCACCAAGCCTGCAGCAGTGACTTCGCAAATACATATTGAAAAGACAGCTAAAACAATTCTGAAAATTGTTCTGAGAACTTGCCTTATCAGTTATCAAAACACTGTGTGCAGCTGTGTCAAATAAAATTTATTTTTTGTAGGATCCAAGCTTGCCAAAGCCTAGGGTTGTATAAGAGAGACTCCAGCAGAAACACACCTGGGAATTTTGTTGGTGTGCTCTGTGCCAGAAAAGACTAGAAAGCAAAACCACAAAAGAGCTTTCTCACATAGAAAGAAAAGTGCAGAGCAGAAGAGAAGGGAACACATGCATGCACACATACACACAGACACACACACACACACGCACACAGACACACACACACACACACACACACGTTTTTCCAAATAAGATCAGGGGTCCAATTACCCTTCAAAGAGAAGAGGTATGATAGAGAATACAAAAATAGGAAAAAAGCAAGCCGGGAAGTAAGAAGAACAAGCAGATGCTTGTGTCCTAGAATGAAATGTGCAGGTGGTTGTGATTGGTCCATGAAGTGGATTTTACCACTGTCTTTCAGAAAATATCTAATGTCCATAATATCAGGGCAGATCATTCTCCCAGCACTCTGAGAAGCCCATGAAAATATGCTGCAATCTCAGGGAATCTGACTATTGATCAGTCCTCCCTTGCTTTGAAACTACCAAGTTACGTCCACTCTAAAACCTATGATGAGATTCAGAGGAAGACACTTCCTCTGTCTGTGAGTCTGTCTCCCCAGCTTAAGAATGATAGGTTAGGCTAAGAAAATGCAGGTCTAATCTAACTCTACACATGGAATAAAAGATTAGAACGAAGAACCCGTTAATTTCTATGCAGCCACACAAGACTTCTCTACCTGAGGAGAAAGAGTAAGCAAGAGAACAGCACAAGCACGGAGCACTGGAGGACATGGAAGGAGAACCAGGATGCAGAGGAAGGGCCTCCCGGAAACTACAGGAGCAGGAGGAGGAGGGGTCCCGATCAGAATCCTGTTGATCTTGGTGAACAGAATCCACCTCCCAGCAACAGCTGCTCTGCTTGTGAGTTAGGTCTCTAAGGTCATCTTAGTACAGAGAAGCTGAAGTTTCCATCTCTGTGAGAACAATGGATCTGGAAAGGAAGCAGGAGGAATCCAGGATCCAGAGAAGACATATTTCCAGGAGAAAGTTCCTGTTTGTTTAGAACCACTTTAGAATCTTGTAGTATTTTGTGAACATAGGAATTGGGAAAGGTCTGGAGAAGCACAAAGCCTTCCAAGAGGGTCGTAGAAAGATGGCAGTAAAACAGGAAGCAAATGAGTTCAGAAGGGAGGGACACAGGAGACCTGGGAAGAGAGAACGCCGGTCTCAAGTCATCTCTAGAGTTAGGGAGAGGCCTTCTGGAAGACTGAACCTTTGTTGTAAAGGGGAACAGCATGGGCCAGGAGAGGAAGGGGCTTCCCTGGGAGAGAGCACAAAGTTCTTACCTGTAGATGTGCCCCTTTGGTGGGGCCAGGTTCCATGCCTAGCTGAGAGGTTTTATTTTCTGCCTCCACCCCCCCACCCACTCTCGTCTCCTCTGTGGTGACTAAGGGAAGTGGCTTCTGTTTTCCCATGTCCTCAGAGACCCCCCCTGCCTCACCTCTGTCCCCAGTCTCTGGCAATTAAACCTCTAAGGAAAGTAAGCTTCCTGAAAAGTTCTCTGCTCATCTCCAGGTTGCAACAAACAGAAATCCTCCCAGGGGAAGAAGGGAGAAACTGTGACACAAGGGCTTCTATGGGCCAACCTGGGAATAACGGGTTTTTCTTTCTCTCCAAAAGCAAATGGGTAGTGTTGGCTTTGTGCTGTGTGGTAGATCTATCTTGAGGACAGCCATTAAATAATAAATGTAGGTGGAATCAACAGTACACTTCTAGAACATAATACAGCCCCATCCATCTATGTGTTTTTGCCTCTTTCTACTACATAGGCTAAATGCAGAAATTCCCATTTAAAGTTGATTAACTGACCCTTCTTACCTCAGAGCTTAACTCTCCTGAGTTTTAATGCGGTCCCCAAAAGATATAATAAACACACCCAGAGGACATTTGTCCCTGGCACCGGCTGCCCCCTGCCCACCATCCTGTCAGTTTATACCCAAACAGGCTTCAATCATACCGAGAAACTTTCTTTTTACTTATTTATTTTATGTGTACGAGTGTACTGTCTGCATGTAGGTTGGTGCACTCATGTCATGCAATGCCGAGGAGGTCAGAAGAGGGTGTCGGATTCCCCTGGAACTGAAGATAAAGACGGTTCTTAGCTGCCATGTGGGTGCTGGGAATTGAACCCGGGTCCTCTACAAGAACAGTCGGTACTCTTAACCCACTGAGCCATCTCACCAGCCCCAATACTGAGAAACTTTCAAAAGGTAACTGACCACACCTGTAATCCCAGCGCTTGGGAGGCTGAGGCAATAGGACTGCTGTAATTTTGAAATTAGCCTGGGCTAATTTTAGTAAGTTCAATCCCAGCGAGGGCTACATAGTGAGACCCTGTCTCAGAAAAGAATACAAAGAAAAAAGACAGCATAGCACAGACCAAGTCAAAGATGGTTGAGAGTCTTTAGATTTGGGACAAGTAACCTAACCAGAGCCTCACCTTCCATGTTGTGAACATTAAACTGAATGGACAATTCAAAGTCATCTCTCCATTATACGCCCTAAAACTTGTAGTTACTGGTGTCACTGCCCTCCGTTTTCTCGGAAGCCTGTCAGCAGAAACAACACATGTGGTGTTCTCACACGGTCTTCTGATTCTTCCTGCTTCCTCCTCCCATGGCTCCTCCCACTGTGGCTCCTTCATCTCCCACACGGCACATCACATGTGTTCCTTTTCCTACTTTTTTTCTTTCTCCTTTTCTCCTCTGCAATCTGTCCCTTCCTTCTCAGGGTCCCCTTTCTTTAAACACACATGAGAGGAAACATGAAACGTTTGTCTTTCTAAGCTTTGTTTACTTCATGTAACATACTCCCCTCTCACCTCATTTTCCTAAGAATGTCTTCATTTCAGTTTTCTTTTCACCTGAATAAAGTTACATTGTGTAAAAGTGTAACACATTTCTTGAGTCTTCCATCCTTTGATGGACATCTTGGCCAGTTCCAATTCTTGGCTATTGTGAATACTGCAGCAAGAAACATGGATGTGAAAGTGTGTCTGTGGTAGGCTGACTTAGTCCTTCTGGTCTATGTATCCAGGAGAGATACAGCTGGGTCATATGGCAGTTAGTTTTTTGAGGAACCGACTTCTATAGTGACAATCCTGATTTACATGCCCTCCAGCATTAAATGAGGGGTCCCCTTTCCCCACATCCTCACCAGCACTTGCTATCATTTGTTTACTTGGTGGTGTCCACTCTGACTGGGGTGGGCTGAAATCCTGAAGCAGTTTCCATTCACATTTCCCTAAATACTTGAGAAGTGTTGAACACTTCTCAAGTATTTATTGGCCATTTTTATCTCTTCTTTTGAGAACTATTTATTCAGTTCATTGGCTCAGTTATTGATTGGTTGGTTTCATATTATATGTTTTATTTTTTTATTAATTTTTAATTTTTTTGGTGTTATATGTTCTGGATGTCTAAAGTATAGTTTCCAAAGTTTTTTTTTTCCTATTTCATAAGCTGTTTCTTCTTTTAAAAAGGTATGTGTATATGTATGTCTGTGCATGCGTGTGCATGCATGTGTGTGTGTGTTATATACACATGATTACAGGTGCCAGAGAAGGCCAGAAGAGGCTGTCAGATCCTCTGCAGCTGGAGTTATTGCTGTCTGACATGAGCGCAGGGAACCAAACTCTGGTCCTCTGCAAGAGCAGTAAGCATTCTTAACTAGAAGCCTCTTACCAGGCCCTGGGCCGTTTCTTTGCTCTAGTGATTGTATCCCTGGCTGTGCAGCAGCTTTTTAATTTCATGTACTCCCATCAGTGAGTTGTAGGGTTATTTTCTGTGCTTTGGGATTCCTTTTCGGAATGCACTTCCATATACTCTATCTTCTTTATCAATTTCAGAGATTCCCATCTTACACTAAGGTGTTAAATCACTTTTGAGTTGATTCAGCTAGAGAAACAGACCTAGCATCATTCTGCTACACGTGATTATTGAGCTTCCTAACACTCTTTGTTAAAGAAACTTGTTAAGCCATGTGTGGCCAGGCGCACATCCATCATCCCAGTACCATGGAGGATAGAGACAGGAGAATTGCTGGGGCTTGCTGGCCGCTAACGTGACTCCAGGTTCCACGAGAGACCCTGTCTCAGAGGAGTAACGTGGAGAGTGATAGAGCAGGACGTGTTCACATCTTTTTCTGGCGTCTGCATGCTTGCACAGGTTCACACACACACATGGAAGTCAAAATAGTCAAATTATACTCAGAGCCGTAGGATGAAATTGTAAGGTGTTGACATATAAACAAACACACGGACCAGCAGAATAGAAGACCATCTTCTCATGTGCTTGCTAAGCTATTTGTATAAAGAAATGTTTACTCAAGTGTTGCTCATTTTTATTTTATTTTTTAAAAAATTTATTTTTTTGCAAAACTAGTGGACATGCCGAAGTGGATGGGGGATGTCACAGGGTCGCACCTCAAGATGAAGAGCTACAGGAAGCCAGTGGGTGCTGAGGGAGGGAGAATCAGTTTTCTCCATGGACTAGCTCCTTGAGAGGTTATCTCATCTCAAGTGGGCATCCCTGAACACAGGTACACACAAGCATCACTAAATGGGTTCAGTGCACTACATATGTATGTATGTATGTATGTATATATATGTATGTTTACAAATGTTTGTATATGTAACACTAATAATCATAGACGAGGACAAGAGATTAAGAGAATGGAGGCAGATGGGAGGAGTTTGTGGGGATTAGGAGGGATGGAAATGATGCAATTTTCTTTTTTTTTTTTTCTGTCTTTTGGAGACAGGGTCTCCCTGTAGCTGTCCTGGAACTCACTCTGTAGATCAGGCTGGCCTTGAACTCACAAAGATCCACTGGCCTCTGCCTCCTGAGTGCTAGGATTAAAGGCATGCACCACCATACCGGGCATCAGTTTTACATAATTTTCAATGCTGAAAGAATAACGGTGTCGGGCTGGAGAGATGGCCTAGCGGTTAAGAGCGCCGACCGCTCTTACAGAGGACCCGGGTTCGATCCCCAGCACCCACATGGCGGCTGAGAACCGTCTGAGGCTCCAATTCCAGGAGAATTCCAGTTCCAGGGGAATCCGACACCCTCTTCTGACCTCCGCGGCATTGCACGACACGGGTGCACAAACTTGCATGCAGACAGTACATTCATACACATACGGAAATAAATAAAATTAAAAAAAATTTAAAAAAGTTATTTAAAAAAAAAAAGAATAACGGTGTCAAGTTTCAGAGTTCTAAATTCATCTTATGCATTTTGACCCCATAAAAGTGCATCATTGCAAGCCTCATGTTGTGTGTAGCACTGAGCATGGGTGTAAAATTGTTGAAATGTTCTCAACAAAAAAATATATTGTTTCATGTACCTAAATTTATGAAAGAAAATATCCCAATACCATGGCCCGTTGAGTGGTTGCTGATCCATCACGGAGGTCAGTTGATGCCAACTGGCTCATTTGGGGGTAGATTCTTGCTGTGTTGTTCAGACAGGCTTTTGAACGCCCAGGCTCAAACAATCCTAAATCTTTGGCCTCCCAAGTGGCTGTGATTACAGGTGTGCACACCAATGGGTGGATTCTATTGTAGATCTTAATGTGTTCAAAAAATCAAGGCTGACCATTTTTGGTGTTTTAAATGACCATGGTTCTAAAGGTGGCTGCATATGATATCAACCATAGAGATATGCATTTATACATTTCACTTTTTGACTAATTTCTTTGTATTCTCCTGCTTATAATAGCTATACTCAATGAAAATGTCATTAGTATACCTGAGTTCTTATGCTTGCAAAAACATGAAGTATAATTCCCACATTTTATTGTGTAAAGTGACCTTGAAATCCCCTTTGAAAAATGTAAATAAATGTCTTTAAAAGACTTTTGCTTTATCAAAAGATAAACACTCAGAAGTTTATCTTTTGAGTTTTCAATACTTTTACAATATCAACATCCAGGATTATGCTGTTTGAGATTGTCTTTCAGGATTGTGACCCAAAGAAGAATTTTGGAATGAATTTATGCTCTGAACCCCATCTTCCACCCCATACCTTTCTCGAATAGACTTGAAGCCTGGCTTAACCTAGCTGCTGCTTATCTTCTCCAAGTGGCTTAAGAATGCAGGGATTTAGACACCCAGCTAACCTGGTTGCTATCTCCACCCACTCCTTATCTTCCAAGAACAGATCAAGGCACTTTTCCCTTGGGGAATCAGCTAGCCACCTAGTGGCGAGTAGGTGGTAGTGAATCCCTTTTCTTAGGAAGGAAGCAGCAACCTGATCTCATTAGACTAGAAACTTGACTATAGAGATGGATTGCTTTCCTCACCTCCCTGGCTTCTGACAGCACTATTGTCTATGTACTTACAGAACTCCTCAGACATCATCGAGGTCTTCTGCACAGCATCGCTTCTGATCAAAGAACTTATGGCATAGAAGGGGAAAAGGCAACAGTGGACTTATATCCGTGGAACTGATTGGTTTGTATACATTCCACCCAGAAGCAGTTGAACTTGGTTTTGAGAATTCACTTAGAGTGATAATTTGGGAACAAGACTGAAAATATAGGGAGCTTCCTCACAAAGTGTGGTAGTTGTGTTCATAGAAACCATTCTATGATGTTATTTCTACCATACTCATGTGGTCATGCTCCTATCAGATGAAGGCTGGAATGTTTGCATTCCTTCCACTGGTAAACCAGTAGTCAGATATGATGTCAGTTCTATTAGAGTGGGATAAGGAGGACTATTTCCTGAGGAAAGGACTCTGGAGCATCTATCAGTACTTCCATGTCTGATAGTAATAATAGTGCAGCCACCAGCCAAAGACAAATCCACTAAGGACTCAGAATTCTGGGGGATGGGGGCATGGAGTACAGTACATGGTGGGCGAGGTTCTAGATAAAGATAAAGGAAATAGGGATGCAGAAGTGGAAAAACAAAGAAAATATTGTTTATGGCTTCTCAACCCAGTGAAAAGATGATACAACGTGGCCCCAACTACTCCAGAGGCTGAAGCAGGAGGATCTCTAGAGCTCAAGGAGACCTTAAGCAACATAATAAAATCCTCTTAGATAAACATATATGGCTGCATGATCAATTGCTATGTTGGGGTGTCTCTGTATATGTAAGCATACATAATGGCTTCACGATCAAGTGGGATGCTGGGATGTCTCTGTACAAGTGAATAAGTTGATTTGTTTTTCTCTTTCCTCCATCCTACTATTTTATACACTGACTGTTGGAAGTGGCTAGTATTCCGATGAGATTGTGACTTAATATGAGCTAGAACTAACTCTGCCTATGCATTGATACCTTGACTATTGAAAGATACCATGTACATAAAAATTACACATTTTAGGCAAATGCTTTTGTTACTATTTAATAGAAATACAAACACAGGTGAAGTGTGTATACATGTGTGGTGCATGCTGGAGAGACTCCAGTGGACCCCACCAGTGGTAGAGCTACTACCAAAGCTCTGAGCCCATTCTTCTGTATGCTGAACTGTGATGCTCTACCTGTTATACCATCAATAGTCACATTGGGAACTTACAAAAGGGGGCTAGGAGACTGTGACTCAGGAAGAAAGGAAACCAATTACCCAGTACCCAGTCTGAGCCCCAGCTTTGAAAGCCTCTCCTGTTCTTCTGGGTTCTGAACGTGCAGTGCAAACCTGGGCAGAGTAACCTTCTCAGAAGTTATGGTGACAGCAAAAGGGCCCCTCATGAGATATGGATACCAGGTCCAGCTCCCCAATGCTTGAGCTCCAGAGAACCCAGGCTTCAATAAACCTGAACCCTCCCATGGCTTCTCTTGGTGTCAGAATACTATCTTCTTACTACAGATAAGATCCTTACTGCTCATTGTCCTAGTCTGTCTTCCATTGCTGTGACAAAACACTCTGACCAACACCAACTTGGGGAGGAAAGGGTTTATTCAGCTTACATCTTCCGCGTCACAGTTCATCACTCAGGGACCCCAAGGCAGGAACTCAGGTCAGGAACCTGGAGGCAGGAGCTGAAGCACAAGCCATGGAGGAATGCTGTTCACTGGCTTGCTCCCCTGGCGCATGCCCAGCCCGCCTTCTTATACAGTACACAATGACCTGCCCAGAGTGGCACTACTCATTGTGGGCTGGGCCCTTCCACATTGCTCAGCCATCAAGACAATACTCCACAGATGTGGCCACAGGCCAATCCAATGGAGCCAATTCCCCAGTTGAGGCTCCCTCAACCCAGGTGTGTCAAGTTGACACTAAGAACCTTCTTTGACTCCAGAACCAGGGGAATCTGACACCCTCTTCTGACCTCCGTGGCATCGCACAACACGGGTGCACAAACCTGCACGCAGACAGTACATTCATACACATAAAAAGTAAATAAAATTAAAAAGAATAAAATAAAAATGCCTCTGAGGATATTATTCATTTGCTGCTTTCTTCTTGCGTTCTCTCAGTATGGACTTACTGAGCAACTACTAATAATGACAAACTAACAAGCTATGACCCTGTAGAGAACCCTTCTAAACAGTCAGAATAGTTTTAAAAAATTCTTGTTTAAGACCTGCCGACCCACTCCTTTTATTACATGAATTGATTTATTTTCTGTGTATGTGTGTGGACATGGGTGTGCATGTGGAGCTCACGAGGACCACTTTCCACAGGCAGGCCTCTCCTTCCACCATGTGGGTCCTGGGAACCAAATTCAGGTCATCATGCATGGCAGCAGACACTTTTACCCTTTGAACCATCTCCCGGATCCTAATTTTTTTTTTTTAAGGATGCTTTCTAAAACCTCTACTAGAACACAGAAAAAGTTAAACTCTATTCAAGAATTATAGAAACCTGGAAAATTCCCATTTAAGATATCCAAATTTCTTAGCCTGAATTATCTGTCAAATAATACACAATGGAGTAAGACTATCACAGTCCTTAGTTACAACTCAGTAAGAGACAACTGTTACCAAAACACATAAGAAATGGAGAAAATTTAATCCCAAGGTGTTCTAAGCAATCAATAACAACATCAATAGCCGTGAAACATTGCACCCTTATGAGGCTTCAGATTTATGCAGAGCGATTGCCTAGAAACCCCTGTGAGGGACACCCAGTGTTATGATTTTCATTTATTGATGAGGTAACAGATTTTCACAAAAGGCAGGTGACTTGCCAGTGCTTACAGCCAACAGGCAACACACCCAGGCACTAGAACATGGTTTTTCAAAGTTGGATGCCGATCCTGCAGCAGTCCAGCCCCTTCCTCAGTGCCCCCATCACCTCCCGGTTTCTCAGGCTATAAATGAGGGGGTTGAGCATAGGAGTGAGGACTGTGTAGAAGACAGACACCACCTTGTTATGGCTAGGAGCCCGGTATCACCTTGGCCTCAGGTAGATGAACATGGCTGCTCCATAGAACAGAGAGACAGCTGTCAGGTGGGAGAAGCAGGTGGCCAGAGCCTTCTTCCTGGACTGAGCAGATGGCATACGGAGAACAGCCCCCAGGATGCGAGCATAGGAGGCCACGATGATAGAGAAGGGAAGGAGCAACATAAAAACACAGCAAGCAAAGAGCAGGGTGTCAAAAAGGGAAGTGTCTGCACAGGCCAGCCTCAGCAAAGCCGGCACCTCGCAGAAGAAGTGATCCACGTACCTCGAGCCACAGTAGGGCAGGCTCATGGCTCCCACCATCTGAATCAGTCCATCAAGGATCCCAAAGGCCCAGGAGCTCCCGACAATCTGAAGACAGACCTTCTGATTCATGAGGACTGGATAGTGAAGTGGGTGGCTGATGGCCACATAGCGGTCATAAGCCATGAGTCCCAGCAAGAGCCCCTCAGAGCCCACAAGAGAGACAAAAAATCCAATTTGTATACCACAGCCAACAAAGGAGATGGACTTCATGCCGGAAAGGAAGTTGACCGCCATCTTTGGCACAATGTTGCAGACCAACATGAGGTCCATGAGGGAGAGCTGACTGAGGAAGAAGTACATGGGGGTATGAAGTCGAAGGTCAGTGTAGATGAGGAGGATGAGGAGAACGTTCCCACAGAGGGCTACTGTGAAGACGACCATGACCACAGAGAAGAGAACAAGATCAGATGGACTGCGGGAGAAGATGCCCAGGAGGATGAATCCATCTATGGATGATTCGTTCAGCCATGTTCCCATCACTCAGAAATTCACAGTCACCTGAAAATGGAAACAGACAAGTTCTGGGATGCAGCCACAGGTCTTGTCTCCGAATTCTTCTTCCTCCATCACATAAAGCTTTGTAACCCATCAGATTTAAGCAATATGCTTTACAACTATAGGAAAATGTTTCTTCATATGCCATTACATACAACAGACTTTTTGCTAGTTCACAGGATATTACATATCTATATTTGTATTTATCTATACCAAGGACAGTACAAACCATGTTATGTGTCAGAACTATTGGGCAGTTTTCATTCAGCACACAAAATCTTGGCTCCATATAGCACTGATTTTAAATACCTGGGATCATTTAGATTTGGCAAATGACTTTAACTTTACTTGAACTATTTCCTAAATAATAATGAACTTATATATTATAAAGGCAGATAATAAAGGCTTGGATGAGGTGGGTCAGATGTCCTGAGAAATGACTCAGAAGTCGAGTGGGTGCTGCTCTTGCAAAAGACTGGAGTTCAGTTCTGAGCGGCTCACAGTGGCCTATAACTTCAGCTCTGGGGTATCTGAAGTCCACTCTGGCCTTTGTGGACATCAACATAAATGCGGCATACAATGACATACATACATACATACACACACACATGCATGCACCAATAAAAATGAAATAAATTTGCTGGGTATGGTAATGCATACCTTAATCCCAGCAATTGGGAGGCAGAGGGAGGCAGGCAGATCGCTGTGAGACTGAGGCCAGCCTGTTCTATGTAGTGAGTTCTAGACAGATGGGCTGGGACTAGGGAGACCTTGTCAAAAACAAAAACAAAAAATAAATTAATAAAATTTTAACAATAACAAAGGCTTGGGATGTTCCCTGTTTTGTTTAGTTTTTGAGATAGAGCCTTTCTCTCAAGCCTAAACTGGCCTGAGAATGCACTACTTAGTCCAGGATAGCCTTGAACTTGTGGCAATCTTTCTGCCTCTGTTTCTCAAGTGTTGAGATTACAGGTGTGAGTCTCCATGCCTGGCTTCATTCCTGAGTCTTACTGAGTTCAGACCAAAATGTTGGAATTATTTTTATTCCAATTTTTCTGTCAGTCATTCATAGAGACAAATCATCAGGAAAGCTCTCGTTCTAGGTTCAAGGCTTCTCTGAATCTAATCAGCTCTTACTATTTCCACAGCAACTGCCCTGCTGCCTCCCTTTATGCCCTTCTTTGTGGTTTCTGTTATTAAGCCCTTTCCATCTCTTCTCACAGCAGTTCTCACACTTCTATTAACACAGAAAGTGATTTTCAAATTCCCCGTGAAAGAGTGTCAATGACATCCCAAACTGCAATTCACCTTATTGCACTGGCAAGCAAGCAAGGCCCTTTGTGTGTGTGTGTGTGTGTGTGTGTGTGTGTGTGTGTGTTATGGTGTTTGTGTGTGGTGTATGTGGTGTGTGCACATGAGTACACACACATACACTTCCACTAGTCCTCTGAGCCCACACTACTGCCTTTATAACCACTGTCCATCCTCGAATGTCCTCAGATGGACATCAAATGGATACACTCCTATCTTTGGCCTTTGCTTCTTGGGAATTTTCTCTGTGATATGTATTTTCCCAAACCTCTATCTCTAACCTGCTGCATATCTTTACTCAAATGCTGACTTCTTTAGAGCTCAAAAGTCCTATTTAAAAGCTAACTATTCTGGGGCTGGGCGTGGTGGCGCACGCCTTTAATCCTAGCACTTGGGGGGCAGAGGCAGGCGGATCTTTGCGAGTTCAAGGCCAGCCTGGTCTACAGAGTGAGTTCCAGGACAGCTGGGGCTACAGGGAGACCCTGTCTCGAAAAGACCAAAAAAAAAAGAAAAAAAAAAAAAAGCTAACTATTCTGTACTTTAAGAGCCCTTCCCTGATTTAAGTTTCATTACTTCTAACCTTTGGCCACATATATACTTATATTTTTGGTGTTTTGCTGTCTGTATAGTCTCACTGGAATAGAAACCATCTATTATTCACAATGGCCTGGCAGCCCCTAGCTGACTGCCTAGTTCAAATCATCACTTCAATAAATACAGTTGGCTGAACAAAAGACTTCATGGTGAATTATTGGCTGAAAGTTCCAGTTTCTTCAAGTACAAATGGCCTTCCTTTAATTGCAGAAGAGCTTGTTCTTAACCTGAGTGTTGTGATTTATGTCTAGCTGAGAAAATGAATGAGAACATAGCAAATACCCTTGGGTGCTTACAAAACATAAGGAAGTCCATACAAAGAGATGGCAGTTGCATCTTCAAGACATCTGCATGCTGGTGTATCCATTGCTACCTCATCTCACTACAAAGATGAAGTGAAGCCATCACGCAGAACATTAGACTGTGAAAAGACCCAGGGTGACCCCCTAAGTTAAGCTATCAGAACAAGGATCAAGGAGCTAGCCCATCACCTGCTTCTCCACATAGCAGGTTTAACCTGTGTCAAAATATGTGCCTTGGTATTCTCCCAAAAAATGGCACCCAAGAATGATGGGGTTTTCTACAGGAGTAACTGGCTGTTCCCCTTGCCTTAAAGTGCCTTCTTATCTGTATTGGTCCTAGGCTCAATGAAACAAAAGAACTCCAGTCTCCCCTGTCCCTTACAGGGGAAGTTTCTCTTCTGTGCTGAGCACTTTCAGTCCTACCAGCAGCCAATGGAGTCACTCAGCCACACGTGCTCCTCAATACCCTTCCCCCATTCCCAGCCCTCATACTATAAACTAGCAATACCATCTTCCCCTTCCATCCTGGATTGTTCCCTTGAAGTCAATTCACCTCCCTCAAGTGGCCACACAGAGCTAGGCTTCCCCAGAACAACACCTGTCTTCACTTCCTTACCAGCTCAGTTATTAGTATCTCAGTCCAGTTGCCCCAACCATATGAGTTCAGTCCTTTTTGATTCCTTTCCTTCTCTGAGCACACAATATCCATTCCTAAATACTCTTACTCTTGCTAGCTCCTGCCTAGCCACTCCATTGCCCCCGTGGATCATAGCAATGGCCTTAACATTGACTGGCCTCCCATTCTACACTTGTTCTCCCCAGCCATGGACATCAACACTGGACGGAACCTACTTCTAACAGAATAAAAGTGCCTGGGAAAGAAAAGTCAGGTTTTCACCAGCGGCCCCTCCATCACCATCCAGACCTTCCCTTCTGTCCTCCCTGGAATTCCCTGGACATCATCTTCACCAGCCTCCTAGGCTCCTCCCTCAAGGAGACTGACTCTTGTAGAGTGTCACACACCAGCTGTGGAGTGCTTATCTCCTCTCTACTAAACAGACTTAACCTGTGCTGGGAAGCAACAGCTGAGTTGGTGCTTTGATCAGCACCTGCTGCGCTTCCAGAAGAAGCAGAGGGTGATCATATATAAATACTTTTCTTTCCCATATTAAGCGAGTTAGCAGGAGCTCGAATTGCCTACTTAGTCCTCTGATCTCAGGAACTGTGGTGGCCTCCAGCTCAGGGTAGGCCCAAGCTGTGTAAAGGCAGAAGCACTTCCCTGCACCTAGTCCACCTGCAGCCAGCACACTGATTGGCTGAGGCCTTGTGGTAGGGTGTGAGGGTGACTCCATGCCTGTGCCAGCGTCATAGCTGGTCTGCTTACAGAACCCTGGATCCAGGATGTAAGTGATGTCCTCGATGGTGAGTGAGGTTTCTGCAATGCTTGTTGCCACAACCACCTTTTGGGATCCTGGAGGTGTGGGCTGGAAAATTGGAGCTTGCATGTCGGAGGGCAAGTTGGCATAGCTGGGCAGCACCAGGAGCTCCCAGATTCTGGAGCCCAGTTGGCGGCAGCGATCCCGGAGCATCTCACAGGCAGCCTCAATCTCCTCCTGTCCAGTCAGGAACACCAGAATATCCGCAGGGGGCTGGGTCACAAGGATCTGTAGCAAGCACAAGCAGCTTCCAGGTAGTCAGCCTCTGGGGCCTTGGTATAGAAGATGCCAACTGGAAACCTTGGTATAGAAGATGTCACCTGGAGAGAAGACAGGGCCATCATCAAAGAAGGTGGAAAACCATGCAGTGTCCAGCATGGCTGAAGCTACCAGGACCTTGAGCTCAGGTCAGAATCGAGCAACATTCTTGATCAACCCAAAGAGAATGTCTGTGTGCAGCATATGTGCATGAGCTTCATCCACCATCACCACACTGTAACTACAAGGTCAGGCTGAGAGAGGAACTCCATCCCGGGAAAGCATCCCTCCCATCACATAGCACATGACCGCTCTCTCTGATGTGCAGTCCTCAAAGCAGATGCTGTAGCCGGCCTCATTCCCAAGCTTCACACCATCTCCTGGGCCACTGGAGCAGCCACACTCATGGCCGCCACTCTCCCAGGCTGGGTGCAGGCACTCTTCATACCCTGCTGTGTGTAACCCTCCTCAAAGCAGTACTGTGGGATCTGTGTGGTCTTCCCTGAGCCTGTCTCGCCCTCGAAGATGAGGACCTGATGACTGGCGATGGCAGCTAGGAGCTCCTCTCTGAATGGAAACACCGGCAGGCTGCATGGAACAGCCTGGATGGGCTCCTTCTGCTGGGCTGGAGCTGACAGAGGTGGGGAGGAAGGCTTGTCACCCTGGAGCTGGCCCAGACAAACTCGTCGAAGGTCTCATCCTCCTCTAGCACCAGCTGGTCCTTGGGCTCCTGAGAGGCAGCATCTGGGGCCCCAAACTTCAGAGATACAGCCCCCAGCTGGGCTCTTTCCAGAGCCGCTCCTCCCCTGGGGCACCTGATTCCTCTTCCTCCGTGTCCTCTGCTGAACCTGAGGGTAAGACCCTATTACTGAAGACAGGACACAGTTCAGAGACCAGAATTGGAGCAATGGAGGTGGACCTGACCAGGAACTTTGCAGGTAAATGGATGGAACTCGAAGATAGTTTGCTAAGTGAAGTAACACAGTCCCAGAAAAACAAACGACGAATGGTATCCCTCATCTGTGGGTGATAGCACCAAGTACCTAGTTAGTTGTAAGGCAGACTGAGTAACATTAATGTTATATTCCTCTTTTTCTGAAAGCAACTGTGCTCTTATGTGAATCCCATAAGAGGCTCTAGACTCCCCCTGTCCCCAGGGGGGCAACAGTAAACTGAGGAAAGAGGCATCACCAGAAACCAAGCACCAGTGGACACTTAGCCTTGGATTTCTTAGCTTCCAGAGCTGTCATAAAATAAATTTTTGTTGTCTGAACTCTGCAATATTTGGAATTTTATTCTGGTCTGAGAAAATACCATGTTCACTGAAAACCATCAGGAAGATATCATTGTCAAACAGAGTTGGAGGTTGCACTTAGGGTTTGGGATTATTGTGTTCCTTAAGTTTACCAGAAATCAAAAAAGAAAACTACAATTAATGTGAAACTACAAAACAAGTTTAGTAGCAGTCTTAGAATGAACTTCTAACATTCCATTGCTAGCTGTTCTCTGTGCTCCATGATTCGTGGCTCCTCCCTGCATCATCCATGGGTAAACTCAGCTGAATTTGACTTCAGTGGCATTTCTAATTTCTGCTTCCTAAGGGAAGAGCCAAATTATCAATTCTAGAGAACATTCCTAGAAAGAAAACTTGATAGTTCCATTTATAGTTCCAATTTCCTGGAGAGGAGCCAAGGGGCAAGTCTCTATTAAGAACTCAGCAAGTGCATTCCAGGGAGCTTGCAAATGTAGACGAGCGTAGAACCAGTGCTAGCAGAATTATGAACCTGTGAAGCAACCACAGCAGCCCACGTTAGCACGGGAAGAGCAGAGTATATACATAATGGGCGCGAACTCAAGATGACCAGAGTGCAGATTTGTCAAGTCAATGGCTTGTAAGGCTGCCATCTCTAGCATTCTTGTAAACCCTTCCCAGGATAGGAGTGGGGTTGTCAAACTCCAGGGACAGGAAAGGGATCAGAAGGAGGGTGTTTATGTATGTCAGAGAATTGGCACTGAAAAGTTCTGTAAAAGTGATCATCTTTTAACTTTTATTAATATGATAAATGATAGATGATAGAGATAGACAATAGAGGGGCTGGAGAGATGGCCTAGCAGTTAAGAGCACCGACTGCTCTTGCAGAGGACCCGGGTTCGATCCCCAGCACCCACATGGCAGCTAAGAACCATCTTTAACTCCACTTCCAGGGGAATCCGATGCCCTCTTCTGACCTCTGAGGCATTGCACAACATGGGTGCACAAACCTACATGCAGACAGTACATTCATACACATACAAGAATAAATAAAAATTTAGCCAGGCGTGGTGGTGCATGCCTTTAATCCTAGCACTTGGGAGGCAGAGGCAGGTGGATCTTTGTGAGTTCAAGGCCTACAGAGTGAGTTCCAGGACAGCTGGGGCTACAGGGAGACCCTGTCTCGAAAAGACTAAAAAAAAAAAAAAGAAAAGAATAAATAAAAATTTTTAAAAATTGAAAAAAGAAATCTTTTCAAAAAAGAGACAATAGAGATAGATGATAGATGGATGATATATAGATAGAAATATAGATAGATGAAAGATACATAGGTAGATGATAGAAAGAGATAGATAGAAAGATAGATACATACATACACACACACACACACACCACACTGGGCTTTGGGCATCTCAGTACAGAACACTGACGAGTCCTTAACAAGTTGCTTTATTGCCTCAGATGACTGCTCCTTCTTCCAAGCTCTAGAAAACAAAGATGAAAGAAAAAGCCCTAAATATTAAAATAAGAGGAAAAGGGATGAAAAGATAAGCTCTTTTTTTCTTCCTTACCATGGGTCTTCCCACCCTCACCCCAATGAGGCCTGAGCTAGTCAAAGGTGATAAGTGAACTCTTGAATAGTATGGAATATTTAAGTTGTCATTTAGATGAAGCTGGACTGTCTGAACTGTCTGAAAACCAGTCTTGACCATCTAAGTAGACAGACTCATAACTAAAGGTGATCAGAGAACTTGAGGATCAGTTTGCTCCATCACCGGGGGGATAGGCTCATGAACAAGTAATACTGGTGTGTACCGCAAGTCCCTGTGCTTGGCAAGCTGAGGAGAACCTCGATGTGAGGCCAGTCTGAGCTGCAGGTGACATAGTGATCCTCCCTCTTAAAATGGGGGAGAGGTAGATTCCAGGCTTGTAGTAGGTCATGGAAAGCTGATTCTTGCATGCAAGTTTGAACCAGCCAATATGTTGGTTAAATAAATAGTAATACAACAGAATCCACATGCTAACAAGAGTAAGTTGCCAATTGTACAGACATAGTCAAAAAGGAGCTCAAGAAGGATAAAGTAGCTGTGGATTGAAGTTTTTGGAAGGTCTGAATGGCTAAGGTGAGATTTTGATGATTTTTTTTTTTTTTAGTCTTTTTGAGACAGGGTCTCCCTGTAGTTCCAGGTGTCCTAGAACTCACTATATAGACCAGGCTGGCCTTGAACTCACAGAGATCCACCTGCCTCTACCTCCGGAGTTCTGAGATTAAAGGTATGCACCACCATGCCCAGCTCTATGACTCCTTAAAGAAAAATTAAGTTTGAAATGGAAAAGATAGGGAACTGGGGTCGCAGGGGAGACGCCATAACGCGCCAGGGCAGCAGTAGGATCGAAAGGTTATTCCTGGACAAACTGTCAGCCCATGAAAGGAAACAGCCAGAATTGACCAGAGTCCAAGTCAACAGCTCCAGAGAGAGTGGACTGTTTTACCTCTCATCCACCTGTGCCCCTTTTCTAAGCCTAGGGAACAACCTGCGGAAGAGGGGGCGTGGTAGAATGTAAGGGCTGCGATTGGGGTGAATGGTGAAACTACAGCAATGTAGTCTGGACACTCATTTGATCAACTTGATTGAACAAACAACCTGTCACCCCCCACTGGATGGTGGGGCTGTAGGTGTTTGGGCACAACAGCCTGCAGATAGGTTTTGCATGAAGGATGCTTGTACTCATGGATTATCACTTATAGCTAAAAATGAAAAAAAAAAACTGAGAGAAAGATGCAGGACAGTTATGGCAGAATGCATGATCTGGGATGGGGTGGGGGGGGGAGGGAAAGGGAAATAAGCCTGAACTGAATTGGAAAAAATGTATGAAATGCACAAAGCATCAATAAAAAACTAATTAAAAAAAAAAGAAATGGAAAAGATAAAACAGGCAAAATAAGTTTCAACAAAAGTAGAGCTTGAGCAGAAGAGCCAAGGTGGGCGCGGGGAGATGAGAGCATCTGTAGACTGCAGAGGGCAAGGAGAGAAGAAGGCTGCTGGGGGGGACGGGGGACGACGACGACGACACAGCAGGGACGTTCCGCAAAGGCTAATTTAGCCTTTTCTCAGAACCAGTGTGACAGAGGTGTGCTTCTCCTGCGTCCTTCTCTCTCCACTTCCTGTCCCATTCCCCCCACCCCGCTGTCCATCCCCCCCCCCCGCTGTCCACCCCCCCCCACTGGTTCTGTTTTCCTTCCTCTGGTTTCGTCTCTGCCCTATGCATCACCCTCCAGCTGAAACCCCCAGGAATTTTGCACAGCCAATAAAATTTCATTTATTAACATTGTGAAAATCAAGTGAAAAAAAATCAATAAATTAAAAGCTGAAAAGATGAATTGCTGGTTTCCAATGAATTCACCATTTCAAAAATAGATTTGTTTCTAATAGGGTGAAAAGATCAGACAAAAACAAAAAAACAAAACCAGGTGATAATAAAAATGCATTGTTCAATCCAGGATACTCTTGCGAGTGAGATGTGTCCACAATCGCCACAGAGAGATAGGAGTGACTGGAGACCATTTACAATGGATCTGGAAAGGCACAGGCCCTGCCCTATGGAATGTCTGGTAATGTGTGGGGTGACCCTCAACTCCACACCACCACCTCTGAGTGCTGTTCTTTCCCTTCCATCGAAGACTAGGATTCCTTGAGGGCACAGCTGTGTTCAGTGATCACTCTGAATCAGAATACCTCCCGTGTTCTCTGCATATCACTCAAAATTGACAGATCCAGGCTGGATTCATGAGGCTCAGGAAAAGACAGGTGGAGACTGGTTCAGGGGAGAAATACAGGGAGAGACCTCATGCGGTCGCAGGAGTGCTGAGATAGGGTGTGGGCAGAACACGGGAAAGCTTCTTCACATTCCTGTTAAGGTCCTACAGCTTTTCCCACAGGTCTTCTTACTCGGTCCCCACTGGGCCTGTTGGTGCCATTTTGAGTCTCTTTAATTGAGAGCTTGGGAGCTCTGATCCAGGTCTGGCGTCTGTGGGCTCTCGTGGGAGACGTTGGCTTTACTTTCCTTGCTGAGTCTCTGTGTTAAGTACCTGTGTGGACAGTGAGAGAGCATCCTGCAACTCAGGTGAGAGATGGCTGCATTGCCAAAGGTGGACAGGAGTCAGTGGGTGAGCTCAGATACGCAGAGCTGGGCATCTTTAGATTCTTGAAGTTTCTCCTGCTCTTCTGCTTTTGCTGATAAGAGGCTGTTGTCTGTCTGAGGCCAACTCTGTCTGAACTAGCAGGGTCTGGGGCTGGTGATGGCATAAGGGGCATCCACTTCCTAGCTGGACATTCACAAGGAAACAGGAAGGTCAGAGCTAGAGAAGCAGCTATTTCCTATGCTCTGTCAACCAGAAAATGAAATGAGAAGATGATATAATTTTTAAGTGAGAAACTTCTCCAAAAGCTATTTGTGCTGAATTTGTTTTTCATAGGAGACCCATTCAAAGGTGAGCGCCATTCGTCCATTTCTTTACTGTAGTGTGTTATCACATTTGTCCCTTGCTTTTTAAAGGAACATGTTCTCTTTTTAGAATTAGATCTCTCTACCCTCTCTCATAGTCCTTTTCCTTTGATTTACTTTCTTCTTTCTCTTTTCCTTATGTCTTACTAGCTTTTTCCTGTTTTTTTTTTCCTCTTGATTGAGTTCAGCTGTGATTCTCTGAGTTCAAGAATAGTCCACAGTAGAAAGACAAAGAAAAAGGAGAAGTGAAGAGTTAAGGCATGAGAGCAAAAAGGAGAAGGCTGATTTAGGATGCACCCCCTCCTTTGACCCCAAGAGAACATTGTACATACACAGTGACTTGCATGCTGCTATTACTATGAAGAAAAATGAAATCATTACCTAAGCAACCAAGAAAAAAGTTTGATCTTAGGAGAAAAACATGTGAAATCACAGAAAAAAGTTCCTGAGTTGTTTTGCATAACAAAACAGTTAGTTACTCAGGAAGTATTTACTGGCGTTATAATATATACCTCCACACTGCTATAGTAGTCTGGGCTGTTCCTTTTGAGCCAAAGCCAGATCTGGGAACACAGTTACTAGTCAGGAAAGCAGAACATATATCACATTATAAAATACATACATGTATAAATATGTAAGATGTATAAACAAAACACAATATAAAATGCAGCACGCTATATAGTTTTGCATAGTGTGGGAAACTTAAGGTAGGAAACTGAGCAGAAATGGAAGAAGGATTTCTGTTCTTCATACTCAGGACAGTCTTCACTGATGAGGTGAGGAGGGGAATGAACAGGCAGAGCTTATCTGGGAAGAGATGGCTGTGAGGAGGTAAGAGCAAGCACTTTCAAAGACGCCATGGCTAGAGTCTGCTGCTTTAGGAATAAGGGATAGGTCAGATCAGAAAGGGGGGTGGGGATCCAGGATGGAGAGGCTGCCTTGGGACCCACATTAACAGGGAATGCGTCTAAGTGTGAGGGTGGATGAGGGGACTTAGTGGGGACAGCCGAAGGTAGTTTTTGTGAGTTGGGAGCAGGAGGGGAATTCTCTTCATTAGATCTGAAATCAGGTATACAGGGAAGGCCAGTTTTTCTTGGGTGTTTTTGTGACAGAGTAGATCGTCCTCTGCTGAGGAGCCTTTAAAAAGGTTTACAATTTCTTTTTATTATTATTATTTTTTTTTGCGGTTCAGTCTTAGCCTCAGCCTTTAAAGGCTGCGCTATCATGATTTTATGCACTTGTATCTATCAATAAACATTGTGAAAAAAAAAAAAAAAGGTTTACAATTATGGCGAGGAGGTTGCCCATGACAGCAGGGGAGAGGGTGGGCAGGCAAATGCTTGGACCAAACTACGACAAAGAGTGTGTGTCAGATCTAAAAGTGTCCTGTGCTTAGTGGAGGACTTCCAGGGGACGTTGCACCACTGGCCTTATATCCGCAAGGTGTCTCCAGAGTGACGTCTGTTTATACACAGAGGGCCCGAGTCCTGAGTGCATCAGCTCTTATGTCCACTTGCCAGGAGGAACCAAGAGGTCAAGCTGCCAAGCACAGCGGGTTGTACCTCCTTAACAATGAGACAAAGAGGACAACAAATGAACTGAAAGGGAAAGGAAGGGGGGGGGGGACGGGACGGGACCGCGCTTACTTTCCCTGACCCTAAGCACAAAAAACACAAAGGGGTCTACTCACCGGGAACTGCAGACATCTTGCAAACGCAGGGGGATTGAGAGATGCTGGAGGACCTGGAGGGAGAGCTGGCTGATGAGGAGTTCTTCCAGGATATGGAGCTGAGCCGCCTTGAGCATAGCGAGCTCAAGTATAAGCGTCCAGCTCAGGACCTGGCCCGGGAGTACAGAGAAGCTGGAGGTCACCATCTGCTACCACAGGCCCAAGAAGGACAGCCAGCTCTAGCAGAGGACAGGGAGGAAGAGGAATCAGGAGCCCCAGGGGAGGAGCGGCGGCTCTGGGAAGAGCCCGGCTGGGGGCTGTATCTCTGAAGTTTGGGGCCCCAGATGCTGCCTCTCAGGAGCCCAAGGACCAGCTGGTGCTGGAGGAGGATGAGACCTTCGACGAGTTTGTCTGGGCCAGCTCCAGGGTGACAAGCCTTCCTCCCCACCTCTGTCAGCTCCAGCCCAGCAGAAGGAGCCCATCCCGGCTGTTCCATGCAGCCTGCCGGTGTTTCCATTCAGACAGGAGCTCCTAGCTGCCATCGCCAGTCATCAGGTCCTCATCTTCGAGGGCGAGACAGGCTCAGGGAAGACCACACAGATCCCACAGTACCGCTTTGAGGAGGGTTACACACAGCAGGGTATGAAGAGTGCCTGCACCCAGCCCCGGAGAGTGGCGGCCATGAGTGTGGCTGCTCCAGTGGCCCAGGAGATGGTGTGAAGCTTGGGAATGAGGCCGGCTACAGCATCTGCTTTGAGGACTGCACATCAGAGAGAGCGGTCGTGTGCTATGTGATGGGAGGGATGCTTCCCCGGGATGGAGTTCCTCTCTCAGCCTGACCTTGTAGTTACAGTGTGGTGATGGTGGATGAAGCTCATGCACATATGCTGCACACAGACATTCTCTTTGGGTTGATCAAGGATGTTGTTCGATTCCGACCTGAGCTCAAGGTCCTGGTAGCTTCAGCCACGCTGGACACTGCACGGTTTTCCACCTTCTTTGATGATGGCCCTGTCTTGTTTGCAGTTGACATCTTCTATACCAAGGTTTCCAGTTGGCATCTTGTATACCAAGGTTTCCAATTGGCATCTTCTATACCAAGGCCCCAGAAGCTGACTATCTGGAAGCTGCTTGTGCCAGCTCCAGATCCATGTGACCCAGCCCCCTGCGGATATCCTGGTGTTCCTGAATGGACAGGGGTAGATTGAGGCTACCTGTGAGATGCTCCAGGATCGCTGCTGCCAACTGGGCTCCAGAATCCGGGAGCTCCTGGGGCTGCCCAGCTATGCCAACTTGCCCTCCGACATGTAAGCTCCAATTTTCCAGCCCACACCTCCAGGGGCCCAAAAGGTGGTTGTGGCAACAAGCATTGCAGAAACCTCGCTCACCATCGAGGGCATCACTTATGTCCCGGATCCAGGATTCTGTAAGCAGACCAGCTATGACGCTGGCACAGGCCTGGAGTCACGCTTACACCCTGCAGCAAGGCCTCAGCCAATCAGCGTGCTGGTCTGCAGGTGGACTGGTTGTAGGGAAGTGCTTCTGCCTTTACACAGCTTGGGCCTACCCTGAGCTGGAGGCCACCACAGTTCCTGAGATCAGAGGACTAAGTAGGCAATGCGAGCTCCTGCTAACTCGTTTAATATGGGAAAGAAAAGTATTTATATATGATCACCCTCTGCTTCTTCTGGAAGCCAAGCAGGTGCTGATCAAAGCACTGACTCAGCTGTTGCTTCCCAGCACAGGTTAAGTCTGTTTAGTAGAGAGGAGGTAAGCACTCCACAGCTGGTGTGTGACACTCTACAAGAGTCAGTCTCCTTGAGGGAGGAGCCTAGGAGGCTGGTGAAGATGATGTCCAGGGAATTCCAGGGAGGACAGAAGGGAAGGTCTGGATGGTGATGGAGGGGCCGCTGGTGAAAACCTGACTTTTCTTTCCCAAGCACTTTTATTCTGTTAGAAGTAGGTTCCGTCCAGTGTTGATGTCCATGGCTGGGGAGATCAAGTGTAGAATGGGAGGCCAGTCAAAGGTAAGGCCATTGCTATGACCCACAGGGGCAATGGAGTAGCTAGGCAGGAGACAGCAAGAGTAAGAAGTATTTAGGAACAGATATTGTGTGCTCAGAGAAAGAAAGGAATCAAAAAGGACTGAACTCATATGGTTGGGGCAACTGGACTGAGATACTAATAACTGAGCTGGTAAGGAAGTGAAGACAGGTGTTCTGGGGAAGCCTAGCTCTGTGTGGCCACTTGAGGGAGGTGAATTGACTTCAAGGGAACAATCCAGGATGGAAAGGGAAGGTGGTATTGCTAGTTTATAGTATGAGGGCTGGGAATGGGGGAAGGATATTGAGGAGCACGTGTGGCTGAGTGACTCCATTGGCTGTTGGTAGGACTGAAAGTGCTCAGCAAAGAAGAGAAACTTCCCCTGTAAGGGACAGGGGAGACCGGAGTTCTTTTGTTTCATTAAGCCTAGGACCAATACAGATAAGAAGGCACTTTAAGGCAAGGGGAACGGCCAGTTGCTCCTGTAGAAAACCCCATCATTCTTGGGTGCCATTGTTTGGGAGAATACCAGGGCACATATTTTGACACAGGTTAAACCTGCTATGTGGAGAAGCAGGTGATGGGCTAGCTCCTTGATCCTTGTTCTGATAGCTTAACTTAGGGGGTCACCCTGGGTCTTTTCACAGTCTAATGTTCTGCATGATGGCTTCACTTCATCTTTGTAGTGAGATGAAGTAGCGATGGATACACTAGCATGCAGATGTCTTGAAGATGCAACTGCCGTCTCTTTGTACGGACTTCCTCATGTTTTGTAAGCACCCAAGGGTATTTGCTATGTTCTCATTCATTTTCTCAGCTAGACATAAATCACAACACTCAGGTTAAGAACAAGCTCTTCTGCAATTAAAGGAAGGCCATTTGTACTTGAAGAAACCGGAACTTTCAGCCAATAATTCACCATGAAGTCTTTTCTTCAGCCACCTGTATTTATTGAAGTGATGCTTGAACTAGGCAGTCAGCTAGGGGCTGCCAGAGGCCATTGTGAATAACAGATGATGTTTCTATTCCAGTGAGACTATAGAGACAGCAAAACACCAAAAATATAAGTATATATGTGGCCAAAAGTTAGAAGTAATGAAACAAATCAAGGAAGGGCTTTGAAAGTACAAAATACTTAGCTTTTTAATAGGACTTTTGAGCTCTAAAGAAGTCAGCATTTGAGTAAAGATATGCAGCAGGTTAGAGATAGAGGTTTGGGAAAATACATATCACAGAGAAAATTCCCAAGAAGCAAAGGCCAAAGATAGGGGTGTGTCTATTTGATGTCCATCTGAGGGCATTGGAGGATGGACAGTGGTTATAAGGGCAGTAGTGTGGGCTCAGAGGACTAGTGGAAGTGTATATGTGTGTGTATGTGTGTGTGTGTACTCATGTGCATGCCCACACACACACACACACACACACACAGGGCCTTGCTTGGTTGCCAATGAAAAAACGTGAATTGTATTAGTAGTTTGAGATGTCATTGACACTTTTTCACGGGGAATTTGAAAATCACTTTCTGTGTTGATAGAAGTGTGAGAACTGCTGTGAGAAGAGATGGAAAGGGCTTAATAACAGAAACCACAAGGAAGGACATAAGGGGAGGCAGCAGGGCAGTTGCTGTGGAAATAGTAAGAGCTGATTAGATTCGGAGAAGCCTTGAACCTAGAACGAGAGCTTTCCTGATGATTTGTCTCTATGAATGACTGACAGAAAAATTGGGATAAAAATAATTCCAACATTTTGGTCTAAACTCAGTAAGACTCAGGAATGAAGCCAGGCATGGAGACTCACACCTGTAATCCCAGCACTTGAGAAGCTGAGGCAGAAAGATTGCCACAAGTTCAAGGCTATCCTGGACTAAGTAGTGCATTCTCAGGCCAGCTTAGGCTTGAGAGAAAGGCTCTATCTCAAAAACTAAACAAAACAGGGAACATCCCAAGCCTTTGTTATTGTTAAAATTTTATTAATTTATTTTTTGTTTTTGTTTTTGACAAGGTCTCCCTAGTCCCAGCCCATCTGTCTAGAACTCACTACATAGAACAGGCTGGCCTCAGTCTCACAGCGATCTGCCTGCCTCCCTCTGCCTCCCAATTGCTGGGATTAAGGTATGCATTACCATACCCAGCAAATTTATTTCATTTTTATTGGTGCATGCATGTGTGTGTGTATGTATGTATGTATGTCATTGTATGCCGCATTTATGTTGATGTCCACAAAGGCCAGAGTGGACTTCAGATACCCCAGAGCTGAAGTTATAGGCCACTGTGAGCCGCTCAGAACTGAACTCCAGTCTTTTGCAAGAGCAGCACCCACTCGACTTCTGAGTCATTTCTCAGGACATCTGACCCACCTCATCCAAGCCTTTATTATCTGCCTTTATAATATATAAGTTCATTATTATTTAGGAAATAGTTCAAGTAAAGTTAAAGTCATTTGCCAAATCTAAATGATCCCAGGTATTTAAAATCAGTGCTATATGGAGCCAAGATTTTGTGTGCTGAATGAAAACTGCCCAATAGTTCTGTGACACATAACATGGTTTGTACTGTCCTTGGTATAGATATATACAAATATAGATATGTAATATTCTGTGAACTAGCAAAAAGTCTGTTGTATGTAATGGCATATGAAGAAACATTTTCCTGTAGTTGTAAAGCATATTGCTTAAATCTGATGGGTTACAAAGCTTTATGTGATGGAGGAAGAAGAATTCGGAGACAAGACCTGTGGCTGCATCCCAGAACTTGTCTGTTTCCATTTTCAGGTCACTGTGAATTTCTGAGTGATGGGAACATGGCTGAACGAATCATCCATAGATGGATTCATCCTCCTGGGCATCTTCTCCCGCAGTCCATCTGATCTTGTTCTCTTCTCTGTGGTCATGGTCGTCTTCACAGTAGCCCTCTGTGGGAACGTTCTCCTCATCCTCCTCATCTACACTGACCTTCGACTTCATACCCCCATGCACTTCTTCCTCAGTCAGCTCTCCCTCATGGACCTCATGTTGGTCTGCAACATTGTGCCAAAGATGGCGGTCAACTTCCTTTCCGGCATGAAGTCCATCTCCTTTGTTGGCTGTGGTATACAAATTGGATTTTTTGTCTCTCTTGTGGGCTCTGAGGGGCTCTTGCTGGGACTCATGGCTTATGACCGCTATGTGGCCATCAGCCACCCACTTCACTATCCAGTCCTCATGAGTCAGAAGGTCTGTCTTCAGATTGTCGGGAGCTCCTGGGCCTTTGGGATCCTTGATGGACTGATTCAGATGGTGGAAGCCATGAGCCTGCCCTACTGCGGCTCGAGGTCTGTGAATCACTTCTTCTGCGAGGTGCCGGCTTTGCTGAGGCTGGCCTGTGCAGACACTTCCCTTTTTGACACCCTGCTCTTTGCTTGCTGTGTTTTTATGTTGCTCCTTCCCTTCTCCATCATCGTGGCCTCCTATGCTCGCATCCTGGGGGCTGTTCTCCGTATGCCATCTGCTCAGTCCAGGAAGAAGGCTCTGGCCACCTGCTCCTCCCACCTGACAGCTGTCTCTCTGTTCTATGGAGCAGCCATGTTCATCTACCTGAGGCCAAGGCGATACCGGGCTCCTAGCCATGACAAGGTGGTGTCTATCTTCTACACAGTCCTCACTCCTATGCTCAACCCCCTCATTTATAGCCTGAGAAACCGGGAGGTGATGGGGGCACTGAGGAAGGGGCTGGACCGCTGCAGGATCGGCGTCCAACTTTGAAAAACCGTGGTCTAGTGCCTGGGTGTGTTGCCTGTTGGCTGTAAGCACTGGTAAGTCACCTGCCTTTTGTGAAAATCTGTTACCTCATCAATAAATGAAAATCATAACACTGGGTCTCCCTCACAGGGGTTTCTAGGCAACAACTGCATAAATCTGAAGCCTCATGAGGGTGCAATGTTTCATGGTATTGATGTTGTTATTGATTGCTTAGAACACCTTGGAATTAAATTTTCTCTATTTCTTATGTTTTTGGAAATAGTTGTCTCTTATTGAGTTGTAACTAAGGACTTGGATAGTCTTATTCCTTTGTGTATTATTTGACGGATAATTCAGGCTAAGAAATTTGGACATCTTAAATGGGAATTTTCTGGGTTTCTACAATTCTTGAATAGTTTTTAACTTTTTCTGTGTTCTAGTAGAGGTTTTAGAAAGCATCCTTAAAAAAATTAGGACCCAGGAGATGTTTCAAAGGGTAAAAGTGTCTCCTGCCATGCCTGATGACCTGAATTTGGTTCCCAGGACCCACATGGTGCAAGGACAGAACTGCCTGTGGAAAGAGGTCCTCATGAGCTCCACATGCACACCCATGTCCATACACGTACACAGAAATTAAATCAATTAGTGTAATAAAAAGAGAGGGTGGGCATATCTTAAAGAATTTTTAAAAACTCTTCTGACTGTTTAGCAGGTTCTCTGCAGGGTCACAGCTTGGAAGATTGTGTCACTGTTAGTAGTTGCTCAATAAGACCATACTGAGAGAATGCAAGAAGAAAGCAGCAGATTAAATAATATCCAGAGAGGCATTTTTTTTTTTTGTCTTTTCAAGGTAGGGTCTCCCTGGAGCCCCAGATGTCCTGGAATTCGCTCTGTAGACCAGGCTGGCCTTGAACTCACAGAGATCCGCCTGCCTCTGCCTCCCAAGTGCTAGGATTAAAGGCGTGTACCACTATGCCCGGCTCAGAGAGGCATTTTTGATAAGCCTTGCTTACATGTAGTATGCTCTAATTCATTTAAGTCCTGCAAGTTCTGCAGCAAAAGTTCTGTCTGTTTGGGAGGATGAGGATTTTTCCTGCCTAAATAAAAGACAAAATTTGGACTATTTTTTTTTTTTTTTGGTCTTTTCGAGACAGGGTCTCTCTGTAGCCCCAGCTGTCCTGGAATTCGCTCTGTAGACCAGGCTGGCCTTGAACTCACAAATATCCACCTGCCTCTGCATCTCAAGTGCTAGGATTAAAGGCATGTGCCACCATGCCCGGCTGGCCTATTATTTTTAAACATGGGTCAGGCAGGATCTAATCAGAAATTAAACTACATTGCTTCTTTCAACAGACCGTTTTGGTGTAAAGAATTGATAACCTGGGGCACGGAATACAGGTAACTTGTAGGGTACTTCCCTAGCATGCACAAAGCCCTAGGTGCCATTCCCAGCATCAAAAAGTAACCAGATGTTTGAGAATCAAATGGGTGAAACGTGAGCAGTAAGGATCTTATCTGTAGTAAGAAGATAGTATTCTGACACCAAGAGAAGCCATGGGAGGGTTCAGGTTTATTGAAGCCTGGGCTCTCTGGAGCTCAAGCATCGAGAGCTGGACCTGGTATCCACATCCCATGAGGGGCACTTTTGCTGTCACCATAACTTCTGAGAAGGTCACCCTGCCCAGGTTTGCACTGCACACTCAAAACCCAGAAGAACAGGAGAGGCTTTCAAAGCTGGAGCTCAGACTGGGTACTGGGTAGTTGGTTTCCTTTCTTCCTGAGTCACAGTCTCCTAGTCCCCCTTTTGTAAGTTCCTAATGTGACTACTGATGGTGTAACAGGTAGAGCATCACAGTTCAGCATACAGAAGAGTGGGCTCAGAGCTTTGGTAGTAGCTCTACCACTGGTGGGGTCCACTGGAGTCTCTCCAGCATGCACCACACACACACACACACACACACACACACACACACACACACACACACTTCACCTGTGTTTGTATTTCTGTTAAATAGTAACAATAGCATTTGCCTAAAAAATGTGTAATTATTTTTATGTACATGGTATCTTTCAATAGTCAAGCTATCAATGCATAGGCAGAGATAATTCTAGCTCATATTAAGTCACAATCTCATCAGAATGCTAACCACTCCAACAGTCAGTGTATAAAATAGTAGGAAGGAGGAAAGAGAAAAATCAATTTATTCACATGTACAGAGACATCCCAGCATCCCACTTAATCGTGAAACCATTATGCTTACATATACAGAGACACCCCAACATAGCAATTGATCATGCAGCCATATATGTTTATCGAAGAGGATTTTATTATGTTGCTTAAAGTGTCCTTGAGCTCTAGAGATCCTCCTGCTTCAGCCTCTGGAGTAGCTGGGGCCACGTTGTATCATCTTTTCACTGGGTTGAGAAGCCATAAACAATATTTTCTTTGTTCTTCTACTTCTGGATCCCTGTTTCCTTTATCTTTACCTAGAACCTCGCCCACCATGTGCTGTATTCCATGCTCCCATTCCCCAGAATTCTGAGTCCTCAATGGATTTGTCTTTGGCTGGTGGCTGCACTATTATTACTATCAGACATGGAAGTACTGATAGATGCTCCAGAGAGTCCTTTCCTCAGGAAATAGTCCTCCTTATCCCACTCTAATAGAACTGACATCATATCTGACTACTGGTTTACCAGTGGAAGGAATGCAAACATTCCAGCCTTCATCTGATAGGAGCATGACTGCATGGGTATGGTAGAAATAATATCATAGAATGGTTTCTATGAACACAACTACCACACTTTGTGAGGAAGCTCCCTATATTTTCAGTCTTGTTCCCAAATTACCACTGTAAGTGAATTCTCAAAACTAAGTTCAACTGCTTCTGGGTGGAATGTATACAAACCAATCAGTTCCACAGATATAAGTCCACTGTTGCCTTTTCCCCTTCTATGCCATAAGTTCCTTGATCAGAAGCGATGCTGTGCAGAAGACCTCGATGATGTCTGAGTTCTGTAAGTACATAGACAATGGTGCTGTCAGAAGCCAGGGAGGTGAGGAGGCCTGGTTACCAGAGTGAGGTCCCGGACAGCTGGGGCTACAGGGAGACCCTGTCTCAAAAAAGACCAAAAAAAAAAAAAAAAAAAAAAACAAAGAAAAGAGAAAAAACAAAAAAAAAAAAGAAAAGGGATTCATACCACCCACTTGACACTAGGTGGCTAGCTGATTCCCCAAGGGAAAAGTGCCTTGATCTGTTCTTGGAAGATAAGGAGTGGGTGGAGATAGCAACCAGGTTAGCTGGGTGTCTAAATCCCTGCATTCTTAAGCCACTTGGAGAAGATAAGCAGCAGCTAGGTTAAGCCAGGCTTCAAGTNGATCAGAAGCGATGCTGTGCAGAAGACCTCGATGATGTCTGAGGAGTTCTGTAAGTACATAGACAATAGTGCTGTCAGAAGCCAGGGAGGTGAGGAAAGCAATCCATCTCTATAGTCAAGTTTCTAGTCTAATGAGATCAGGTTGCTGCTTCCTTCCTAAGAAAAGGGATTCACTACCACCAACTTGACACTAGGTGGCTAGCTGATTCCCCAAGGGAAAAGTGCCTTGATCTGTTCTTGGAAGATAAGGAGTGGGTGGAGATAGCAACCAGGTTAGCTGGGTGTCTAAATCCCTGCATTCTTAAGCCACTTGGAGAAGATAAGCAGCAGCTAGGTTAAGCCAGGCTTCAAGTCTATTCGAGAAAGGTATGGGGTGGAAGATGGGGTTCAGAGCATAAATTCATTCCAAAATTATTCTTTGGGTCACAATCCTGAAAGACAATCTCAAACAGCATAATCCTGGATGTTGATATTGTAAAAGTATTGAAAACTCAAAAGATAAACTTCTGAAAGTTTATCTTTTGATAAAGCAAAAGTTTTTTTTTTTTTTTCGGTTCTTAGCCTCAGCCTTTAATGGCTGTGCTATACCCCCAGCCCGAAAAAGTCATTTAAAGTCATTTATATTTTTCAAAAGGGATTTCAAGGTCACTTTACACCATAAAATGGGGGAATTATATTTCATGTTTTTGCAAACATAAGAACTCAGGTATACTAATGACATTTTTCATTGAGTGTAGCTATTATAAGCAGGAAAATGAATATTATATGCAACCACCTTTAGAACCATGGTCATTTAAAACACCAAAATGGTCAGCCTTGATCTTTTGAATACATTAATTAAAATCTACAGTAGAATCCACCCATGGGTGTGCATACCTGTAATCACAGCCACTGGGGAGGCCGAAGCTGGAGGATTGTTTGAGTCTGGGAGTTCAAAAGCCTGTCTGAACAACACAGCAAGAATCAACCCCAAAATGAACCAGTTGGCATCAACTGACCTCCGTGATGAATCAGCAACCACACAAAGGGCCATGGTATTGGGATATTTTCTTTCCTAAATTTAGGTACATAAAACATATATATTTTTTATTGAGAACATTTCAACAATTTTACGCCCATGCTCAATGCTACACACAACATGAGGTTTGCAATGATGCACTTTTATGGGGTCAAAATGTATTAGATGAATTAAACTCTGAAACTTTACAGTTATTTCAGCATTGAAAATGATGTAAAAATGACGCTGGGCGTGGTGGCGCAAGCCTTTAATCCTAGCACTCAGGAGGTAGAGGCAGGCAGATCTTTGTGAGTTCAAGGCCAGCATGGTCTACAGAGTGAGTTCCAGGACAGCTACAGGGAGACCCTGTCTTGAAAAGACCAAAAACCAAAACAAAAAAGAAAGAAACAAAGAAAGGGATGTAAAATTGAAAATGACAAGAATAATCCAAAATATGGAAATAATTAGAAAACAGTTTTTAAAAGAATTTCATGCATACACTACTAAAATACTAAAAGAAGTGAACCGGCAAAGCTTGGATTCATTAGAATGCTCTAGCAAGGACAATTGAAACTTCTGGGGATGTGGGTACACACACACACACACACACACACACACACACACACACACACAAGCAGCATGTGGCGATGGAGATCGGCCGAGGTCCCTGGGAGTCTCCAGGTAATGACTAAAAACTCTCCCCCTCTTCACACACAAGCCCCCAGCCAGAACACCCAGGCTGTGCTGAGGGGATGAGGTCCCACTCTCCCCTCCCATACACAGCAGCTAGCTAAGCTAGAGACAGCCACCAAGGAGGGGACCAAGGATTATACTACTCAGCTCAGTGCAGTGATTTCAAGAACTCACTGCAAACAACTGCCCTTGTTAGCTTGCTTTTTGCAGTGCGCAGTGTGGGTACTGTGGGGGCTCAAGCTGTCAAAGTGCTGAGAATAAAAGTCTGTTGGATGCTTGGCCCTGAATGGAACATCAATATCTCTGCCCCCCACAACCAAGCCCTCTCCCGCCACAAGGCTGGGGGGTAACATCATGGGAGATGGACGTGGGGACAGAGAGAAGAATTTGAAAGCCAGAGGAAGGGGTGGAGTGGTGTGGAATGGCTTTCTTGGGGCTGGGCAGTGCTCTAGAACTCTCAGTGGCTGTGATTACCTAGACAAGATTGGGCCTCTCAGCTTTCCATCATGGAGGGGTGGGGTCTCATAAGGCCTCGCCCTTTCCAGAGGATGTGTGGGTAGTTAATGGTGGCTAGGGGAGAGAGAGAAGCTCTGCTCAGTGGTGTAGCTACTGCTAACATACCCATGTTTTGATTAATGATCCTTCTCCCATGTTCCAAAATGAACTCATTGGTCCATCCTCCTCTCCAAACTGTCAATGACAAAGTGCATTTGAGGTAGATATGGATAATTAAATGCAAGTAACCTATGAACTGTAGACAACGTTTGCCATAATTTACTGTATTTGAAATCTTACATTGAATATCTGGGGATTTTCTTGTTCTTTTACCCCATATGGGTCTCTTAAAGAATTTGAAACATACACTGTGTGAGCTTTGGTAGACTCTTATTTCCCCAGCACGATGTTTTCAAGGTTCACCTACACTGTGGCACATGGCCATCAGTATTCCTTTCTTTGGATGACTGAATAATATTCCATTGTACGTTTTCACTGTACAATGTTTACCCATACATCTATGATGGATATCGGGCATGGTTCTATTATGAATACTGTTTCTATGAATATTCCTGATGAAGCATCAGGAATGCTTTTCCCATAGGGTCCTATTAGCAACACATGGGGAGCTGCATATTTCCCATGTCCTTGTTAACATTTGTTATTTTAAAAAATATTTATTATTTTTATTTTATGTGTATGAGTATATTGCCTGAATGTGTGTCAGTGCACCTGTATGTGTCCTGCAATAACCAAGGAGGTCATAAGAGGGTGTGGAATCCCCTGGAACTGGAGTTACAGATGGTTGCTAGTTGCCATGTGGGTGCTGGGAATTGAACCCGGGTCCGCTGCAAGAGCAGGTCATGCTCTTAACCACTGAGCCATCTCTCCAGCCCCAGCATTTGTTATTTTGTATATAGGTATGCATGGATTATAGGTATTGTAGTGTGCAAAATATTATTTCATTGTGGTTTAAATTTGCATTTTCCAAATGACCAATGACATAGACCATCTTTCTATGTGCTTGCTAAGCTATTTGTATAAAGAAATGTTTACTCAAGAATTGCTCATTTTTATTTTATTTTTAAAAAAGATTTCATTTTTTAAAAAATTTATTTTTATGTGTATGAATGTACTCTCTGCATGTAGGTTTGTGCACCCATGTCATGCAATGCCAAGGAGGTCAGAAGAGGGTGTCAGATTCCCCTGGAACTGGAGTTAAAGATGGTTCTCAGCCGCCATGTGGGTGCTGGGGATCAAACCTGGGTCCTCTGCAAGAGCAGTCGGCGCTCTTAACTGCTAGGCCATCTCTCCAAAGATTTCATTTTTTTGCAAAACTAGTGGACATGCCAAAGTGGATGGGGGGATGTCACAGGGTCACACCTCAAGATGAAGAGCTACAGGAAGCCAGTGGGTGCTGAGGGAGGGAGAATCAGTTTTCTCCATGGACTAGCTCCTTGAGAGGTTATCTCATCTCAAGTGGGCATCCCTGAACACAGGTACACACAAGCATCACTAAATGGGTTCAGTGCACTACATATGTATGTATGTATATATATATTATATATATATGTTTATAAATGTTTGTATATGTAACACTAATAATCATAGAAGAGGACAAGAGATTAAGAGAAGGGAGGCAGATGGGAGGAGTTTGTGGGGATGAGGAGGGATGGAAATGACGCAAAGACAATATTCGTATATGAAATTCTCACAAAAGACAGTGTTTAACTTTTGATTATGTGTATGGGTGTGAATGTATGCCACAGAAGTTCAGGTGCCAGCAGAGGCCAGAAGAGGACATTGGATGCCCTGGTGTTGGAGTCACAGTGCTTATGAGCTGCCCAATGTGGGTGCTGAGAACTGAACTTGGTCCTCTGGAAGTAAGCTCGCTGAACCCATGAGCCACCTCTCCAGCCCTTTTGCCCATTTCTAAATGAGTTTTTATCTTTCTCATGAGTTATAGGAGCTCTTTGTGTATACTGGCTACTGTGCCTTTATCAGACATGTACCGAGCATACTTCTCTTCATGTACTATGGACATTGTCAACTTTAAATGGGAATTTCTGCATTTAGCCTATGTAGTAGAAAGAGGCAAAAACACATAGATGGATGGGGCTGTATTATGTTCTAGAAGTGTACTGTTGATTCCACCTACATTTATTACTTAATGGCTGTCCTCAAGATAGATCTACCACACAGCACAAAGCCAACACTACCCATTTGCTTTTGGAGAGAAAGAAAAACCCGTTATTCCCAGGTTGGCCCATAGAAGCCCTTGTGTCACAGTTTCTCCCTTCTTCCCCTGGGAGGATTTCTGTTTGTTGCAACCTGGAGATGAGCAGAGAACTTTTCAGGAAGCTTACTTTCCTTAGAGGTTTAATTGCCAGAGACTGGGGACAGAGGTGAGGCAGGAGGGGTCTCTGAGGACATGGGAAAACAGAAGCCACTTCCCTTAGTCACCACAGAGGAGACGAGAGTGGGTGGGGGGTGGGGGCAGAAAATAAAACGTCTCAGCTAGGCATGGAACCTGGCCCCACCAAAGGGGCACATCTACAGGTAAGAACTTTGTGCTCTCTCCCAGGGAAGCCCCTTCCTCTCCTGGCCCATGCTGTTCCCCTTTACAACAAAGGTTCAGTCTTCCAGAAGGCCTCTCCCTAACCCTAGAGATGACTTGAGACCGGCGTTCTCTCTTCCCAGGTCTCCTGTGTCCCTCCCTTCTGAACTCATTTGCTTCCTGTTTTACTGCCATCTTTCTACGACCCTCTTGGAAGGTTTTGTGCTTCTCCAGACCTTTCCCAATTCCTATGTTCACAAAATGCTAGAAGATTCTAAAGTGGTTCTAAACAAACAGGAACTTTCTCCTGGAAATATGTCTTCTCTGGATCCTGGATTCCTCCTGCTTTCTTTCCAGATCCATTGTTCTCACAGAGATGGAAACTTCAGCTTCTCTGTACTGAGACGACCTTAGAGACCTAACTCACAAGCAGAGCAGCTGTTGCTGGGAGGTGGATTCTGTTCACCAAGATCAACAGGATTCTGATGGGGACCCCTCCTCGTCCTGCTCCTGTAGTTTCCGGGAGGCCCCTCCTCTGCATCCTGGTTCTCCTTCCGTGTCCTCCAGTGCTCCGTGCTTGTGCTGTTCTCTTGCTTACTCTTTCTCCTCAGGTAGAGAAGTCTTGTGTGGCTGCATAGAAATTAACGGGTTCTTCGTTCTAATCTTTTATTCCATGTGTAGAGTTAGATTAGACCTGCATTTTCTTAGCTTAACCTATCATTCTTAAGCTGGGGAGACAGACTCACAGACAGAGGAAGTGTCTTCCTCTGAATCTCATCATAGGTTTTAGGAAGAGTGGACATAATTTGGTAGTTTCAAAGCAAGGGAGGACTGATCAATAGTCAGATTCCCTGAGATTGCAGCATATTTTCATGGGCTTCTCAGAGTGCTGGGAGAATAATCTGCCCTGATATATGGACATTAGATATTTTCTGAAAGACAGTGGTAAAATCCACTTCATGGACCAATCACAACCACCTGCACATTTCATTCTAGGACACAAGCATCTGCTTGTTCTTCTTACTTCCCGGCTTGCTCTTTTCCTTTTTTTGTATTCTCTCTTTTTTTTTTTTAATTTTATTTATTTTTGTATGTGTATGAGTGTACTGTCTGCATGTAGGTCTGTGCACCTGTGTCGTGCAATGCCGAGGAGGTCAGAAGAAGGTGTCCGATTCCCCTGGAACTGGAGTTCTCCTGGAATTGGAGTTACAGACGGTTCTCAGCCGCCATGTGGGTGCTGGTGATCGAACCCGGGTCCTCTGCAAGAGCAGTCGGTGCTCTTAACCACTAGGCAATCTCTCCAGCCCTTTTTTTGTATTCTCTATCATACCTCTTCTCTTTGAAGGGTAATTAGACCCCTGATCTTATTTGGAAAAACGTGTGTGTGTGTCTGTGTGCATGTGTGCATGCATGTGTTCCCTTCTCTTCTGCTCTGCACTTTTCTTTCTACGTGAGAAAGCTCTTTTGTGGTTTTGCTTTCTAGTCTTTTCTGGCACAGAGCACACCAACAAAATTCCCAGGTGTGTTTCTGCTGGAATCTCTTGTATAACCCGAGGCTTTGGCAAGCTTGGATCCTACAAAAAATAAATTTTATTTGACACAGCTGCACATTATGTTTTGATAACTGATAAGGCAAGTTCTCAGAACAATTTTTGGAATTGTTTTAGCTGTCTTTTCAATATGTTTTTGTGAACTCAATATGTTTTGTGAACTGCTGCGGGCTTGGTGCACATTTGGTTCTCATCCTACAGATTTCCATGATGGGTCCTAAAGGGCATCACTCTAATATTGCATTAATTTATTCATTAAAATTTTTATTTTATTATTTTTTATGTGTATGAGTGTACTGTCTGCATGTAGTTTGGTGCACCCGTGTTGTGCAATGCCACAGAGGTCAGAAGAGGGCATCGGACTCCCCTGGAACTGGAGTTAAAGACAGTTCTTAGCCACCATGTGGGTGCTGGGACTAGAACCCGGGTCCTCTGCAAGAGCAGTCAGTGCTCTTAACTGCTGAGCCCCTTATTTATTCATTTAAATGAGGCTATTGTCTCACAAAGTTTAAAATTATAAAGAAGAAATCCATGTACCATGAAGACTTTCTTCTCTACCCCAGTGTCAACAATCCAATTTTTAGGATTCTTTCCTCTGAGACAGTGTAACTATTTCCTTGTGTTCTATTCTCCATAGTTGATTTATGAATACATTTATATGTATGATATATATCATGCATTTATGTATAACATTAAACATATGTAAATGTAAGAATATATAACATTTCAGGATAATATTTAATATATTTAGTATATATTGTGGAGTTGTGAATTCTCTTGCTGTATGAATGCCAACGGCTTGAAAGAATCCTGAAGAGTTGGTGGAGGGCCAAGTTGGTATGATCCTGTTTGAATGCTTGCGCTTGGTAGAAACCTGCAGAGTTTGGCTAAGCCTCTGCCCTTGATTGTGCTGAAACCCAATGTCATTATGTTCCCTGTTTACTTTTACAGCTTGGCCTGCTGAACCTTGGATTCTCTTTCTCTCCTAAAGCCTTCCTTACATCTAGCATGTATACATTGTATAGCTTTCTGTAATTGTCCTGGGGTAACCTCTGCAAGCTGTGAGAGAGAGAAAAACTTAAGATTCATAAATAAAACTTTGTCAGCCTTCCTTCGAGTTGGTTGTCCATGTCCTACATCAGAGTGGTGGTCCAGGTCTCAGAACCTAGAGTTCCACACATATCTGTTTTCTTTTTCTTTTGTCTGTTGTGCTGGATAGCTTTAGTGTCAACTTGACACACCTGGCTTGAGGGAGCCTCAATTGGGGAATTGGCTCCATTGGATTGGCCTGTGGCCACATCTGTGGAGTATTGTCTTGACTGTTGAGCAATGTGGGAGGGCCCAGCCCACAATGAGTAGTGCCACCCTGGGCAGGTTGTTGTGTATGGTATAAGAGGGCAGGCTGGGCATGAGCCAGGGGAGCAAGCCAGTAATCAGCATTCCTCCATGGCTTGTGCTTCAGCTTCTGCTTCTAGGTTCCTGCCCTGAGTTCTTGCCTTGGGCTCCCTGAGAGCTGTGACCCAGGAGATGTAAGCTGAATAAACCCTTTCCTCCCCAGGTTGGCGTTGGTCAGAGTGTTTTGTCACAGCAATGGAAGACAAACTAGAACATCTGTGTTGGGATCAAACCTAATGTCTTGTTCCTGCAAAACAACCACTCTATCACTGAACTGCACCCCAGCCCAGTATTATTACAAACATTAAGATTATATAATAACTATAACATATAATTAAAGTATAAAACCATATAGTTTGTGGTTCAATATTATTATAATATATGACATGTATACACTATATCTGTATAATTACATGTACATTATGTTCATTGCCTTTTATATATCATTCAAGTTTTTATTTAGTTTTTTTTTTGTTTGTTTGAGACAGACTCCACCTGTAGCCCCAGCTGGCCTAGAATTCTCTATGCCCTTGATTTTACAGAGATCCACCTGCTTCTGCCTCAGAGTGCTGGGATTAAAGGTACGAACCACCACACCATGCTCTATTGTTATAAGCAATACACTTCACAGATAATTCTATAGCAATTCATTATTTTATTTTTATGTGCCTCATTCCATTGTCTACTAAACAAATCTACTTCTTGTTTATCTGTCATTTTGTTTAAATATGTTTAAATGTATCTTTAAGAATTACTATCAATAAAGATGATAAAAAGGTATAATTGCTTTTAAATATCTGTCTTCTGAGTGCTTCTTTCCTGATGTCATAATCTTACTCTTGCTTATTATACCATCTTTATCTCATTCATGGTTGGTGAGAATGATTTCTGATATGTTGCCTCCCTGAAAAGTCCCCTTTCTCTTTCACGGTGTCTTGCTAGTTTTTCTTCTCTTGGGAACAGGAAATATTTAAATGTCTCCTGGCCCTTGGATGTCTGCTTATATTAAAGTGTAGTGTTAAGAACAAGTTTGCTCTGAGCATGCAGTGGGGTATACTAACTGTAATTTCACTTTCAGTAATATGACTGGTTCATTTTTTCTCTCTCTAACATTAGTAACTTGAGGTGTTTCCTGAGCCAGCCCAGTGCCCAAGTGATTGCAGAAAGGGTCCTCTGCCTTCCTGCTGGAAATCCATCTGGTCAAGGGCTCAAGGTCAGAGAAGGTACTTTCTTCACACCTCCAGTTATATTCACAGAGCCCTCTGCTTTCCCTGGTCTGGAACTCATTTTTACCTTCCCTGGAGAAGCAGTCTAGTGGGTTTTCCCGTGTGTGTGTGTGTGTGTGTGGAGTGGGGAGGGACATGTGTGTCGCTGTGTGTCCTCAGTAGGTTCCAGGTAGCCCTTTACTGTTCTTCACCCTCACTTGGCTCATGTGGCTGCCTCCTGGCACACTTCCTGAGCCTTTGCTTGGCCCTGTGGCCACTGTTCTTCCTGGCCATTGCCAGTACGCAGAGCTCAGCATTCCTAGTCTGCAAGTCAGTGACCATCTCCCCCCCCCCAATAATGTTTTCGCTCTTGTCCTCTCATTGACTTCATCGTATCTGCCCATTGTATCCTCATTCCAGTGGGTTTTGGAGATGTCTGTGATGTGCATGTCCAGTCACCCATTTCCCCTCCGGAACTGGAAGTCTTCAGAGCATGGGAACTTTTAGGGTAATGTTTATTAATCTTTGGGCACAGAGAGGAGGATTGTGTTCTCTTTTGTTTTTGGAAGCAGGATCTCCCTTTAGCTCCGCCTGGCCTGGAACTCACTCTGTAGACCAGGCTGGCCTTGAACTCACAGAGATCTGCCTGTTTGCCTCCAGAGAGCTGGGATTAAAGGTGGGTACCACCACACCCAAATTGTGTTCTTAATGCAAACCCTCTCTCCATTTCCCACTGCAAAGGTAGACTTGTTCCTATAAACAAGGTTAGTCTGTGTCGCTCTTTATCCCATGTCTTTTCCTCTTCTTGCAGGAGTCTGTGCACCTGTTTAAACTAGCTCTTTTCATTTCCTCTTGTTTTGGAAAAGGTGGCCACGGTCTTTGTTCACAGCTGCCCCTTTTCCAGTTTTGACTGTGTTTGTCTCCTCCACATATTTTATATGCTCAGCCTCCAGGACTGAGAGCTTGTCTGGTGTAGACCATTCGTCTGCTCCCCACCGTCTTCAGAGGGAACTTCTGAGAGTTTCAGCTCTCCTTCACTTCCATTTTCTTTTTTTTCTTTTTTTTCTTTTTTCTTTTTCTTTGAGACAAGGTCTTCCTGTAGCCCCAGCTGACCTGGCTCATTATGTAGACCAGACCTGCCTCTGCCTCCTGAGTGCTGGGAACAAAGGTGCTCACCACCATGCCCAGCTTCTCTACTTCCATTTCAAAAATGTAAAGGTCCTAGAGTGATTTTAATTGTGATCAATGTCAATTTTATAAGTTAATTTTCTGGAAAATTTGCATCCTTGCAATGTTGAGCCCAATGTATCAAAGAATATGCATGGGTTTCTTTAAAAATGTTTTCATTAAGTTTTATAATTGGTGTTTTCTTAATATTGAAGTTATTTTTATTTCATGTGTGTGAGTGTATTGCCTCCATGTAGTTAAGTGCACCCATGTAGTGAGGTGCCTGCAGAGGTCAGAAGAGGGCATCAGATTCCCTTGCATCTAGAGTTACAGACATTGTTATCTGCCATGTGGGTGCTAGGAATCAAACCCCGTCCTTTGCAAGAACAGCTAGTGCTCTTAACCACTGAGCCATCTCTCCAGACCCTAATTATTCTTTCATGCTTGATATTTGGAAGAAATTGCAATAAATATTCTTACTTTTTCTGTTACTTTTGCTGATTAGTTGATGGTAATTATGAAAACATTTAAGATTTTGTATATTGAACACACAAAAGTTTAATGTTCCTTTATTATACTTTTTATTTTTAGTTACACCAGAGCATGACTTAGCATAACTTTAAAAATTAAACTGTATTTCTATATTCCTTATAGAAAATGTGTAAAGCACACAGAAAATTAGGGATGATAATCTTTTTTTTTTTTTTTTTTTTTTTGAGAGAGGGACCTGGAATTCACTATGTATCCCCAGCTGTCCTGGAACTCACTATGTGGACCAGGCTGGCCTTGAACTCACAGAGGTCCATTCACCTGCCTCTGCCTCCTAAGTGCTGAGATTACAGGCATGTGCCACCATACTTGGCTATGGATGATAATCTTTAATACCACTATCTACAAGAAATCATATGATGAATATTTTCACAAATTTTTCTTAGTCTTTAGAAATACATAAGACTACTAAGTAAATGTTTTGTGATTAAAACATCATAAATATCACTTGACTAAATACTGTATTGCTGTATGAATATATCATAGTTTACTTAGCTATTTCTTAATTTTAATTATTATATACGTGTGTGTGTGTGTGCAGCACACACGTGTTGGTCAGAGGACAGCTTGTGGGAACCATACTCTTTAATCACATGGGCTCTGGGGACATCACTCAGGTGGTCAGTTTCCACAGTGGACAACTTTCTGTTGGACACTTTTGTTGCTCCCAATTTTTAATTTCCTAAGCTTCTCTTTTTTTTGTATTTATTTATTTTTATTTTTATTGATGCTTTGTGCATTTCATACATCATTTTCCAATTCAGTTCAGGCATATTTCCCTTTCCCTTCCCCCCATCCCACCCCACCCCATCCCAGATCATGCATTCGCCATAACTTCCTGCGTCTTTCTCTGTTTTTTTTTTTTTTCGATTTTTGTTAGCAATAAGTATGATATTTTATGAGTAACAAGCATCCCTCACTGTAAAACCGATTTGCAGGCTGTTGTGCCCAAACCCCCACAGCTCCACCACCCACGAAGGGGGGGGGCTATGTTGTTCAATCAAGTTGACAAATGAGTGTCAGCCAAGACATATTGCTGAGTTTCACCATTCACNGATTCCCCTGGAACTGGAGTTAAAGATGGTTCTCAGCCGCCATGTGGGTGCTGGGGATCAAACCTGGGTCCTCTGCAAGAGCAGTCGGCGCTCTTAACTGCTAGGCCATCTCTCCAAAGATTTCATTTTTTTGCAAAACTAGTGGACATGCCAAAGTGGATGGGGGGATGTCACAGGGTCGCACCTCAAGATGAAGAGCTGCAGGAAGCCAGTGGGTGCTGAGGGAGGGAGAATCAGTTTTCTCCATGGACTAGCTCCTTGAGAGTTATCTCATCTCAAGTGGGCATCCCTGAACACAGGTACACACAAGCATCACTAAATGGGTTCAGTGCACTACATATGTATGTATGTATATATATATTATATATATATGTTTATAAATGTTTGTATATGTAACACTAATAATCATAGAAGAGGACAAGAGATTAAGAGAAGGGAGGCAGATGGGAGGAGTTTGTGGGGATGAGGAGGGATGGAAATGACGCAAAGACAATATTCGTATATGAAATTCTCACAAAAGACAGTGTTTAACTTTTGATTATGTGTATGGGTGTGAATGTATGCCACAGAAGTTCAGGTGCCAGCAGAGGCCAGAAGAGGACATTGGATGCCCTGGTGTTGGAGTCACAGTGCTTATGAGCTGCCCAATGTGGGTGCTGAGAACTGAACTTGGTCCTCTGGAAGTAAGCTCGCTGAACCCATGAGCCACCTCTCCAGCCCTTTTGCCCATTTCTAAATGAGTTTTTATCTTTCTCATGAGTTATAGGAGCTCTTTGTGTATACTGGCTACTGTGCCTTTATCAGACATGTACCGAGCATACTTCTCTTCATGTACTATGGACATTGTCAACTTTAAATGGGAATTTCTGCATTTAGCCTATGTAGTAGAAAGAGGCAAAAACACATAAATGGATGGAGCTGTATTATGTTCTAGAAGTGTACTGTTGATTCCACCTACATTTATTACTTAATGGCTGTCCTCAAGATAGATCTACCACACAGCACAAAGCCAACACTACCCATTTGCTTTTGGAGAGAAAGAAAAACCCGTTATTCCCAGGTTGGCCCATAGAAGCCCTTGTGTCACAGTTTCTCCCTTCTTCCCCTGGGAGGATTTCTGTTTGTTGCAACCTGGAGATGAGCAGAGAACTTTTCAGGAAGCTTACTTTCCTTAGAGGTTTAATTGCCAGAGACTGGGGACAGAGGTGAGGCAGGGGGGGTCTCTGAGGACATGGGAAAACAGAAGCCACTTCCCTTAGTCACCACAGAGGAGACGAGAGTGGGTGGGGGGGTGGAGGCAGAAAATAAAACCTCTCAGCTAGGCATGGAACCTGGCCCCACCAAAGGGGCACATCTACAGGTAAGAACTTTGTGCTCTCTCCCAGGGAAGCCCCTTCCTCTCCTGGCCCATGCTGTTCCCCTTTACAACAAAGGTTCAGTCTTCCAGAAGGCCTCTCCCTAACTCTAGAGATGACTTGAGACCGGCGTTCTCTCTTCCCAGGTCTCCTGTGTCCCTCCCTTCTGAACTCATTTGCTTCCTATTTTACTGCCATCTTTCTACGACCCTCTTGGAAGGCTTTGTGCTTCTCCAGACCTTTCCCAATTCCTATGTTCACAAAATACTACAAGATTCTAAAGTGGTTCTAAACAAACAGGAACTTTCTCCTGGAAATATGTCTTCTCTGGATCCTGGATTCCTCCTGCTTCCTTTCCAGATCCATTGTTCTCACGGAGATGGAAACTTCAGCTTCTCTGTACTGAGACGACCTTAGAGACCTAACTCACAAGCAGAGCAGCTGTTGCTGGGAGGTGGATTCTGTTCACCAAGATCAACAGGATTCTGATCGGGACCCCTCCTCCTCCTGCTCCTGTAGTTTCCGGGAGGCCCCTCCTCTGCATCCTGGTTCTCCTTCCGTGTCCTCCAGTGCTCCGTGCTTGTGCTGTTCTCTTGCTTACTCTTTCTCCTCAGGTAGAGAAGTCTTGTGTGGCTGCATAGAAATTAACGGGTTCTTCGTTCTAATCTTTTATTCCATGTGTAGAGTTAGATTAGACCTGCATTTTCTTAGCCTAACCTATCATTCTTAAGCTGGGGAGACAGACTCACAGACAGAGGAAGTGTCTTCCTCTGAATCTCATCATAGGTTTTAGAGTGGACATAACTTGGTAGTTTCAAAGCAAGGGAGGACTGATCAATAGTCAGATTCCCTGAGATTGCAGCATATTTTCATGGGCTTCTCAGAGTGCTGGGAGAATGATCTGCCCTGATATTATGGACATTAGATATTTTCTGAAAGACAGTGGTAAAATCCACTTCATGGACCAATCACAACCACCTGCACATTTCATTCTAGGACACAAGCATCTGCTTGTTCTTCTTACTTCCCGGCTTGCTTTTTTCCTATTTTTGTATTCTCTATCATACCTCTTCTCTTTGAAGGGTAATTGGACCCCTGATCTTATTTGGAAAAACGTGTGTGTGTGTGTGTGTGTGTGTCTGTGTGCGTGTGTGTGTGTGTGTCTGTGTGCATGTGTGCATGCATGTGTTCCCTTCTCTTCTGCTCTGCACTTTTCTTTCTACGTGAGAAAGCTCTTTTGTGGTTTTGCTTTCTAGTCTTTTCTGGCACAGAGCACACCAACAAAATTCCCAGGTGTGTTTCTGCTGGAATCTCTTGTATAACCCGAGGCTTTGGCAAGCTTGGATCCTACAAAAAATAAATTTTATTTGACACAGCTGCACATTATGTTTTGATAACTGATAAGGCAAGTTCTCAGAACAATTTTTGGAATTGTTTTAGCTGTCTTTTCAATATGTTTTTGTGAACTCAATATGTTTTGTGAACTCTTGCGGGCTTGGTGCACATTTGGTTCTCATCCTACAGATTTCCATGATGGGTCCTAAAGGGCATCACTCTAATATTGCATTAATTTATTCATTTAAATTTTTATTTTATTATTTTTTATGTGTATGAGTGTACTGTCTGCATGTAGTTTGGTGCACCCGTGTTGTGCAATGCCACAGAGGTCAGAAGAGGGCATCGGACTCCCCTGGAACTGGAGTTAAAGACAGTTCTTAGCCACCATGTGGGTGCTGGGACTAGAACCCGGGTCCTCTGCAAGAGCAGTCAGTGCTCTTAACTGCTGAGCCCCTTATTTATTCATTTAAATGAGGCTATTGTCTCACAAAGTTTAAAATTATAAAGAAGAAATCCATGTACCATGAAGACTTTCTTCTCTACCCCAGTGTCAACAATCCAATTTTTAGGATTCTTTCCTCTGAGACAGTGTAACTATTTCCTTGTGTTCTATTCTCCATAGTTGATTTATGAATACATTTATATGTATGATATATATCATGCATTTATGTATAACATTAAACATATGTAAATGTAAGAATATATAACATTTCAGGATAATATTTAATATATTTAGTATATATTGTGGAGTTGTGAATTCTCTTGCTGTATGAATGCCAACGGCTTGAAAGAATCCTGAAGAGTTGGTGGAGGGCCAAGTTGGTATGATCCTGTTTGAATGCTTGCGCTTGGTAGAAACCTGCAGAGTTTGGCTCAGCCTCTGCCCTTGATTGTGCTGAAACCCAATGTCATTATGTTCCCTGTTTACTTTTACAGCTTGGCCTGCTGAACCTTGGATTCTCTTTCTCTCCTAAAGCCTTCCTTACATCTAGCATGTATACATTGTATAGCTTTCTGTAATTGTCCTGGGGTAACCTCTGCAAGCTGTGAGAGAGAGAAAAACTTAAGATTCATAAATAAAACTTTGTCAGCCTTCCTTCGAGTTGGTTGTCCATGTCCTACATCAGAGTGGTGGTCCAGGTCTCAGAACCTAGAGTTCCACACATATCTGTTTTCTTTTTCTTTTGTCTGTTGTGCTGGATAGCTTTAGTGTCAACTTGACACACCTGGCTTGAGGGAGCCTCAATTGGGGAATTGGCTCCATTGGATTGGCCTGTGGCCACATCTGTGGAGTATTGTCTTGACTGTTGAGCAATGTGGGAGGGCCCAGCCCACAATGAGTAGTGCCACCCTGGGCAGGTTGTTGTGTATGGTATAAGAGGGCAGGCTGGGCATGAGCCAGGGGAGCAAGCCAGTAAACAGCATTCCTCCATGGCTTGTGCTTCAGCTTCTGCTTCCAGGTTCCTGCCCTGAGTTCTTGCCTTGGGCTCCCTGAGAACTGTGACCCAGGAGATGTAAGCTGAATAAACCCTTTCCTCCCCAGGTTGGCGTTGGTCAGAGTGTTTTGTCACAGCAATGGAAGACAAACTAGAACATCTGTGTTGGGATCAAACCTAATGTCTTGTTCCTGCAAAACAACCACTCTATCACTGAACTGCACCCCAGCCCAATATTATTACAAACATTAAGATTATATAATAACTATAACATATAATTAAAGTATAAAACCATATAGTTTGTGGTTCAATATTATTATAATATATGACATGTATACACTATATCTGTATAATTACATGTACATTATGTTCATTGCCTTTTATATATCATTCAAGTTTTTATTTAGTTTTTTTTTGTTTGTTTGAGACAGACTCCACCTGTAGCCCCAGCTGGCCTAGAATTCTCTATGCCCTTGATTTTACAGAGATCCACCTGCTTCTGCCTCAGAGTGCTGGGATTAAAGGTACGAACCACCACACCATGCTCTATTGTTATAAGCAATACACTTCACAGATAATTCTATAGCAATTCATTATTTTATTTTTATGTGCCTCATTCCATTGTCTACTAAACAAATCTACTTCTTGTTTATCTGTCATTTTGTTTAAATATGTTTAAATGTATCTTTAAGAATTACTATCAATAAAGATGATAAAAAGGTATAATTGCTTTTAAATATCTGTCTTCTGAGTGCTTCTTTCCTGATGTCATAATCTTACTCTTGCTTATTATACCATCTTTATCTCATTCATGGTTGGTGAGAATGATTTCTGATATGTTGCCTCCCTGAAAAGTCCCCTTTCTCTTTCACGGTGTCTTGCTAGTTTTTCTTCTCTTGGGAACAGGAAATATTTAAATGTCTCCTGGCCCTTGGATGTCTGCTTATATTAAAGTGTAGTGTTAAGAACAAGTTTGCTCTGAGCATGCAGTGGGGTATACTAACTGTAATTTCACTTTCAGTAATATGACTGGTTCATTTTTTCTCTCTCTAACATTAGTAACATGAGGTGTTTCCTGAGCCAGCCCAGTGCCCAAGTGATTGCAGAAAGGGTCCTCTGCCTTCCTGCTGGAAATCCATCTGGTCAAGGGCTCAAGGTCAGAGAAGGTACTTTCTTCACACCTCCAGTTATATTCACAGAGCCCTCTGCTTTCCCTGGTCTGGAACTCATTTTTACCTTCCCTGGAGAAGCAGTCTAGTGGGTTTTCCCGTGTGTGTGTGTGTGTGTGTGTGTGTGTGTGTGTGTGTGGAGTAGGGAGGGACATGTGTGTCGCTGTGTGTCCTCAGTAGGTTCCAGGTAGCCCTTTACTGTTCTTCACCCTCACTTGGCTCATGTGGCTGCCTCCTGGCACACTTCCTGAGCCTTTGCTTGGCCCTGTGGCCACTGTTCTTCCTGGCCATTGCCAGTACGCAGAGCTCAGCATTCCTAGTCTGCAAGTCAGTGACCATCTCCCCCCCCCCCAAATAATGTTTTCGCTCTTGTCCTCTCATTGACTTCATCGTATCTGCCCATTGTATCCTCATTCCAGTGGGTTTTGGAGATGTCTGTGATGTGCATGTCCAGTCACCCATTTCCCCTCCGGAACTGGAAGTCTTCAGAGCATGGGAACTTTTAGGGTAATGTTTATTAATCTTTGGGCACAGAGAGGAGGATTGTGATCTCTTTTGTTTTTGGAAGCAGGATCTCCCTTTAGCTCCGCCTGGCCTGGAACTCACTCTGTAGACCAGGCTGGCCTTGAACTCACAGAGATCTGCCTGTTTGCCTCCAGAGAGCTGGGATTAAAGGTGGGTACCACCACACCCAAATTGTGTTCTTAATGCAAACCCTCTCTCCATTTCCCACTGCAAAGGTAGACTTGTTCCTATAAACAAGGTTAGTCTGTGTCGCTCTTTATCCCATGTCTTTTCCTCTTCTTGCAGGAGTCTGTGCACCTGTTTAAACTAGCTCTTTTCATTTCCTCTTGTTTTGGAAAAGGTGGCCACGGTCTTTGTTCACAGCTGCCCCTTTTCCAGTTTTGACTGTGTTTGTCTCCTCCACATATTTTATATGCTCAGCCTCCAGGACTGAGAGCTTGTCTGGTGTAGACCATTCGTCTGCTCCCCACCGTCTTCAGAGGGAACTTCTGAGAGTTTCAGCTCTCCTTCACTTCCATTTTCTTTTCTTTTTTTCTTTTTTCTTTTTTCTTTTTCTTGAGACAGAGGTCTTCCTGTAAGCCCCAGTGACTGGCTCATTATGTCAGACCTCACCTTGCCTCTGCCTCCTGAGTGCTGGAACAAAGGTGCCACCACCATGCCCAGCTTCTCTACTTCCATTTCAAAAATGTAAAGTCCTAGAGTGATTTTAATTGTGATCATTGTCAATTTTATAAGTTAATTTTCTGGAAAATTTGCATCCTTGCAATGTTGAGCCCAATGTATCAAAGAATATTGCATGGGTTTCTTTAAAAATGTTTTTCATTAAGTTTTATATTGGTGTTTTCTTAATATATGAAGTTATTTTTATTTCATGTGTGTGAGTGTATTGCCTCCATGTAGTTAAGTTGCACCCAATGTAGGGTGCAGAGGTCCAGAAGAGGGCATCAGATTCCCTTGCATCTAGAGTTACAGACATTGTTATGCTGCCATGTGGGTGCTGGGAATCAAACCCCCGTACCTTGCAGAACAGCTAGGCACTCTAACGACTGAGCCATCTCTCCGGACCCTAATTATTTTTCATGCTTGATATTTGGAAGAAATTGCAATAAATATTCTTACTTTTTCTGTTACTTTTGCTGATTAGTTGATGGTAATTATGAAAACATTTAAGATTTTGTATATTGAACACACAAAAGTTTAGATGTCCTTTATTATACTTTTATTTTGTAGTTACAACCAGAGCAGAATTAGCATAACTTTAAAAAATTAAACTGTAATTATGTATTCCTGTATAAAAGATTGTATAAGAAAAAAATTAGGTGATAGATCTTTTTTTTTTTTTTTTTTTTGGTCTTTTGAGAGAGGGACCTGGAATTCACTATGTATCCCCAGCTGTCCTGGAACTCACTATGTGGACCAACACTGGCGCTCAGACTCACAGAGGTCCCATGTCACCCTGCCTCTGCCTCCTAAGTGCTGAGATTACAGGCATGTGCCACCCATACTTGGCTATGGATGAATAATCTTTAATACCACTATCTACAAGAAATCATATGATGAATATTGTCTCACAATTTTTCTTAGTCTTTAGATTAATACATAAGACTACTAAGTAAATGTTTTGTGATTAAAACATCATAAATATCACTTTGACTAAATACTGTTATGCTGTAGATGAATATATCAAGTTTACTTAGCTATTTCTTAATTTTAATTTATTATATACGTGTGTGTGTGTGTGGCACATGCCAATGGCATGTGTATGGTGTCAGAGGACAGCTTGTGGGAAACAATACTCCTCTTTAATCACATGGGCTCTGGGGACATCACTCAGGTGGTCAGTTTCCACAGTGGACAACTTTCTGTTGGACACTTTTGTTGCTCCCAATTTTTAATTTCCTAAGCTTCTCTTTTTTTTGTATAATTTATTTTATATTTTTTATTGATGCTTTGTGCATTTCATACATCATTTTCCAATTCAGTTTCAGGCATATTCCCTTCCCTCCCCCCATCCCACCCACCCCCCACCCAGATCATATGCATATTGCCATAACTTCCTGCATTCTGTTCCTCTGTTTTTTTTTTTTTTTTCAATTTTTTAGCAATAAGTGATAATTTATTGAGTACAAGCACCCTTCATCTTAAAACCAATTTGAGGCTGTGTGCCCAAACCCCCACAGCTCCACCATCCAACGAGGGGGGTGTATGTTCAATCAAGGTTCAAATGAGTGTCGCAGATAGATTGCTGTAGTTTCACCATTCCCCAATCGCAGCCCTTACATTCTACCTCAGATTGTTCCCTAGGCTTAGAAAAGGGGCACAGATGGGGCTGGAGGGATGGCCTAGCGGTTGAGAGTGCCGACCGCTCTTGCAGAGGACCCGGGTTCGATCCCCAGCACCCACATGGCGGCTGAGAACCGTCTGTGACTCCGGTTCCAGGAGAACTCCAGCACCAGGGGAATCCGACACCCTCTTCTGACCTCCGCGGCATCGCACGACACGGGTGCACAGACCTGCATGCAGACAATACATTCATACACATAAAAATAAATAAATAAATAAAAAAAAATTAAGAAAAAAAGAAAAGGGGCACAGGTGGATGAGAAGCAAAACAGTCTACTTTCTCTGGAGCTGTTGTCTTGGACTCTGGTCAATTCTGGCTGTTTCCTTTCATGGGCTGACAGTTTGTCCAGGAGTAACCTTTCGATCCTACTAATGAAGCACAAGCGATTAGATATATAGGCATTTAAACAGCACTAATAGTTATGGTAGGTTACTTTGGTATAGACACATATGTTTGGATGTCAAGGGGCAGCAAGATGGCTCGCGGATGAACAAACTGGTACCAACCCTGATGACCCAAGGTGGAGCCTTGGTGCTCACATGGTAGAAGAACCAAGTCCTTAAGTTGTCCTCTGGCCTCCACATGCACATGGAGGGACATGTCCCCCCAAAGTAAATAAATATAATTAAAGTTTTAAAATACTTTATATAATCAAAATGAATAACGAAGCTTTCTCTGCCTCAGTGTATAATTGATGAAATGGAAATAATGATCACCCTTTTCTTTTTTTTCCAGGTAGTGTTTGTTCCTTTGTTAATGTTTTGGTTTTGTTTTATTTTAAGAAAGTGTCTCACTATATACGTAATGATCCTTCTGCCTCAGACTCCCAAGTGCAGGTGGGATTACAGATGTGCCCTACCACATGTCCTGCTTTCAGGATAGTTGGGAGTGCTCAATGTGAGGACGCAGCTCTGTCTTTATTGTGGTTTCTGGCTCATGACAAAGGTTCCATCCATGTTACTTGTCATCAGTTTAGAACTACTAAGCATGGCTTATGTTTTCACAGTCCATCTTTTGTCTCAATTTAAACAAGAAACCTTTGTTTAGAGAGCTTATGGAAGGTGCCCAGTTACTCTTCTTTCTTGCCCAAGTACTTTTTCTTAAGAAGTAAATCTTCAAGGATGCTGGGCTACAGCCTTTATTTTGTTATGATGATAGTGTTTGAACCTAGGGCCTTGTGCATTCCAGGTCCATGTTCTACCACTGAGCTACACCACTAGCCCTGACCTAGAGCTTCTTAATAATTAAGTCTGAAGGCTGGACAATAGACAACTTCCTACCTGAGGCAGAAGTAGTTTGGATCATAAGCACAAAGGAGCTGGAAGTTCATTTCTCAACTACACACAAGAAGAGCTACAAGTTAACAACAAATAGCATCTATGTTATTATTTTTTTAATCTTTAAAGAGCCCACTACACATTTTATTGTAAACCAAGTCACATTTAACAAGTTTAGCACATTGGGCAAAGTTGAGAAATATCATGAAGTATTGTAATGCCGAGTTTCCTAAACCTGCTTCCAGATCTAGCTCTCCCTGACGATGGCCTGGGCAGGCAACCACACTCTCATCTCCCACTTCGTCCTCCTGGGCCTCTTCACGCACTCAGAGCTGCACCTCTTCCTCTTCTCCATCATCATGGTCATGTTTCTGGTGGCCCTCTCTGGCAATGGGCTCATGATCCTCCTCATCCTCGCGGACCCTCGCCTGCACAGCCCCATGTACTTCTTCCTCAGCTGGCTGTCCCTCATGGACCTCATGTTGATCTCTACCATCGTGCCCCGCATGGCTGCCAACTTCTTCCGGGGTCGCGGCACCATCTCCTTCACAGGCTGTGGACTCCAGATCCTCTTCTTCCTCACCCTCCTGGGGGACGAGTGTTTCCTGCTGGCCTTCATGGCCTATGACCGCTATGTGGCCATCAGCAACCCCCTGAGTGTGACGCCCACCACCCTCACCAGCAAGGAGGACGCGCCACACCAGGATTCTTCTACAGACGTTTATTGCAGGGTTACTTGCTTGAAGCAAAAGACCCAAAACCCAAACTCTGTGCTGCTTAAATAGACCTAGGAGGAATGTGGCACCTACTGATTGGTGCTCAACTGAAACCCTCATTTACATGCTCCGGGCTTGAGCGATGACCCCGCATAGTGCCAAGCACGCATGCGCATTTAGGTTGTTTACCATTAACAGGCTACGTGGCCCTTCGGGCTGGGCGCCATCTTGTAATGGTGGATGTGGTGGCTTCCCACACCTGAGGTACTCAGTAGTCATGAGCCGCCGTGTCTGTTGGCTCATGGTGGCCGGGTCTTGGCTCTTCGGTTTGGTGGATGGGCTGATCCAGGCTCTCTTCACCCTGCGCTTCCCCTACTGTGGCTCCCAGGAGATCGATCACTTCTTCTGTGAAGTCCCGGCTGTGCTCAAGCTGGCCTGCGCAGACACCTCCCTGTATGAGACCATGATCTATGTCTGCTGCGTCCTCATGCTGCTCCTGCCCTTCTCGGTCATCTCTGCCTCCTACCTGAGGATCCTGGTGGTAGTGCTGCGCATGCGCTCTGCACAAGGCAGGCAGAAGGCCTTCGCTACCTGTTCCTCCCACATGATGGTGGTCTCGCTCTTCTATGGGGCTGCCATGATCACATACATGCGGCCCCAGGCCTACCACTCTTCCAAGCAGGACAAGGTGGTCTCCGCCTTCTACACCATGATAACCCCCATGCTCAATCCTCTTATTTACAGTCTAAGGAACAAGGAAGTGACCGGAGCTCTGAGGAAACTCCTGGGGAGACGTCCTTGTGGTGAGGGAGCTCTAGGTTGAGAATGGTATCTAAAGATGTGACCTCTACGACGTGGGAGCCTGGATTAGTCAACTGTGGTTTGACTGGAGACACAAATGTGCTTGGCTTCTCTGTTGTTTCCAATGAGAAGACAGCTGTAAATATTTTTGACATATTTCATTTTTATTATTTCTATTTTATGTGTATGAGTGCATTGCTTGCATACATGTAAGTGCCCCCTTGTTGTGCAAACCTGTGGAGGTCAGAAGAGGGCAGTGGATGCCCTGGAGCTGGAATTACTGTTGTTAGCCACTGTGGGGGTGCTGGGAATCAAACCTGGTTCTTCTGAAAGTGCAGTCAGTGCTCTTAATCATGAGCTGTCTCTCTAGCCTCTTAACTGTATATTTTAATGGAGGACCTATATTTTACAGTTACAATTGGGCAGAGGAACCGGGTTTGATTCCTGGCACCCACATGGTGGCTAAGTAACGTCTTTGACTCCAGTTCCAGGGGAATCTGATGCCCTCTTCTGACCTCTGCGGCATTGCACAACACGGGTGCACCAGCCTACATGCAGACAGTATGCTGAAACGCATAAAAAATAATAAATTAATTTTTTTCTTTATATATCTTGTTTTTAGCAACTTGATAACATTGTGTCTTACTGTAGATTTGTTTTTATCAATGGATTTGAATTGTTGGATCTATGGTTTGAAGTACATTTGTAAATTAAAAATTTTATACTATTTGTTGTTTTATATGAATTGTGTTTGGTTGGCTGTTGTCTTGTTTTATTTGTTTGTTTTGATGGGATCTATGTTTGTTTTGACAGGATCTATGCAGAATAGGCTGGCTTCAAACTTTTTGAGTCTCCTGCCTCAGTGCTGGGATTATAGCACCTCCAGGCCCAACTTTTCTCTTTTCCTTTTTTTTTTTTTTTTTTTTNATCATTACATATTGACTGTAACTTTCATTTTTATTTTTATACGGACTCACAGTTAGGCGTTTGCCTGAGTCTTGGAGGGGACTCTGAAAGTGAACTCTTGAACAACTGAAACTTTTTTTTTTTCTTTTTTTTTTTTTTTTTTTGAGATTCTTTAGACAGACATCCAGACTGGCCCTGGCCCGCAGGTCTCTGATGCAGCTGTCATTTTTCACTTGTGTGTCTTCGTTTGCATTGGTTCTAGGATTTTCCTTCACAGGATAAGCTTGTGTACCTGTAAATTAAAAATTTTATACTATTGTATTTGTTGTTTTATATGAATTGTGTTTGGTTGGCTGTTGTCTTGTTTTATTTGTTTGTTTTGATGGGATCTATGTTTTTTTTGAGATTCTTTAGACAGACATCCAGACTGGCCCTGGCCCGCAGGTCTCTGATGCAGCTGTCATTTTTCACTTGTGTGTCTTCATTTGCATTGGTTCTAGGATTTTCCTTCACAGGATAAGCTTGTGTATCTCCATTCTAGGTCACTGACATTGTTCTTTTGTTCCTTCAAAGATGGTCTTTATCTCAAATAATAATTTCATCATTTTAGGCATTGCAGTTTTCAAGTCTAGAGTTATTATTTATTCTTCATTAAGACTTCCCTTTCTCTTCTGCAAAGTCTCCCTCCAAATGTTCATATATTGATTTTATTATTTTCTAAATCATTATCTAAGTAAGACATTTAAAATTCTGATCTGTGTAATCTGTGGATCTATCTGGATGGATGATTTTGAATAAAAAATGCTGGAGGCTGAACCAGATGATTATTTTGTTTTGTCCATCTTGTCTTCTTGAAGAGAGAGTGTCCTTTCTTCTTTCAGGCAGCTGGGGTGAGAATCTGGTTGCTTGGAAATGACCATTAATAAAGCCATTTTCAGTTCCTGTTGGATTTCAAATGAGGTTGTCAGCCTTCAGTGCAAACCTGGCTCCTTCCCGTTTCCTTCCCGTTGCCGCTCCCGTTTCAAATCTTATTTATTTTATCACATTAGGATTTGAGTTAGAGGGCTGGATTCTACATCTAGTAGGATGGAGACTCCATCAGGTGTCAAAAATGCAACTGAGAGAACTTCATTTCCAGCTCCATTTGCACTATCAGTTGGCAAAAATACCCTCGTGAAAAATATATTGGGGCTGGAGAGATGGCCTAGCGGTTAAGAGCTCCGACTGCTCTTACAGAGGACCTGGGTTCGATCCCCAGCACCCACATGGCAGCCGAGAACAGTCTGAAACTCCAATTCCAGGAGAACTCAAGTTCCAGGGGAATCCGACACCCTCTTCTGACCTCCTCGGCATTGCACGACACGGGTGCACAAACCTGCATGCAGACAGTACATTCATACTCACACAGAAATAAATAAAATTAAAAAATATGTTTATCTGAAGGAGAGGAAAGAATATTGCAAGTTGGAGGCCAACTTAAGCTATATTGTGAGATACTCTAAAGATAAAAGTTTTAACAAAAGGTATTTCTTTTGGGGGTATTTTTGAGACAGGGTCTCTTTGTAGCCTCAGCTCATCTAGAATTTGTTCTGTAGACCAGACTACCCTTGGACTCACAGAAATCAGCCTGCCTTTACCTCTTGGGTCCTGGAATTAAAGCATGTGCCACTATGCCCAGCCAAAAGATATTTCTATTTGGGACTCTTCCAGGTTCTATCCTGTTGTTGTACCAGTCCGTGATGCCAATATTACTTCATCTAGTTTCTCCTGCATTTGATTTGAAAACTTGAGAGGTAGAGAAAGCTTTATGGAGAAGCCACTTCTTTCCTTTTATACAGACCAACCTCTTCTTCATAATGTTTAAAAGGACAACCAATGTGTGTAATGAATAGTGACTATGTGGTCCTGAGAGTCAATCCAGCTATCTGTGAAGTGGATATATTTCATGCTCGCATCGTGATTTTCGGTGATGTATGAGTTATTTTCCAACTTAACAATGAGTTGGGCTGAGTTGTACCTCACAGGTACAACACTGGGCACAAAGCTCTGACTTCCTCCCCCAGCACAGCAAGCAAGAAGAGACAAAAATACCCCCAACAAACAAAGAACCACAACAAAAAACAGATGAGAAAAACTGTGACACAGGTGAATAGTATCTTCCCAGATAGGTGTTTTATAGCATGGAAAACAAGCACTAGAAGACAGAAAGACCTCGGTTTGAGCATCTGTTATAACCACTCTGTGAACTATTTAATCTGTGTCTGTAACACAGTGTTTTCCAGTGGTATTATTTTTTTTTGTTTGTTTGTTTGATGGTTGGCTGGTTTTTTGAGACAGGGTCTCAGTATGTAGTTCTGGCTGAGCCGGAACTCCCTATGTTGACCTTAGTGGGTACAGACTCACAGAGATCTACTTGCCTCTGCTTCCTGAGTGGTGGGATTAAACTGTATGTCACCACACCTGGTGTAACGTTAATTTAAAATTATTAGATAGATCTTTCTTTTTTTTTTATTAATTTTATTTATTTCCGTATGTGTATGAATGTACTATCTGCATGCAAGTTTGTGCACCCGTGTCGTGCAATGCCGCGGAGGTCAGAAGAGGGTGTTGGATTCCCCTGGAACTGGAGTTCTCCTGGAATTGGAGTTTCAGACGGCTCTCGGCCGCCATGTGGGTGCTGGGGATCGAACCCGGGTCCTCTGCAAGAGCGTCGGCGCTCCTAACTGCTAGGCCATCTCTCCAGCCCCAGATCGATCTTTCTTTTGTTGGACTCATTCAGAGTCTTCTCTGTTTGCTTGGAGTCTGGTCCAGCGGGAAACCTTGTGTTGGAGTTTGATCCACTATCATCTTTGCTATACAATACCATTCAACACCAACAATAATGGCATTCACGATTATTCTAATTAGCAGTTACTATTTTGATAACCTCACACTGTGGTTTAGTCACAAAAGTTAGTACATGTTTGCTTCATTTTGCCAGATTTACAAGGAAATATAACAACATCTAAGCTTTCATTGGGCATGGTGGCGGCTGCCTGTAATTCCAGCACTCTGCAGGCTGAGGCAGGAGGATTGTGAGTTCTAGAATAGCCTGGGCTACATGGCAATCCTCTGTGTCATACAAGCTACTAAACAAACACACCAAAACCTGCTTTCACTTATTATATTTGAAATAAACAAATACTATCTAAAATTGATAAATCAAGAAATGACAACACAGGCATGTCTAATTTGAAATACATTGGCATATCCCAAGATGCACTGAGAATAATTGCTTCTGGTGAATAGGACCACTGCAGGAAAGATAATATTTAAAGTAATAGTGGATGTCATAATACATTCTGTAAATGCTTTGTTACAAACACACACACACACACACACACACACACACACAGAAAGGGGTATAAATTCAGCTTGATAAATTATCTGAGCCTCTCCTGTTCTCTGCTCCACTCACCAGATGGAATTTCTTTTATTCAGACTGTGGGGTAGCTTCTAGCTCTGCCTCAAAGCAGACTCACTTGACACCATGGCTGCAGTGTTTTTGATGGTCATCGAATGTATTTGGCTTGTACATGCATGAAATGGCATTTCCACCACATTGTGTGATCTATTTTCATTCATTTATCCGAATAATTTTGTATATATGCTTTCACATGCTCATGTGTGTGTTCTTCTGTGAATGCTCCACCCATCAGATATTACACAAGCATGCTTCAGAACAGAGGGGGAAATGCCCAATAAAGTAATGTTCCATTTGGTTGTCGTTCCCATGAAATTGTGGACTAACTTCAGGCTTGGGCATAGGTCAGTGGCAGATGCCTCATCTAGCATGCATGAGGTCCAGGGTTCAATCCCTAGTACCACTAAACCAACAAAGTTGTTGAAACATGAGATCATACATTTCACTGTCCATTTTACTAGCTATGGTAGGCACTGTGGTGTATGGGATGGAGGAGTGCAATGTTACGTACACTTCTGGCATTGGAGAGACAGCTCAGGGGTTAAGAGCACTGGCTGATTTTTTAGAGGACCCAGGTTCAGCTCCCAGCACCCATGCAGTGGCTAACAACTATCCATAACTTCAGTTCCAGGGGCACTGCATGCACGGCTGCACTTAAACACATGCAGGTGAAACACTCATACACATAAAATAAAAATAAAATACACTCCTGAGAGTATCTACCAAAAACGTATTAAGTAAGGGAATATGCAGGGATTTCCTAAAGAATTTTCAGTGTTTCACTTCTTTAGGTTAGTGGCTCTAATTGTTTTGGGGGAATCGTAACCAGGTTATTCTCTGTCTGCGTATGTGTGTAAGCTCTCTTCCTGTTATCTCTTTCAATCTAACTGACCATTCCAAAACTTATAGGCTTAAAATAATTATTTGTGAGTCAATGAGAGGACAGAGTTAATTTACTTGCCACCGAAGTCCGGTGATCTGAGTCCAATTCCTAGAGCCCATAGCAGAAGGAAAGAAGCAACTCCTGAAAGTTGTCCTCTGACCTCCAAATATGTGCTGTGGCACAAGAGCCACCTCCCCAAACATACCACACACACACACACACACATAATAATAACTAAAATATTAAAATAAAAATATTATAATGGAAACCCTTTTTGAACAGCTATTATTGCTCTATTATTGACTTCATGTGGTATCATCCAGATTATTCACTTGGCACTCAGCTGGGGCTGGGATGTCAAGAAGGACAAATATATCTGGGAGCTTTGTGTTGGTTCTTGGATAAGATGTAGTGATTCTTGCCCATGGGACCCGTGTTTCTCTCAGTTTTATCTTTTGTTTTCCTAGTTCTTAATCTACCTGGTCCTTCTGGCATAGTGGTTGGATTTTAAAAGAATTAAAACAAAGCTGCCAGGCCTAGGAAGGGATTGCCATCCACAGCCTCACTCCCAGAATGCTCTATCAGTCGAAGCATCACAAGGCAGGGCGGATGTAAAGAGAGAATAGATTCCACCTGTGTATGGGAGAGGGCACATGACCTGAGGACTGGAAGGAGAGGGTCATGGTGACCTTTGGGGACTATCTATCAAGACCCTATTCATACAGAATGCTTTGCTTTTATATTTTGTTTCCTTTGGAAGTACTGGGGACTGAACACAGGGTTGTACTCTTACTAGGCAAATGCTCTAACAGTATGCTACACATCTAACCTCAGTTATAATAGAATTTTGCACACAGCTTCATGGATTTCAGCAACCCATGAGAACCATGTTTGAAATGTTGTGTGCTTCTCTTATTGTTCAGTAGGTGACATGTACTGTACTGTCAGTGTCTGCTTTCAATGTCCATATTATAAATTATTCAACTTTTCCCTATTAACTACTTGAAAGTTTGTAATGACATTTTTCCTCCCTCCCTCCCTCCCTCCCTCCCTCCCTTTCTTCCTTCCTTCCTGGCTGCCAATTGAGCCCAGAGCCTCTAATGAATCAGGCAAGCAAAGGCCTTCTAACATTCAGCAACATCTCCACTTCTACAATAATCATCTTTGTGTAAAATTTAGCAGTTGCTAAATTCATCTTTGCAGTGATATATACATATTTTCATTATTTTATGCATGTATGGGTATATTGACTGCATGTACATAAATGCACCCATGTCATGCAGTATCCACAGAGGTCAGGAAAGGGTATTGGATCCTCTGGACCTGAAGTTATGAATGGTTGTCAGCCACCATGTGGTTGCTAGAATCAAACCTGGCTCCTGTGCAAGAGCAGCCAGTGCTATTAACCACAGAGCCAACTCTCCAGCCCTGATCTTGGCAGTGTTTTAGACCTGCAATAATACACTTTGCTTCAGCTAATTGTAATAGATGAGGAAGTTTTAATGTGTTTATGCTGCATCACATGCTGATATAGGGAGGGAAGCTGGAGGACAGAAGCATAGATTCAAAGGAACAGGTCAGTGTTGGCTTATATGAAGATGTTTTATTAGTATTGATGGAGTCAGCAGGTAGGTATTCTTATGTAGTTATGTACACAACTGGAGAGGTCATAGATCTTAGGTGATTCAACAAGGTAGACACATCCCTAGGTGAAGGTAACAATTTACTAACCACAAAAGAAATATCCTTATATTTACAGACAAATATCCCAGACACCACTTAGAAAAGAAGTTTCTTTTGCACCAGATGAGAATATTACGGAGTCCCACAACTGGACACACAGACATGTTCTGTGAATGGCTCATGCCTAGGTGTCACGTCTACAATGCAACCTCTACACATAACCCCCAGGAAACATAGAACAAAGACCTAAGAAGGCATTAACCAACTCTTAACTCTCATTAAAGAAGCTCCTCCATGCAACAGGAGACCAAGAACCCAAAATAGCCAAACTGTGAAGATTAGGAGTCTACACAGTGTGGTTCCGTGGACAGGCTGCCTGTATTCAGCTTCACCCACCCAGGGCTCAGAGAACATTGCGGAAGAGGAGGGCAGAAAGATTGTAAGAGCCAGGGAGGTGATGCAAGACCAAACAGAAATGAATCCTACAATCTCCTGGGACCCAGTTCATGTGAACCTACAGCATTGGTATCAGCATGGACAAGACCCGTGCAAGCTTAGCTGGACATGGGTAGCAGAGCCCAACCTTGGATGAAGAAATATTGGCAGCAGATTGTGGCTGGGTGAGGAGGAGCTGATCTTCTTTAGGAAGGGGACTCCAGGAGGGCTGACTAGAGCTCGGGGGAGAAGGTGTTAAGGAGTGAGCAATTTGGCACAACGGATTCTAACAGGATTGACAGAAGGTGTGAACTCTGGCGGAGGGGGGGGGGTGCTGCTGCAGGCAGGTGCCAAGGGAGAAGTGGATATAAAGGCGATTAAGACTGACTGAGAAATTATGTATGAAACACATAAAAAATTCAATAAAAGTACATGTTAAAAAGAATATACTCTTGAAGAACATATTTTATTTATAACTCATTTACCATAAGCTTTCTTTTCACCTCAAGAGTGGGAGATAAAGCTCAATGGTGGTATTATACATGAATGTGTGCGGGCTTGATCTCCAGCAGAGAACTCAGCAATGTGTAAAGGTCTCCCAGGTAGTACTGATTTTTAAAAAAAAAATTTAACTTTATTTATTTTTGTATGTGTATGAATATACTGTCTGCATGTAGGTTTGTGCACTCATGTCGTGCAATGCCTCGGAGGCTAGAAGAAGGTGTCGGATTCCCCTGGAACTGGAGTCAAACACAGTTCCCAGCCACTATGTGGGTGCTAGGGATTGAACCCGGGTCCTCTACAAGAGCATTCGGTGCTCTTTTTTTTTTTTAATTTATTTTTTTTTAATTTTTTTTTATTTTTTTATTTTTAAGGGATTCTACAATCCAATGACACAGTTGTTTGGAGATAACAATGCTGTTACTCAGTATGTCATACAATTAAGTAATTGGTGCATTTTGCAAGTATCTATGTCCAAATTTTGAACAACCCAAGGTTCCCATAGTCCAGTTGGAGAAGCTTGTATGCACAGGATGTTCATCAATCAGGTGTCCAGACTATATTCCTATAGTCTCATGATTCACCCCTATCTCTCCACAGCCCTTACAATCTACCTCGCCTCCTCTTCCGCAGTTTGTTCCCTGGGCTTTGGGAAAGGGGCACAAGTGGGTGAGAAGAAAACAGCCTAATTTCTTTGGATTTGTCATTTTGGACTCCGGTCTGTT
>VZQC01014379.1:3363-78633 GCA_009823505.1 Rhizomys pruinosus | reverse complement strand
TCTGCAATTATTCCTCTAAGGTCTGTTTCTGGGGTCACCTCCAAGGGGATCCCACTATATCTATCTCCTACAGGGTTGGTAGAGCTTGGTGTGGAATTATCCTGCACCTTTCCCATGTTGTCCCTTCGTCGTGTCCCTGGCATGTGGATTTCCGTTTTGTGATTCAAATCACAAATGCCTTTTCAGTGTGTTGAAGGGTGAAAGCTTCTTTTGTTTTGCTTACCTCCTTTTTGCGCTTTTTTTTTCTTCCTCTCCCCCTCCTTCTTTATGGAGTGTTGACTTGTCTAGGTTTTCAGGCTTTCACTTTTGTTTGTAGATTGGATATTGAAAGTCTAAGTCACTCTTCCCTCCCTCTTCTGAGAGTTCTCCTAATCCAGTCCACTGGATACTCTCTCTTCCTCAAATCCAATTGTTGGGGGGGGGATATGCCTGGCTTAGCCCGTGCCCCGGCACCCGAGTGAGCCAGACCCAAGCTCAGGTCTGCTTCCAGCTGCGAGGGGGGAAGGGCGTCCCGGCGGACCCGAACCTAGGCCCCGCCAGCCACCTGGTCCTCCGCCACCGATCAGAAATCAGTTGTCCAAAACCACAAAAGTCACTCTGCCCTAAGCCTTTACCTGGCTAGAGCCGTGTCGGACGGCTCCAAGTGTTCCTAACGGGTCTGGACCTGGAGTCCAGACACACCGCCCTTCTACGGCTTATTCAGCCACCCGAGCAAGCCAGCGCATTCGGTGCTCTTAAACGCTAGGCCATCTCTCCAGCCCCGGTAGTACTGATTTTTAAAGGCATGAAGGAGTCCTGGAGAGCAGCTGAGGCTTAGCACTGTGAGATACCAGGAAAGAAGCAACTCCTGAAAGTTGTCCTCTGACCTCCAAATATGTGCTGTGGCACAAGAGCCACCTCCCCGAACATACCACACACACACACACACACATACACATAATAATAACTAAAACATTAAAATAAAAATATTATAATGGAAACCCTTTTTGAACAGCTATTATTGCTCTATTATTGACTTCATGTGGTATCATCCAGATTATTCACTTGGCACTCAGCTGGGGCTGGGATGTCAAGAAGGACAAATATATCTGGGAGCTTTGTGTTGGTGAAGATGCACCCTCAGGTTCAGTAGAGGTCCCAGCATATTGGGATTTCTAGGGCCACAGGACAATTGCCAAGGGCAGTGGCAGAAGTGGAGTGGAAATGGCCGGAACATATGAGAGAAGCTCTGTGTGCTGTGGATGGCAGAGCCAGAGAAGTGGAGCTGCTGGGGGCCTTTGGAGTGCAGAGGATCATGAGTGAATCCTAGATGTCTGACACTGAGCTACATGGCCAGACTTTGGTTTTACTTAGGAGCACCTGCCAAGTTCTTCCCTTTTGAAAGGAGATGGTACGTAACTTGTTTTGGATTTTAGGTCCCACAGCTAAGGGACTTTTTAAAGAGACTTTGAAATTTTAAAGTGCCTTAAATTTTTTTTAATTAAAAAAATTTTTTTTATTTATTTTTGTATGTGTATGAGTGTACTGTCTGCATGTAGGTTTGTGCACCCATGTCATGCAATGCCATGGAGGTCAGAAGAGGGTCTCGGATTTCCCTGGAACTGGAGTTCTCCTGGAATTGGAGTTACAGACGGTTCTTAGCCGCCATGTGGGTGCTGGGGATCAGACCTGGGTCCTCTGCAAGAGCTGTCTGTGCTCTTAACCGCTAGGCTATCTCTCCAGCCCAAGGGAACTTATCAAAAGGAAGAGTTTATTTGAGCTTATGATTGATGGTTCCAGGTAATCAGAGTCCATTGTGGCAGGAAGCATGGTGGCCTGGGCTGGAGCAGCAAGCCAAGGGTCACATCTCGCAATGAGCACAGGAAGCAGAGAGAGAGACTGGAGATGGCAAGGCTTGTTAAACTCACTAAGCCTGCCCCCAGTGACATACTTCCTCCAGTACAGCCACACCTTCTAAGACCTCCAAGAACAGTGCCACCAACTGGAGACAAAATGTCTGAGTACTTAAAGCCTATGGGGGACATTCTCATTCAAACCACCACACTGAGACTTTAAAGTTGTAGGGTTTTTGTTTGGTTTTGTTTGCTTTGGTTTCGTTTTGGTCTTTTTGAGACAGAGTCTCCCTGTAGCTCCAGCTGTCCTAAAACTAACTATGTAGACCAGGCTGGCCTTGAACTCACAGAGATCCACCTGCCTCTGCCTCCCAAGTGCTAGGATTAAAGGTGAGCACCAGCACACCTAGCTAGTTGTAGAGTTTTGTATTTTTATGATGTGATATTAACATATTTAAAGGACGAAAGTCATAAGGCTGTGGGTTAATAGGGATGTGTTTGTGTGTCACATTGACAGAGGCCAGTTGCATTGGACAGCTCCCATTGTCTACTTGACACACCTCGATTGAGGAATTTCCTCCATTTGATTGGCCTGTGGCCACTACTATGGGACATTTTCTTCATTTTTGAGAGATGTGGGGGCCCCAGTCCACTGTGGGTGCTGCCAAGCCTGGCAGGTGGTCCTGTATTGTATAAGAAAGCTGGCTGAGCACGGGTCAATAAGCAGTGTGTTCTTCATGGTCTGTGCTTCTGTTCTTGCCCTGAATTCCTGCCTTGGCTTCCCTTGATGATGGACTGTGCTGTAAGCCAAATAAGCCCTTTTCTCCCAAAGTTGGTATGTTGGTGTTTTGATCACAGCAATACAAAGTAACCAAAACAGTGGTGTATACAAGTATAGGGCATGAAGACGTGGTTCACCGAATACCGGCCTGGTTACTCATTAACAAAACTCCCCAATAGACGTCGTTTCTGACACTCAGTGGTTATCCTGGGACAAGTAAGAGTAAATATGTCTCTCCAGGAAGAAAAGTTGGTGTGTTGGTGACTGTCCCATGGGCATCTCCTTCCATGACTTAATGGGAGTCTGGGGTATTTGTCAAAGTCAGGGCTTTGGGGAGTGAACTTTGTCCTGGAGCCAGTTCACTATTTGAGTTTCCTTCTTAGTGTGGAGTAAGTAGGTGTCTGTTCCCTGGGCTCATTAATAGCTGGGTTTGGTATCCCAAGACATTTGCCCTGTATAAACCTGGGACATGAGCTCATTATCAGTTTTGTAAGAGACAGAAGAATATCTTAAGTGGTTAGTTCTATAAATTTGTATTTGGAGCCCTGGAGTTGGGGGAAAGTGTAGCTAGGGTTCCTCCCCAGGCCAACACTTGCTCATATGTAACCAAAAATTGGATTTGCAGAATGATCTAGAAGGCGAACTGTGGGAAGATGACAGGAGGTGGTGGGTACTGAGAAGGTGAGGAGGACCCAAGAGATGAGGAACTGAAGGCAACTGGGAGTTGGGAAGTTGGGAAGAGCTGTCCTGGCTTCAGGCTTAGCTTCAGGTCTCTGGATGTATAGGACACAGACATCTCTGCACTGTCAACTGACAAAGGTTGGCAGTACTGGAAATCAGGATGATGGGGATCTTAGTTTTCTAGGTTGGAATTGTTACTGCTCATCTATTCATCTGGCTGCAGACTGAGCTCTCAAGCCAGCGGGTAGACCCATAGAGTCCTGGCCACACGTGCACCCACCATGCTCTGGAGTCTCTTCCTGGGTCTGCCTGTGCAGATCTTGACCTCTAGACCATGAGCTAGCTTTCACTACAGGCACAGCTCTATCACTTGCTGTGTCCTAGACTTTTCCCCATATATTGTCACAGATTTCTGATTCTACCCAGCTTTTCTACTACCATCCAAATAAGAGTATTTATATGCACAGATTGCCCTAAACCAATGTATGTAAACCTAGTTCCTTTTAGCTCTCTTGAGTTGAGAAACGGTAAGTGGCAGAGAGAGAGAGAGAGAGAGAGAGAGAGAGAGAGAGAGAGAGAGACTCAAGATCCAGCAAATAAGAATCCCAAAGAGACAGACAGCCCAACATGTTTGCTTTCTGTTTTGTTCTTGGTTGTCTTTTTGTTGTTTTGTAGACAGGGTCTCTCTCACATCTGTAGCCCAGGCTGGTCTGGAATTCCCTGAGTTCTTCCTGTCTCAGCCTCTTGGGTCACAGGGTTGACAGCAGATGTGAGCCACCATTCCTGGCCCCAATCTCCATTTGAAAACATATTCCAAGTGCCCCAGAGATGCAAACATGACTGAGAAACCCAGGTTTCTTTCTCCCTCAGAAGTCAAAACTGTCTGGTCAGGAAAATATAAGTTTATTTTTCTTTTGTCTAATGCCTGTTACAGACTATTGGTCCAAGTTCCAAATGAATTTAGAACCAAACTATGTGATAGTTCTTGCTTTTTGCTTTCTCTTCGTAAAAGTACAAAATATTTAGCAGATCTGTTTCAATGTTCCTTATCTCTCATTGACATTCTGTTTATATGAAGGATGTTATATTATATCTGACTGTCTCTCTGGCTGTCTGGCTGTGAGTGTCTTGGTGTTTACTCCAGACTAGCCTCCAATTTGTGGTCCTCTTGCCTCATGGAATTATAGTCATGTACTGCCACATCTAATGAGTTTTAATGCATATCCTACTTGTATATATTATGTGGCATATAATACAGTGTAATATGTGCACACATCACAGAACATTAACTTATATAATCATTTCTTCGTGGTGGGAATATTTAAACCATGCTGCTCCTATCAAGGGTGAAACATTGAAATATTATTTTAAATTGTGCTCACTCTGCCCTGTGATCGCTAAAACCTATTCCTCCAGTGTGACTGAAACTAGGTACCCTTTGACTAGTATCTTAGGGAACAATGAGAATTCTGACAAATTTGATTAGAATCTGATAGAGCCAATAGTGTATTTTTCCTCACCTACCATTTATAAAGTGAGCATTGGCCCAATTCTTCCTTTGTAAATTGAGTGACTGTGACAGAATATTTACTGGCTGCAATCAGTTTAGTACCCAGGTTAGGCATTAAATAAGGTAGATCATGTGTGATCGGGGCACAGGCATTGTTCTCTGTACCCAGCCTTTTGCTTCCCAAAGTCTAAGCATCAAGGTAGGGTGAGGGCTACACCCATAGAAGTTACATCTGAAGTTCTGAGGATCTCAGGAAGACTTGGACATCGATGTTCAGCTCTGGGTGTTGTTCACCTTTATTTAAGAAATAAAAACAAAACCTGTCCCACTTGTAAGAACCTCTCCTTCTACCAAAAACGTAGAAGAGAAATAAAACACTCTTGTATTGACTAAACATTCAACCAAAATGTGATGCCTGTCAGAGATGTGCTTTGAAAGAGAAGGAAACCATAGCCTTTCCTACACACAGGGTGAGGCCAGCTGGTGCCTGCATGCTCTGGGAGGTGGATAGGGACTCACGGAAGACTTGGCTGCATTTATCACTCACAGTTCATCTTAATTCATTTGGCAATTGGGATGATAATCTCCTGGATAACTGGCTTTATGTAAAAGAAAAAGAAATGTATTACATTTTCCTGAGAGGAACCAATTTTGGATTTCTACTGGAAGTCCCAGGCTCAGGGAGGGGTTTTAACCCTACCCCGGAGACTGAGAGATAATCTCTCTCTCTCTCTCTCTCTCTCTCTCTCTCTCTCTCTCTCTGGATCACACTCAGGACCTCACATATACTGGTTAAGTACTCTATCAGGGAGTTACAACTCCAACACACTCTTTTTTTTTTGATAACTACATTTTAAAGAAATCTTGATCTTAGGTCTTGGAAATAGACATTACTGGGTCAGAAACTTCATTAAGATAAAAACTTCATTAAGCTTTTAACAGATTTAAAAGGAGGAGGGCACGGTGCTGCACACAGAAAGGTGGAAGGAGGAGGATCAAGAGTTCAAAGCCACTGCTGGATACGTAAGGAGTTCATGGTCAGCCTGGGCTACAGACCCTGTTTCAAAAAAAAAAAAAAATTTAAAGACATATACATGTCACAGAAAAAGAACTTAAGAGTTTTCTAAAGTAAGTATTCTAAAATAAAGGGTAGAGAGTAGTCTTCTTTAATTTTTTTTTAGATTAGTGTGTGTATGACGTATGTGTGGACTCACCTGTGTATGTGTTTGTGTATGTGTATGTGTTTGCATATGTGTATGACGTATGTGTGTGATGTATGTGTGGACACACCTGTGTATGTGTATATGTGTTTGTGTATGTGTATGACATATGTGTGTGATGTATGTGGGGAAACACCTGTGTATGTGTATGTTTGTGTATGTGTATGTGTATGACATATGTGTGTGACGTATGTGGGGACACACCTGTGCTATGGAGTGTGTGTGGAGGCCAGAGGACAAGTCTTTGGAGTCAGTTCTCTCCTTCCACCTTTACATGGGTTTCTGGGGATCAAATTCAGATCACCAGGTTGTAAGGCAAATGCCCTTATCTGCCTCACCACATTCCTCCAGCCCTCTTTTCTTATTTTTCTTTTGCCTTTTTGAGACAGGCTCTCCTTGCAGCACCAGGGTGGCCTTGAACTCCCAGAGATCCTCCTGCCTCTGCCTCCTGAGTAGTGGTATTAAAGGCTTGCATCACCACATAAGCTCTTTCCCTATTTTTTTTTCCCAAAATACATTTAGAGATTCACAGTTTAACAGTAAAGTTGAATGGAAGTAAAAAGAAGTATAACTTTATAGTCTTTTTTAAACTTTATATTCTTTTTATATGTATATACATAGTTTTATATAGACATAAGTATACACATACATACATACAAACATACATGCATACACATATCACTTGAATTGGAGGGTTTTTTTTTTCTTCCTTAAAAGATGTCATGTTTTCCTTAAGGAAGTGCTCAAGGGTTCCTCCTTGGCAACCCCAACCATCAATCCTGCTCTTTTGCTCCACATGGGGGTCTTTCCTTCCCATGGTCCCAAAATGTAGTCCAATAAGCACCCGCCCTGTCTTGATCACTATTCCTCTTCAATATAGAGCTTGAAAAACTGGCTAGAGCAATAAGGCAAGAAAAGGCAATTAAAGGAATTGGAAAAGAGGAACTAAAACTATCTCTTTTTGCAGACGATATGATAGTTTACCTGAGGGACGCTAAAAACTCCACCAAAAAATTCCTAGAAATGATTAAGTCTTTCCCTATTTTTAACAAGGAGAGCCAAGCCTTTCATTTTTAATGGCGTTAGGTTTAGACCTTTCACACACCCTTCTTTTCCCTCTGTCTCTGCTGTTCTCTAATACCTCCCTTTCCCTGTCAGGAAAGTCCATAGCCCCCCTTCTGCACGCTGTACTTAGCCACCTGCCATTGAGTCACCACTCTTCTCTCCCTGCACTCTCTGTTCCCTTTGCTTGGGGCACTGTTCCCTCCTCTCTGGAGAGAAATAAGGATCAATTCAAGCTTGGTAACCTTAGAGGGCTGTGAGAAAATGGTGGGTTTTTTGTTTTGTTTTGTTTTTTTGTTTTTTTGTTTTTTGCTGCAGAAAGGAAAAGTAGAGCAGTGTCATGGGGCTAGTCTCTGAATAAGGTGATAAAAATATTTCTTATGCCTCTGATATGCCCAGTAAATGTTTTGTTCACTCTTCCGTTTGTTTCTCAGGGCCATGGCCACAGAGCTCTGGAACCACACCACCCTGTCTGGCTTCATCCTTGCAGGCTTGTTCCACCACTCACCTTATGACTCCTTCCTCTTCTCCTTGGTTCTTCTGGCCTTCACTGCTGCTCTGGCTGGCAACATCCTCCTCCTCGTGCTCATCCAGGCAGACAGACGCTTGCATAGTCCCATGTACTTCTTCCTCAGTCATCTCTCCATCATGGACTTGACTCTGATATGCACAGTGGTGCCCAAGATGGCGGACAACTTTCTCTCAGGTCAGAAGTTCATCTCCGTTGGAGGCTGCGCTGCTCAGATCTTCCTAATGGTCCTGGTAGTAGGAGCCGAGTGCTTCCTCTTGGCAGTCATGGCCTATGACAGGTACATGGCTGTCTGCCAGCCCCTGCGGTACCCTGTACTCATGAACTGGAAGGCCTGCTCTTTCCTAGCTATGGGATCCTGGATGGGTGGGATGTCGGACAGTGTGATTGAGTTGGGGATGGTCTTCAGCTTCCCCTACTGCAGCTCTATGGAGGTGGACCACTTCTTCTGTGAGGTCCCTGCCCTGCTGCGCCTCTCCTGCGCTGACACTTCACTCTTTGAGGACTTCATCTATGCATGCTGTGTGGTGATGCTGCTGCTGCCTCTTGGGGTCATTGTGGCTTCCTATGCGCGGGTCCTCATGGCTGTGATTAGAATGCCCTCCACCGAGGGGAAACAAAAGGCTCTCACCACTTGCTCCTCCCACCTGGCTGTGGTGGGCCTTTACTATGGGGGAGCCATATTTGGCTACATGCAGCGGGCCTCAGCTAGGACACCAGGGGGAGTCAGGGCAACTGCCGTCTTTTACACCATCCTCACCCCAATGTTCAACCCACTCATTTACAGCTTGAGGAACAAGGAGGTAACCAGGGCTCTGAGGAAGATGCTGGCGAGGAGGGGCGGGTAGCACACCCATCTCCCTCTGACATTCTGTACTTAGCTTCTTGTCTTGCTCTGTTCCCGCCTCTGGCCAGGCTTCCCTGCTGGTCCCACTCTTCCTCTGTGCCTTCCTTGATCCTCTCTGGCTCCTTAGGACAAGGTGCTGAGCTGACTGCTCTGCAAACGTTCAGGATGCCCAGAAGGTAGCGCTTCTCGGCCTTTTGGCCAAGATCAAGTGTAGGACGCCAAGAAAGGAGATGAGTAGCATATAGTACTTGGTAGCCTCACGTGACCCTTCTCGCCTCTGAGCACCACAATTTGGGCACTCAAAGCCCACTGTGAATTTAAGAACCAGCATCTACATTGTTTACATTCTCCCTACGTTGATAGGCACAGTCTCTCCTCTGGGCCACATTTTAAGCTGGAGATGTGGCTCAGTTATTGAAGTGCTGGCCTAGCATGCACACAGCCCTAGGTTCCATCCCCAGTACCACATGAACAGGCATGGTGATGCATGGTCTAATTCCAGCACTCAGGGGGGTAAAGGCAGAAGGACCAGAAGGTGAAGGTCATCCTGGCCACATAGTAAGTTCCAAGCCAGCTTGGTCTCCATGATATTCTGTCTCACAAAAACAAAAGGGAAAGAAAAAAAGGAAGGAAGGAAGGAAGGAAGGAAAGAAGGAAGGAAGGAAGGGAGGGAGGGAGGGAAAGAGAAAAATGGAACAGAGAGTAGTAACCTTTTTTGCACATGTCCTAGTAGAACGCACTTGCACATTGAAATGTGGAACACAGAGCTTGAGTTATGTAGGAGTTGAATGACCTCGGACATGGTCATTTCTTTGAAAGCTGTTCTTCAACTGTACCCACATATTTATTGATAAAATCAAGTCCAATATTTCCTTGCATTTACTAATCAATAATTACTTTCTGTGAAAATACATTTTTATCTTACTATTAAGAAATATTATTTTGCTCCTTTTCACAGTTGTGCTTTACCTTTAATTTTATTATTTTATTTATTATGTATGTGTGTTTGAGTGTGTGCAGGCACATGCATGCTATCACACACCTGCGGAGGTCAAAGTGCAACTTGCATGAGTTGTTCTGTACTTTCACTGTAGGTTCCAGAGAGAACAAGATGTGTTTACAATTCCAAATACACATTATTAGACAACCTTTCCCAGATACATTATCATTTTAAAAATTCCAGAACAAAGAAACAATACTAAAAGCTTACAAAGGAAATATCAGAATTGCATTAGTCCTCAGAGCAGAAACCCTAAGGGCTAGGAAAGCCTGGAATGACAGTACCAGACAGGAGAAACCTTCCCTTCAGTCATTGGCCAGGGTAGTCCAAGAGACTCCCAAAATTACACAGACTATCACCACTGCCCTTGATTGCCTCCCAGACCCTGAAGGTAAGCCCCTATTACTGAAGACAGGCATAGTTCAGAGACCAGAATTGGAGCAATGGAGGTGGACCTGACCAGGAACTTTGCAGGTAAATGGATGGAACTAGAAGATACTATGCTAAGTGAAGTAACACAGTCCCAGAAAAACAAATGACGAATGGTATCCCTCATCTGTGGGTGATAGCACCAAGTACCTGGTTGTAAGGCAAACTGAGTAACATTAATGTGATATTCCTCTTTTTTCTGAAAGCAACTGTGCCCTTATAATGTGAATCCCTTAACAGGCTCTAGAATTAACCTACCGCTTATTTTCAGACTTTGTAATCTTGGTTTATGTGTGGAGGATATGTAGACATATTTTAGAGTAATATAAATTTAAAAGGAAAAAATGTGAATCCTGAAATATTATTTGGAAATAAGATATAGTTTATTTTCAGATGACATAATTTTATTATGAGTGTGACATATATATATATATATATATATGCAAATGACAGAGAAATACAAATTGGAGGGAACAAGAATAACAAAAGAACTAGGACAAATAACCCACTGAAACAGTAAAATTCTCCCACAAACCATAATCCTCTGCTTTTGAAAAACTTTTAAAAGGCTCAGAAAAAGATACAAGGCAGGTATGGCAGAATGTAAGAATTTGGTTGGGGTGGGGGGCATGGAAAGAGAAATGAGTCTAAATTGGACTAAGAAATTATGTATGAAATGCAGAAGACTGCAATAAAAATATTAAAAAAATAAATAAAAGACACAGATCAATTGACTAGATCAAAACAAGTTCCATCTGTTTGTTGTCTTCAAGGCCCACAGTTCACTAACAAAGACATGCACACATACACACACACACACACACATACACACGCACACTGAAAAATTAAGCAAGTAGAAGTAGGACAGACATGAGAAACAATTATAAACACATGCACAGCAAATGTTGGTGCACCTATTACTCAGAAAACATGGCTGACATAAGGGGTCTAGATAAAATACAGTGATAACTTTTAGGGCCAGACTAAATTATGAAGACTGTATTTTGTCACAGGGACCAAAAATGTACAATAGAGGAAGATGGTGTCAGCTCATGACCCACAGGGTGAGCATGTAAGTGTAAATTCCAAACCAGGAGTGGGGAGTGTAGGCAAATCTAATCTGAGCTTAGGTATGCATGGGCTGGCATTCCAGCCAGAGCCTCCCAGAGGCACAAGTGAGAGTCCTGGGAACTCTCTGGCTGCACCCATGGATGGGGATGTGATGATGCAAAGGTCTGGGATTGGCCCCTGGGAGGTGAGGTCACACGGCCTATATATTGATCCATACATTTGAGTATAGTTCCATTCTGTATGTGCATTCAGACCTTAAACAAAATACAGTGATAGTGAGTCATTTTAATAGCTCTCCTTCATCAACAGAGAGATCATCCAGACAAAAAGTTTAACAAGGAAATGTTAAGTTAATGTGAATCATAGATGAGGTGGACTGCATGGACCTTTGTAAAATATCCCATAAACACCTGCAGAATATGTCTTATAATCAGGATCTAATGGAGCTTTCTCTGAAGCGCACTAAACTGTGCATCATAAGGCAAGTCTTGCTAAAAGCCCTAAAGAAACTAGAAATGGAAGGATTATATCTCAACATAACAACATTATAAAGCCTATATGTCTATAGCCAACATAGTAAATGCGGGAAACTGAAAGCATTTTCTCTAAAATTAGGCATCACAAAACAATATCTGCTCTGTTTATTCTTATTCGGTGTAGTATTTGAAGCCTCACCGAGAGCAATCAGACAAGAGAGAAAAACAAAACATATACAAACGGGAATATAAGAGGCCAAAGTATCCCTATTTACATACAAATGACTCTGTACTTAAAAACTCTAGACTCCATTAAAAAAAACCTCTTAGAGCTAAAATCAACATAATACTATCATCAAAGAAGCAGAATATAAAACTAACATTAAAAAAAAACAACAACAAAAAGCAAACTGAAAAAAATCTTAAAAACCTGGAAATGTCCCCACCCTGTCCCTTGCCAGCCTTGGACCCAGGCAACCTAAAATTCCTCTCTCTCAGATCCCTGGACAAGCCTCCTATGCCAGACTAGCTAAACACTCTAGCATAGATTGCTAAATCACACATGCACACACACACACACACACACACACACACACACACACACAATCGCCAGCCCTGTCCATCTCTATTATATTTCCTTCATCCACCCGCACCCTGTCCCCTGCCAACCTTGGACCCAATCAAATTCCAATCCCTCTGCCTCAGATCTCTGGACTAAAGTCCTAACACAGATGAGCTAAATTTGGTACTTCCTTGTCTGTCTGACACAGATCACCCCTCCTACTAACCAGATCGGCCTACCTACCACCTCATCCCACCATACACCCAGACCAGTCTGCTACCTTGCAAGAACTTGAAATATGCACCAATTTAGTTCCAATCCTGAACAAAAAGCAACCATGCTACACAAACAATATAAACAGAACCAAAATTAAATGAAACAAAATCCAGATAGAACTGCCTACAAGATACATAACCAACAAAGAACACCCATATGCCCAAACGACAGCACAAAAACACAAACAACATGAGAAATCAAGAGACTATGTCCCCAACAAAACCCACTAATCCTACAGAAGTACAATACAATGAGAACCATCCTAAGGAATCCCACAATGCAGAATTTAAAAGAACAATTATAAACATGATCAAAGAACTTTAAAAAATAAAAATAACTTAAAGAAGAAAGGCATAAACTTGTAATGGAAGCCTAAGTATATTCTTGGGCTTAGTGAAATATCAAAAACAATTCATGACTTGAAAAGTGAATTAAAAAAAGAGATAGAAATAGTAAATAAAACTCAAATCAAAATTAACATGTGGTTGAAAAATTCAATAAAACAATTGGAAGAAAACAGCAGAAAACTTCATAAATAGAGTAAATGAAACAGAATATCAAGAATGGATGACAAAGTTGAGAATTTGGAAAAATTAAAATTAAAAAAATAAATTAATTAATTAAAAAAAGAGAATTTGGACTCCTCAAGCAAAGACTGTAAAAATTTAAAAACCACTGGAATGGAATACTCAGCAAGTGTGGGACAACATGAAAAGATTAAATCTATGAATTATAGGCATAGTGTGGGACAACATGAAAAGATTAAATCTATGAATTATAGGCATACAGGAAGGAGAAGAATCTCAGGCCAATGGCGTTGGAGAGATCGTCAACAGGATTATAGAAGAAAACTTCCCTAAGTTAAGGAAAGACTATAGAGAGTCAAGAAGCACATAGAACACCAATTAGACATGACCAGAACAGAAACTCCCCACAGCATAACAAACAAACTTCAACAAATAGAAAAACTGGAAAGAATTCCATTAGAACACAGTGCAATAAAGCTTATAATCAACAGCAAAAGAAGCTCTATTAACTACAAATCCATGAGGCTTAAACAACACATTCCTGAGTGATCAATGGGTCAAAGAAGAAATTAAGAAAGAAATGCAAATATTCTTGGAACTCAATGAAAATGATGATAAATCACAATACGTCTGGGGCACCTTAAAAGCAGTCCTAAGAGGGAAGTTTATAGCTCTTAGTACCTACATTAAAAAATCAGAAAGAGCACATGTAAATGACTTAACAATACAACTCAAGACTGGAAAGGCAAAAACAAACCAATCCCAAACATAGTAGACAAGAAGAAGTAATAAAAATCAGAGCAGGGGCTAGAGAGATGGCCTAGCGGTTAAGAGCACCAACTGCTCTTTCACAGGACCTGGGTTCGATCCCCAGGGCCCACATGGTGGCTGAAAACCATCTGTAATTCCAATACCAAGAGAACTACAATTCCAGGGGAATCCGATACCCTCTTCTGACCTCCTTGGCATTGCACGACATGGGTGCACAGACCTGCATGCAGACAATACATTCATACACATTAAAAAAAAAAAAAATCAGGGGCTGGAGAGATGGCCTAGCGATTAAGAGCGCCGACCGCTCTTGCAGAGGACCCGGGTTCGGTCCCCAGCACCCACATGGCGGCCGAGAACCGTCTGAAACTCCAATTCCAGGAGAACTCCAGTTCCAGGGGAGTCCGAAACCCTCTTCTGACCTCTGCAGCCTTGCACGACACGGGTGCACAGACTTGCATGCAGATAGTATATTGATACACATACAGAGATAAATAAATGCCGGGCCTGGTGGCACACGCCTTTAATCCTGGCACTTGGGAGGCAGAGGCATAACGATCCTCTGTTCCCGGCCAGCCTGGCCTATAGAGTGAGTTCCAGGACAGCCAGAGATACACAGGGAGACACCTGCTCAAAAAAACCAAAAAAAAAAAAAAAAAAATTCAGAGCAGAAGTTAATGAAATAGAAACCAAGAAAACCATACCAAAAAAAAAAAAAAAATTTCAATGAATCTGTTTTTCTACAACGGTTAAGAACAAAAAAAAAGGAAAAAAAAGAATAAGATTTAACTCTTAGCCCAGCCTTAACTAAAGAGAGAGCAAATCCAAGATCAACAAAATGTAGAGAATGAAAGGGGTAAAATACAACAGACACCAAAAAATACAAAAAAAAATAAACATGTAAGGAAAAGATATATATAAAGTATAATATATATATATATATATTATCTACATTTCATTAAATAAAAAAATCTGACAAGAAATGGGTGATTTCATGGACACCCCAAAAGCTTAACCCAAGAAGAGATCCAACAGCTTAAACACATCCCATAACAATAAAGAAGTTGAAACAAGGAATCAGAGTGGAGAGATGCTAGAGATAAGAGTCACCAACTGCTCTTGGCAGAAGACCCGGGTTCATCCCCAGCACCCATGGTGGCTGAGAACAGTTTTAACTCCAGTTCCAGGGGAATGCAACGCCCTCTACTGACATCCACAGCATTGCACAACACGGGTACACAAACCTACATGCAGACAGTACATTCATAAACATACAAAATAAATAAAATTTAAAAAATATTTTTAAAAAAGAAACAGGAATACAAAACCTACTGACTAAGAAAAGCCCAGGCCCAGATGGATTAGCAGCAGAATTCTACCAGACATTCAAAGAAGATCCTCAGCCAATACTGCTTAAATTATTTGAAAGGATAGAAATGAAAGGAAAACTTCTCTTCTTTTTCTATGAAGCCAGTATCATTCTAATACCAAAACGAGGTAAAGATAAAAAAAAAAAAGAAAGAAAAGGAAAACTACAGACCCATATCCTTAATGAACATATATGCAAAGATACTCAACAAAATACTTCCAAACCTCATACAAACATCAAAATGATCATACACCATGATGAAGTTGATTTTATTACAGAGATGCAGGAATGCTTCAATATACATAAGTCAATAAATGTTATGATGTATGACCCGAATCGAGCCTTACCCTTGAGAGACCCCCAAGTGAGAAACTCGGAGACAAGACTCTATGCAAAAGCAAGAGATTTATTCTTCGGGTGTGCTTGGGTTCCCCAGAACAACGGGGAGAGGTGAACCCTGAGCAATCTCTGCATACAGTCTTCATACACTTAGAGCAGGGCAGGTTACAGTAACAGCAGCAGGGCATCTTTCTATTGGCTCCCTGTCAGGGAATCAAACCCGGGTCTCCCACGTGACAGGCGGGGCTACTCAGCATGCTTGGGTCTGCAGGTGGCTTAGGGCCAGGGGCCTCAGGGTGGTTTTTCCTGGAATTATAACTGAATGTGGTTTCCTGTTATCTGCTGACCTAGGGAGGGGTTGCTATTTACTAACCTAGGGGAGGGGTTGCTATAGTCATTTTGCAAAGTGGAAAATTCCACTGACCTCTTTCTGTCCCTTCAGTAAAACATATAACTGGACTTAAAGACAAAAACCACATGGTCGCCAGGCGAGGTGGCGCACAACTTTAATCCTAGCACTGGGGAGGCAGAGCCAGGTGGATCTCTGTGAGTTCAAGGCCAGCTTGGTCTACAGATTGAGCTCCAGGCCAGCTGGGACTAAAGGGAGACCCTGTCTCAAAAACAACAAAAAAATAAAACAAAACAAACAAAAATCTATGTGGTCATCTCAATAGGCCTTTGACACAATCCAACATGCATTCCCATTAAAAGACGCTAGGAGATGGAAAGACCTACCATGCTCATGGACTGGTAGAATCAATATTATGAAAATGACCATCTTACCAAAAGCAATCTATAGAATCAAAGGAATGCCGATGAAAATACCCATGATATTCTTCACAGAGCTAGAAAAAATCATCCTAAAATTCATCTGGAATCACAAAAGACCCTGGATAGCCAAAGCAATATGGGCAAAAAGAACACTGCAGGGGATCACCATACCAGATCTCAGATTATTATTTTTTGTTTTTGGTCTTTTCGAGACAGGGTCTCCCTGTAGCCCCAGCTGTCCTGGAACTCACTCTGTAGACCAGGCTGGCCTTGAACTCACAAAGATCCGCCTGCCTCTGCCTCCTCAGATTATATTTAAATGGTGATGGCAAAACTGAATCTCCACTTGTAGAAGGATGAAATTGGACCTTTAAGTTTCACCTTGCACAAAAGTCACCTCCAGATAGATCAAAGACCTCAACATAAAGCCTGAAATACTAAAACTCCTACAAGAAAATATAGGCTGTACCCTCCAAGACATAACCATAGGAAAAGACTTTCTAAATTGAACATCAGCTGCTCAGGTATTTAGGTCAACAATCGGTAAGTGGGACCTCACTAAAGTACAAAGCTTCTGTACAGCAAAAGAGGCAGCCAAGGAAGGGAAGAGGAAACCCACTGAGTGGGAGAAAATCTTTACCAGCAACACATTTGACAGAGGATTAACATCTAGAATATACAAAAATGGCCAGGCGTGGTGGTGCAGGCCTTTAATCCCAGCACTCAGGAGGCAGAGGCAGGCAGATGTCTGCAAGTTCAAGGCGAGCCTGGTCTACAGAGAGAGTTCCAGGACAGCTGGGGCTACAGGGAGACCCTGTATCAAAAAGATCAAAAATAAATAAATAAATAAATAAATAAATAAATAAATAACCCAGTAAAAAATAGGATATAGACCTCAATGCAGAGTTATCAAATGAAGAGATAAAAACAGATAAGAGCTAGATATGGTGGCACAGGCCTTTAACCCTAGCACTCAGGAGGCAGAGGCAGGCGGATCTTAGTGAGGTGAAGGCCAGCCTGGTCTACAGAGTGAGTTCCAGGACAGCTGGGGCTACAGAGACCCTGTCTCAAAAAGACCAAAAAAAAAAAAAAAAAAAAAAAAAATATATATATATATATAATTATAATATATATGAAACAACATGTATAAACTGCTAACATCCTTAGTAATGAGAGAAATGCAATCAAAGCCACTTTAAGCTTCATCTTATCCCAGTCAGACTCCCTAAGATCAATAGAACAAATGACTCCAAATGCTGGTGAGGATGTGGAGAAAGGGGAACACTCATTCACTGCTGGTGGGAATGCAAACTTCTGCAGCCACTATGGAAAGCAGCATGGAGAACTCTCACAAAACTAAAAATGAATCTACCATATGATTCCTGTTATACCACTCCTTGGCATATACCCACATGACTCATCCTACTGTGGAGACACCTGTGCATCCATGTTTGTTTCTATTCTCTTCACAATAGCTAAGAAATGGAAAAATCAAATGTGCCACAACGATTGAATTACACAATGGAGCGTACTCGGCGCGCGCGTACGAGAAGAATAAAATAGATTGCCCCAATGTGGAATCAAAAATTTGCACATGCCACGGAATGATTGATGTTGTTTTTTGGCCCTCCTCCCATCAAGTGTATATGTGTAAATGTATGTATGTATATATTTATATATATATATAACTATGTATATATATATATATATATATATATAGTGTAGCAATACAACTTGGAGAGAATAACAACAAAAGAACTGGAAAAAAACCCTCTGGAAAGACTCAGAAAAAGATGCAAGACATGTATGGCAGAGTGCAGGGACTTGGGTGGGATGGGGTTGCATGGAAAGGGAAGGGACTCTAATTCGATTGAGAAATGATGTATGACCTATGGAAAAAGTTTAATAATAATAATAAAATGGAAAAAAAGAAAATAAAATTATGAAATTCTCAGTTAAATGGATGGAGCTCTAAGTGAAGCAATACAAATGCAGAAAAGCAAGTGACGTTTATTTTCCCTCATTTGTGGACTGAAGCACCAATCCCTTACATGTGAGTATGTATACTGATGTCACACCAGGAGCCAGAAAAATGGAAAGGATACAGGGAGGTAAAGGAAAAGAAGGAACCTGAGAGAGGGGGGTTGCAGGGAACAGGTGTTACTGGGCAGAGGTGGAGAAATTGGCAGAGTTTGGCTGAGAGGAGAGTAAAGAGAGACATGTAAGGGGCCGTGGTGTGTGGTGTGGGTCAGAAGGAGGGGTAGTGGGAGATGGGTGGTATTGGGGGAGGGTGGGGAAAATTGGAATGCTAGGACTAGGGAGGGAGGAAGTAGGTCAGATGGGAGGACAGAGTAGAGTTGAAGGAATCATGGAGAACTAGGAACCCAGAGGGAAATGTGATGTCCCTGCAATCCCATGAAAAATGCACATACAGGGTCATGACATCAGTGTATATATACACCTGGCTCCTGTTTGGCAAAGAACACAGTGTCAGACAGATGAGACTTCCCTTTGAGCTGTAGCTGAGAGTGACCCAGGACACTCCCAAAATATTTCAGGCTATTACCAAAGTTTGCCGAAGTCCAGCTCCAGCAGATTCAGGTCCTGAAGTGGGTGGTCGCAAGGGCGGAGAAGAAATCAGAGGAGGCACAAGAATTTCTTTCTTCCGGTGCTCTGAGGGTTACACAGAGCTTTTGGCTTTGCCACTCTGCTAAGTCTGTCTCTCTCTGTATGTTGCTCAGGCCCCAATGTTTATTTTTTTATGTTTTATTTTTTTTATTAATTTTATTTATTTCTGTATGTGTATTAATGTACTGTCTGCATGCAAGTTTGTGCATCCGTGTTGTGCAATGCCGCAGAGGTCAGAAGAGGGTGTCAGATTCCCCTAGAACAGATTATGCAAGCCTAAGCTAATAAATAAAAAAAACAATGCTCCCCATAAATATTTTTCAGAATTTTTACTCCCGAAATCCTCCTTGACGTCAAGAAAAAGCAAAATAATTAATAATGGTAAACCACTCAGCTAAGCTCAGCAAATCTGGCAATTTTGCAGCATAGCAAAGTTAATATTAACTTTCAAGTCTAAGGACTATAAAGTTTATGCCTTGAGGTTACATAGGTGCTAGACAGTGTAAAGTGAGCTTTAAAGCCTTACTTCTACAAGAGCTTTACTATTATAACTTTAGCTCCTTGCTCACCTGACCCCTAAGCCATCTTGTGGCTGATGTGGCTGTGATTCTTATCTTGTTTTTATTCTGGTCTTTCCTTTCCTCAGTTTTTCTTTTACACCTCCTGCTGAGGTGATTTCCTAGAGGATAGGAATCTTTGAGTCAGAACACTAGAATCCTGGCCATGAGATCATCAAAATTCCTTTTTTTTCCATTCATTTTAGTGCTGGGGTTTCATTCAGTAATCGTGGACTTTAGCATTGAGCTATTTTTGTTTTGTTTTGTTTTGTTTTGTTAATATTTTTCCATTTTGATTTTATATTACTTTAAAATCCATATACATACCCTCCACCCATATGCCAAAAATTTTTAAGTCTGAAAATAAATGGTAGCTTAGTTCTAGAACCTGTTAATGGATTCACAATATAAGAGGACAGTTGTTGTAACATCACGAGGAATATAACATTAACATTGCTCAGTTTGCCTTACAACTAACTATGTACTTGGTGCTAGCATCCACAGATGAAGGATTCCATTCATCATTTGTTTTTCTGGGACTGTGTTACTTCATTTAACATAATATCTTCTAGTTCCATCCATTTACCTGCAAAGTTCATGATGTCATCTTTCTTTACCAGTGCATAGAACTCCATTGTGTAGATGTACCACATTTTCTCTATCCACTCATCAGTTGAGGGGCACTTGGGTTGGTTCAAGCTCTTTGCTACTGTGAAGAGAGCTGTAATAAACATGGCTGTGCATGTATCTCTGTGGTAGGATGAGTCTTATGGATATATACCCAGAAGTGGTATGACTGGGTCAGGTGTAAAGCTCATTTTGAGTCTTTTAAGGGTTCTCCACACTGCTTTCCATAGCGGTTGTATGACTTTACATTCCCACCAACAGTGGATGAGAGTTTCCCTTTCCCCACAACCTCTCCAGCATTTGTTATCATTTGTTTTCTTGATCCTTATAGGCATTCTTTTGGCAGAAGCACTTAAGAAAGCCAGCAAGCAGCCTCCAAACCTTGACCCCTGTTGTTATACTCACAAACCTGTGAGGCCTGGACACCTGTCTTCAATCCCTTACGAAAAGCTTCGATCTGGAACAAATGGCCTGGGGTTCCATTGTCCCAGCTGCCTGCCCCAACCCCCAATTGTGTGTGGGTCCCAGCCCATGCAAGGATCTTTATAAAAAGCCTTGAGTTACAATATTAAAGTGGAGTCTTTCTTCCTGGTCTCTCTCTGAGTCCATTTTCTGTTTCTCTCTAGGTGACTTCTCACAGTTCCCTCCCCTCCTCACCAGAGCTTAAGCCTAGAATTGTCAGCCTGCTGACTGGGGACAATTCTGAAGCTTGCAGCCTTGCAGAGCTGGGAGCCTGCTCCAGGAAGGAAGAACATCAAGTGGACTGCAGCACACACATAATGAACGTTTAAAGGACCACTGGATGATAATATATAACAGATCCTAGCCAGTCTTATTGGAGTGAGATGACATCTTAAAGTGGTTTTAATTTGCATTTCCTTAATTATTAACAACATCAAACACTGTTTAGGATGTTTCTCAGCCATCTCTAATTCCTCATTTGTGAAGTTTCTATTCAGCTCTTTGCTCCATCTTTTGAGTGAATCATTTGTTTTCTTACTTCTTTGGTTTTTGAGTAGTTTGTATATTCTGGCAGTTAATGCTCTGTCCGATGTATCACTGGTGAAGGTTTCCTCCCATTCTGTGGGTTTTCTCTTCACTTCCCTGATTGTTTCTTTCGCTGTACAAAAGCTTTTGACTTTAATGTGGTCAATCGTAGACTTTATTTCTTGTGCAGCTGCTGTCTAGTTTAAAAGTCTTTTCCTATGCCTATGTCTCATAGGTTGCTGCCAACTTTTTCTTCTATCACCTTCAGAGTTTTGGGTTTCACATTGCAGTCTTTGATCCACTTGGAGTTGATTTTTGCACAGGGCGAGAGGTAGGGATTTAATTTTATTCTTTTACAAGTGGTGATCCAGTTTTGCCAACACTATTTGCTGAAGATGCTGTCTTTCTTCCATTGTGTCTTTTGGGCCTCCTTGTCAAATATGAGTTGGCTGAAATTGTGTGTGCTCAAGTTTGGATCTTCAGTTTTGTTCCATTGGTCTATAAGTCTGTTTTGTGCCAGGACCAAGCTGTTTTTATGACTATAGACCTGTAGTATAGTTTGAAGTCTGGAATGGAGATTCCCCCCCCCCAATTGCTCTTTTCACTCAGGGTTGATTTGGATATTTGGAGTCTTTTCATTTTCCATATGAAAATAAGGATTTTTTTCCAAGCCTGTGAAGAAACTGTTGGGGACATTAAATTGGATTTCATTGAATCTGTATATTGATTTGGGTAGAATGGACATTTGTACTATATTAATTTTTCCAAATCATGAGAATGGGAGGTCTTTCCATCTTCTGATGTCTTCTTCAATGTCCTTCTTCAGGGGTTTAAAATTTTTGTTTTAGAGATCTTTGGTGTCTTTGGCTAGGCTTGTTCCTAGGGATTTTGTTGTTTTTGAGGCTATTGTGAGTGGGAAGGTCTCCTTGTATTCCTTTTTCAGTTCCTTGTTCTTGGTATAAAGAAAGCCTACTGATTTTTCTAGGTTGGTTTTGTATCCCACCACTTTATCGAAACTCTTAACCATTTCTAGGAGTTTTCTGGTAGAGTTTTTAGCATCCCTTAGGTAAGCTTCATATCATCTGCAAAAAGAAATAGCTTGAATTCCTCTTTTCCAATTAGTACTCCTTTAATTTCCTTTTCTTGCCTTATTGCCCTACCAAGTATTTCAAGCACTATGTTGAAGAGGAGTAGCAACAAGGGGCAGTCTTGCTGAGTTCCTACATTTAAGACTTATCTCCATTAAGGATGATGTTGGCTGTGATTTTCTTGGGTATATGGCTGTTGTTTTTTTTAGTTTTTTTTCCCTTTTTTTGGTATTTTTGAGGCAGGGACTCCCTTTTAGTACCAGCTGTCCTGGAGCTCACTCTGTAGACCAGGCTGGCCTTGAACTCACAGAGATCCACCCACCTCTACCTCTGAAGTGCTGGGATTAAAGGCACATGCCACCAAGCCCAGCTAGGTATATGGCTTTGATTACGTTGAAGAATGATCCCTCCCATCCAATTGCCTCTAGAACTTTAGACATGAAGAGATGCTGGATTTTGTCAAAGGCTATTTCTGTGCCAATTGAGATGATTGTGTAGTTTTTGTTTTTCAGTCCATTTATGTGCTTTATGATATTTTATTGATTATTCTTTGTTGAACCATCACTGCATTTCTGGTATGAATCCAACTTCTTGGTCATGATGGGATGATCTTTTTGATGTGGGTCTGTATGGGGTTTGCAAGTATTTTGTTGAGAATTTTTGCATCTGTGTTCATTAATGAGATGGGCTTATGGTTCTCTTTTTCGATTTTATCTTTGCCTGGTTTTGGCTTCATAGAAGGAATTTGGGAGACTTCCCTCTGCTTGTATCCTTCTGAACATTTTGAGTAATGATGGTTGTAAGTCTTCTTTAAATGTTTCATAGAGCTCTGCCATGAAAACATCTGGACCTGGGCTTTTTTTAGTTGGAAGATTTGTTATTACATTTTCAATTTCTTCATATATTAGGCGTCTCTTTAAGCTGTCAATGTCTTCTTGGTTAAGCTTTGGTGATTCCCAGGATTTCAGATATTCATCCATTTCTCTTAGGCTTTCAAACTTAGTAGAGTATAGGTTTTTGAAGTATTCCCATATGATTGTCTGGATCTTTTCATTGTCTGTTGTGATATTTCTCCTTTCATCATGAATTCTATTGACTTGGAGTTGCTCTTTCTTTCTTTTGGTTAACTGAGCTAGAGGTCTGCTTTTATTTCTTCCTTGACTCATTCATTATTCAGGAGTGTGTTGTTTAGTCTCCATGTGTTCTTGTAGATAGTAAGGCTTATCCTGGTGTTGATAATGAGCTTTATTGTGTTGTGGTCTGATAGAATACATGAAATTATTTCAATATGCCTCTCCAGGAAGAAAAGAATTCTCTTTATAAAGTTTGGTGCACCAGAGTTTGGTGCATATATATTCATGATTGTGAAATCTTCATGAGTAACTGTTCCTTTGATAAAGATCTAATGGCCTTCTTTGTCTCTTCTGATTACTGTTACTTTGAAGTCTATTTTGTCTGATATTAAATTAGCATCTCCTGCTTGCTTTTTGGTACCACTTGCTTGGAATATTTTTTTCCATCCTTTCACCTTACATTGATCTTATTTCTTGTGCAGCTGCTGTCTGATTTAGGAAGTCTTTTCCTACACCTATGTCTTGTAGTCTGCTGCCAAGTTTCTCTTCTATCATCTCCAGAGTTTGCAGTTTCACGTTGAGGTCTTTGATCCATCTGGAGTTGACTTTTGTACAGGGTGAGAGGTAGGGGTTTAAATTCATTCTTCTGCAAGTGGTGATCCAGTTTTGCCAACACCACTTACTGAAGATGTTGTCTTTCCTCCACTGTGTCTTCTTGGCCCCCTTGTCAAATATGAGGTGGCTGAAATTGTATGAGCTCAGGTTTGGATCTTCAGTTTTATTCCATTGGTCAACTGGTCTGTTTTTGTGCCAGTACCAAGCTGTTTTTATGACTATAGCCCTGTAGTATAGTTTGATGTCTGGTATAGCGATCCCCCCTGTATTGCTCTTTTCACTCAGGGTTGCTTTGGCTATTCGGGGTCTTTTGTTTTTCCAAATGAAATTGAGGATTTTTTTTTCCAAGCCTGTGAAGAAACTCTTGGGGATTTTGATTGGGATTGCATTAAATCTGTACACTAGTTTGGGTAGGATGGACATTTTTACTATATTTATTTTCCCAACCCATGAGCATGGGAGGTTTGTCCATCTTCTGATGTCTTTGGGAATGGATTTTAAGGGTGTGGGATAATGGTGGAAGGAATATAAAATTGGATCAGACTGAGTTTATTGATATGAGCCCACTGGAAGCTCAAGCAGTTAAAAAAGGTGTTAAAAGTTTATTTGATTGGTTGGCTGATGTATTTATTAAAACATGGCCTACTAACAGTGAATTAGAGATGCCTGATATTCCTTGGCTTAGTATTGATGAGGGCTTGTGAGGGTCAGGCAGATGCACATGCTCGAGTGGATTCGAAGTGGATTCTCCACAATGTGAGGACCCAGAAGACATGCCTTTCACTGAGTTTATAAGATGTAAAGTACTGAGAGTGACACCAGAACATTTGAAGAGCTTTGTTTTTGCGCTATTTCTTATGCCAGATCTTACAGTTAGAGAAGTTGTTGCTCACTTCCATAAATTAAATGTACACATAATAGGTTTAACAGGACCTCAGGGTAGGCGTCAGGTGGCAGCACTGAATCGCAGAAGGCCAGATGAGTGTAGTTATCGTAGTTTTCATAATGGGCAGCAAAGGCAAAACAATGCCTATAATGGCATGACCCAAATGGATCTTTGGAACTGGCTAATTAATCATGGTGTTCCCATAATCAAATACATAATAAGCCTACTAAGTTTTTATTGGATCTGTATAAGCAGAAAATCTCTAGAACAAATGACAGGAAGTCAACATTGGATTTCAGCAGTAGCAAATCCTGTCCAGTTAACCAGTTTCCAGACCTGAGACAGTTCACAGACCCAGAACCCCTTGAATGAAAGGGTGGCTGGGTTCTGATGAGTAAGGACCTTGTCACAATACCAAAGAGTTATGTTGTTTGCCTTCCTCCTGTCTACTCTTCCTCTGTGCCTTCCTGGGATATGCCATATGATCCAACAGACCCAATGGTGCTTGAGATATCAGTGGCAAATAGAGATGCCGTCTGGAGTCTGTGGCAGGCTCGCATAGTGGAATCACAGCGGAAGCCCTTGGGATTTTGGAGTAAGGCTCTATCTTCATCTGCAAACAACTATTCTCCTTTTGAGAGATAGCTCTTAGCCTGCTATTGGGCCTTAGCGGAAACTGAACATTTGACAATGGGCCACCAAGTCACCATGTGACCTGAGCTGCCCATCATGAGCTGGGTGTTATCTGACCCACCAGACCATAAAGTAGGACGTGCGCAGCAACAGTCCATTATCAAATAGAAGTGATACATATCTGACAGTGCCCAGGCAGGCCCTGAGGGCCAAGCAAGCTACATGAAAAAGTTGTCCAAATGCCTATGGTTCCCACTCCTGTTACAATGTCTCCTGTGCTTAAGCATGCACCTATGGATTCATGGGGTTTGCCCTATGACCAGTTGACTGAGGAAGAGAAGACTAGGGCCTGGTTTACTGATGGTTCTGCACACTATGCAGGCACCACCCAGAGGTGGACAGCTGCAGCATTACAGCCAATTTCTGAAACAACCCTAAAGGACACTTGTGAAGGAAAGTCTTCACAGTGGGGAGAACTCTGGGCAGTGCACATGGTTGTGTATTATGCCTGGAAGGAGAAATGGCCAGAGGTTTGATTATATACTGATTCATGGGCTGTAGCCAATGGTTTGGATGGATGGTCAGGGACTTGGAAGGAGCATGACTAGAAAATTGGTGAGAAAGACATTTGGGGAAGAATTATGTGGATAGAGCTCTCTGAATGGTCAAAGGATGTGAAGATACTTGTGTCTCATGTAAATGCTCATCAAAAGGTGATCTCAGCAGAGGATGAGTTTAATAATCAAGTAGATCGGATGACTCGTTCTGTGGATTGTCAGCCTCTTTCTCCAGCTATCCCTGTTGTTGCTCAATGGGCCCATGAACAAAGTGGTCATGGTGGCAGAGATGGAGGTTATGCATGGGCTCAACAGCATGGACTCCCACTCACTAAGGCTGATCTGGCTACAGCTGCTGCCGAGTGCCAGATTTGCCAACAGCAGAGACCAACATTGAGCCCCCGATATGGTGCTATTCCCCGGGGTGACCAGCCAGCAACCTGGTGGCAGGTTGACTACATTGGACCACTTCCATCATGGAGGGGACAGCGTTTTGTTCTTACAGGAATAGATACTTATTCTGGTTATGGATTTGCCTTTCCTGCACGTAATGCTTCTGCCAAAACTACCATCCAGGGACTTACGGAATGCCTTATCCACCGTCATGGTATTCCTCACAGCATTGCTTCTGACCAAGGAACTCACTTCACAGCCAAAGAAGTGCGACTGTGGGCCCATGGTCATGGTATCCACTGGTCTTACCATGTTCCCCACCACCCAGAAGCAGCTGGCTTGATAGAACGATGGAATGGCCTCTTGAAGACACAGTTACAGTGCCAATTAGGTAGCAATACCCTGGAGGGCTGGGGCAAGGTTCTCCAGCAAGCAGTATATGCTTTGAATCAGCGTCCACTATATGGTACTGTTTCTCCTATAGCCAGAATTCATGGGTCCAGGAACCAAGGGGTGGAAGTGGGAATGATTCCACTCACTATCACCCCTAGTGACCCAGTAGGAAAATTTTTGCTTCCTGTACCCACGACCTTGCGTTCTGCTGGTCTAGATGTTTTGGCTCCAATGGGGGGAGTGCTTTTGCCAGGAGATACAGCAAACGTTCCATTGAACTGGAAGCTAAGACTTCCCCCTGGCCACTTCGGGCTTCTACTGCCTTTAAGCCAACAGGCTAAGGAAGGAATAACAGTAGTAGGAGGAGTGATTGATCCAGACTACCAGGGGGAAATTGGACTTTTTCTCCACAATGGGGGCAAGGAAGATTATGTCTGGAAGGCAGGAGATGCTGTAGGGCGCCTTCTGGTGCTACCATGTCCTATGATTAAGGTCAATGGGAAACTCCAACAACCCAAACCAGACAGGACAATAAATGGCCCAGACCCTTCAGGGATGAAGGTATGGGTCACTCCTCCAGGGAAAGAGCCAAGACCTGCAGAGGTGCTTGCTGATGGTGGAGGAAATACAGAATGGGTAGTAGAAGAAGGTAGTCATAAATATCAGCTGAAGCCACGGGACCAGTTGCAGAAACGTGGATTATAATAGATATTAACTTTTGTCCTATTTGGTTAAGAATGTGCTTGTTCATATATATACGTATATTAAGCAGATACTTGTGTTGTTCCCTTTTGAATGTGCAACTGAGATAAGTGTTAAGTGTTGTCATATTTAGGTTATTAGATACTGAAGGACTAAGTGTTCCTCAAGGACATTACCACCTACTCTAAGATATAATGCTTTGCTATTGCACATGAGACACTTATAACATGTTAGGTGGAATTATGACCTTGCCATTGTTTGACAATTGACATTTAAGCATAACATAAGGAGTAGCTATTTATTATGTGTCAAGTTGACAAGGGGTGGACTTGTGATGGTTAATCCTGGGTGTCAACTTGACTGGACTAAGGAACAAATAAGAGAAAAAGGATGTTCGGATTGGACTACCTCAATCCAGATGGCCCACCCCAAATGTAGGCGTTACCTTCTGCCAGCGGACAGTATAAAAGGCCATGGCAGAGGGAGCTGGTCCCTTTTTTCCTGCAGCTTGCCTCTCTCTCACTGGTGAGTTTGTCTTGCTGCTGTGATCAACCCTTCAGATTCCAGCGTGTACTAATACCAGCAGATCTCCTGGAATCCATTGGGCCTTCTGCACCAGATTGGGACTACTGAGACATCCAGCCTTGCAGACTGAGCAGTTCCCTGGATTCTCAGCCTCTCCAGTGTAGCGCGGCTACTGTTGGACTCCTTGAGCTCTGTCATGTGAGCAAATCAACAACTTGTATATAGCTATATATTCAGGCTGTTGATACTATTTCTTCAGAGAACCCTGACTAATACACACAGTTTGCACTGAAAAGTCAACTGTAGTTCTGATGGTTTCCCCTTATCTGTAACTTGTTTTTCCCTTGTGGCTTTCAGAATTTTGTCTTCGTTTTGGGCGTCTAGCATTTTAACCATGATATGGCATGGGGAGTGTCTTTTCTGATCTTGTCTATTGGGAGTTCTATGTGCTTCTTGTATTGTACGGGTTTGTCTTTTTTTAGTTTAGGGCAATTTAGATCTATTATTCTGTTGAAGATGTGATCAATACCATTCTTTGGGATTCTTCTCCTTCCTCTATCCCTATGATGCAGAGGTTTGATCTTTTCATAATGTCCCACATTTCCTGGTTGTTTCACTCTTTTATGTTTTTAAATTTTTCATAATCTTTACATGAGCTTTTTAGTTGTTCTGTGTTATTTTCCAGGTCTGAAATTCTTTTTTTGCCTTCTTCCATTCTACTTCTGAGGCTTTTTCCCATCCTTTCCTATAGATTGGATGAGTGTTTTGGATTTTAGGTCCCACAGCTAAGAGACTTTTTAAAGAGACTTTGAACTTTTATTTCTTATTTATTTCATTAATATTTATTTATTCATTCATTTATTTATTTTGGTCTTTTTGAGACAGGGTCTCCCTGTAGCCAAGACTTTGAACTTTTAAAGTGCTTTAATTTTTTTTCAGACTGTGAGACTTTTAAAGTTGTAGGGTTTTTGTTTGGTTTGGTTTGGTTTGGTTTAGGTCTTTTTGCAACAGGGTCTCCCTGTAGCCCCAGCTGTCCTGGAACTCACTATGTAGAGCAGGCTGGCCTTGAACTCATAGAGATCCACCTGCCTCTGCTTCCCAAGAGCTAGGATTAAAGATGTGCACCACCACACCTGGTAAGTTGTATAGTTTTATATTGTGATATAATTATTAACAGATTTGAGGGACAAAAGTTGTAAGGTTGTGGGTTAATAGGGATGTGTTTGTGTGTCACGCTGACAAGAGGCCAGTTGTGGTGGACAGCTTCCATTGTCTACTTGACACACCTCGATTGAGGAATTTCCTCCATTTGATTGGCCTGTGGCCACTACTGTGGGACATTTTCTTCATTTTTGAGTGATGGGGGGGCCCCAGTCCACTGTGGGTGCTGCCAAGTCTGGCAGGTGGTCCTATATTGTATAAGAAAGCTGGCTGAGCATGGGACAATAAGCAGTGTTTTCTTCATGGTCTGTGCTTCCGTTATTGCCCCGAATTCCTGCCTTGGCTTCCCTTGATGACTGACTGTCCTATAAGCCAAATAAGCCCTTTTCTCCCTAAGTCAGTTCATTGGTGTTTTGATCACAGCAATACAAAGTAACCAAAGCAGTGGTGTACAAAAGTATAGGGCATGAAGACATGGTTCACACACTACCCGGCCTGGTCACTCATTAAAAAAGTCCCCAATAGATGTCCTTTCTGACACTCTGTGGTTATCCTGGGACAAGATAAGAATAAATATGTCTCTCCAGGAAGAAAAGTTGGTGTGTTGGGGACTGTCCCATGGGAATCTCCTTCCATGACTTAATGGGAGTCTGGGGTATTTTTCAAAGCCAGGGCATTGGGGAGTGAACTTGATCATGGAGCCAGTTCATTATTTGAGTTTCCTTCTTAGTGTGGAGTAAGTAGGTGTCTGTTCCCTGGGCTCATTAATAACTGGGTTTAGTACCCCAAGACATTTGCCCTGTATAAACCTGGGACATGAGCTCATTATCAGTTTTGTAAGAAACAGAAGAATATCTTAAGTGGTTAGTTCTATAAATTTGTATTTGGAGCCCTGGAATTGGGGGAAAATGTAGCTAGGGGTCCTCCCCAGGCCAACACACTTGTTCATATGTTACCAAAAATTGGATTTGCAGAATGATCTAGAAGGTGAACTGTGGGAAGATGAATGGAGGTGGTGGGTACTGAGAAGGTGAGGGAGGACACAAGAGATGAGGAACTGAAGGCAACTGGGAGTTGGGAAGTTGGGAAGAGCTGTCCTGGCTTCAGGCTTAGCGTCAGGTTCTCTGGATGTATAGGACACAGACATCTCTGCACTGTCAACCGACAAAGTTTGGCAGTACTGGAAATCAGGATGATGGGAATCTTAGTTTTCTAGGTTGGAATTGTTACTGCTCATCTGTTCATCTGGATGCAGACTGAGTTCTCAAGCCAGCAGGTAGATCCATAGGGCCCTGGCCACACCTGCACCCACCATGCTCTGGAGTCTCTTCCTGGGTCTGCCTGTGCAGATCTTGAACTCTGGACCATGAGCTAGTTTTCACTACGGGCACTGCTCTATCACTTGCTGTGTCCTAGACTTTTCCCGATATATTGTCACAGACTTCTGATTCTACCCAGCTTTTCTACTACCATCCAAATAAGAGTATTTATATGCACAGATTGCCCTAAACCAATGTATGTAAACCTAGTTCCCTTTAGCTCACTTGAGTTGAGAGACAGTAAGTTGCAGAGAGAGAGAGAGAGAGAGAGAGAGAGAGAGAGAGAGAGAGACCCTCAAGATCCAGCAAATAAGAATCCCAGAGAGACAGACAGCCCAACATGTTTGCTTTCTGTTTTGTTCTTGGTTGTCTTTTTGTTGTTTTGGAGGCAGGGTCTCACATCTGTAGCCCAGGCTTTTCTGGAATTCCCTGAATTCTTCCTGTCTCAGCCTCTTGGGTCACAGGGTTGACATCAGAGGTGAGCCACCATTCCTGACCCCAATCTCCATTTGAAAACATATTCCAAGTGCCCCAGAGATGCAAACATGACTGAGAAACCCAGGTATCTTTCTCCCTCAGAAGTCAAAACTGTCTGGTCAGGAAAAAAATGTAAGTTTTTTTTCTTTTGCCTAATGCCTGTTACAGACTATTAGTCCAATTTCCAAATGAATTTAGAGCCGAACTATGTGATAGTTCTTGCTTTTTGCTTTCTCTTCATAAAAGTACAAAATGTTTAGCAGATCTGTTTCAATGTTCTTTTATCTCTCATTTACACTGTTTCATGTTTATATTAAGGACATTATATTATATCTGTCTGTCTGTCTGTCATCTGTCTGTGTCTTGGTATTTAGTCCTGACTGCCCTCCAATTTGTGGTCCTCCTGCCTCGTTGGATTATAGTCATGTACTGCCACAACTAGTGAGTTTTGATGGATATGCTACTTGTATATATTCTGTGGCATATAATATGGTATAATATTTGCACACATCACAGAACATTTAAATCAAGCTAAATAACACCTCCATTAACTTACATAATCATTTCTTCATGGTGGAAACATTTAAACCATGCTGCTCCTAGCAAGGGTGAAACATGAAATATTACTTTAAATTGTGCTCACTCTGCCCTGTGATCGCTAAAACCTATTCCTCCAGTGTGACTGAAACTAGGTACCCTTTGACTAGTGTCTTAGGGAACAAAGAGAATTCTGACAAATTTGGTTAGAATCTGATAGAACCAACAGTGTACTTTTCCTCACTTACCATTTATAAAGTAAGCATTGCCCCAAATCTTCCTTTGTAAATTGAATGACTGTGACAGAATATTTACTGGTTGTAATCAGTTTAGTGCCCAGGTTAGGCATTAAATAAGGTAGATCATGTGTGATCGGGGCACAGGCATGTTCTCTGTACCCAGCCTCTTGCTTCCCAATGTCTAAGCATCAAGGTAGGGTGAGGGCTATACCCACAGAAGCACATCTGAAGTTCTGAGGATCTCAGGATGCCTTAGACATCGATGTTCAGCTCTGGGTGGTGTCCACCTTTATTTAAGAAATAAAAACAAAACCTGTCCCACTTGTAAGAACCTCTCCTTCTACCAAAAACGTAGAAGAGAAATAAAACACTCTTTTATTGACCAAACGTTCAACCAAAATGTGATGCCTGTCAGAAGAGATGTGCTTTGAAAGAGAAGGAAACCATAGCCTTTCCTACACACAGGTGTAGGAGGCCAGCTGGTGCCTGCATGCTCTGGGAGGTGGATGGGGACTCAGGGAAGACTTGGCTGCATTTATCACTCACGGTTCATCCGAATTCATTTGGCAATTGAGATGATAATCTCCTGGATAACTGGCTTTATGTAAAAGAAAAAGAAATGTATTACATTTTCCTGAGAGGAACCAATTTTGGATTTCTACTGGAAGTCCCAGGCTCAGGGAGGGTTTTTAACCCTACCCCAGAGACTGAGAGATAATTCTCTCTCTCTCTCTCTCTCTCTCTCTCTCTCTCTCTCTCTCTCTCTCAGGATCACACTCAGGACCTCACATATACTGGTTAAGTACTCTATCAGGGAGTTACAACTCCAACCCACTCATTTTCTTGATAACTACATTTTAAAGAGATCTTGATCTTAGGTCTTGGAAATAGACATTACTGGGTCAGAAACTTCATTAAGATAAAAACTTCATTAAGCTTTTAACAGATTTAAAAGGAGGAGGGCACAGTGCTGCATACAGAAAGGTGGAAGGTAGGAGGATCAAGAGTTCAAAGCCACTGCTGGATATGTAAGGAGTTCATGGTCAGCCTGGGCCACAGACCCGGTTTCAAAAACAACAAAAAAATTTAAAGACATATACATATCATAGAAAAAGAGCTTAAGAGTTTTCTAAAGTAAGTATTCTAAAATAAGGGGTAGAGATGAGTCTTCTTTAATTTTTTTTAGATTAGTGTATATGTATGACATATGCGTGGACACACCTGTGTTTGTGTATGTGTATATGTATGAGTATGTATATGTGTATGTGTTTGTGTATGTGTATGTGTTTGTGTATGTGTATGACGTATGTGTGTGATGTATGTGTGGACACACCTGTGTATGTGTATGTGTGCTTGTGTACGTGTATGTGTATGAAATATGTGAATGGCGTATGTGTGGATATACCTGTGTATGTGTATGTGTTTGTGTATGCGTATGACATATGTGTGTGGCGTATGTGGGGACACACCTGTGCTACAAAGAGTGTGTGGAGGCCAGAGGACAAGTCTTTGGAGTCAGTTCTCTCCTTCCACATTTACATGGGTTCTGGGGATCAAATTCAGATCACCAGGTTGTAAGGCAAATGCCCTTATCTGCCTCACCACATTCCTCCAGCCCTCTTTTCTTATTTTTCTTTTGTCTTTTTGAGACAGGCTCTCCCTGCAGCACCAGGGTGGCCTTGAACTCCCAGAGATCCTCCTGCTTCTGCCTCCTGAGTACTGGTATTAAAGGCGTGCATCACCACATAAGCTCTTTCCCTATTTTTCTTTCCCAAAATACATTTAGAGATTCACAGTTTAACAGTAAAGTTGAATGGAAGTAAAAAGAAGTATAACTTTATAGTCTTTTTTTTAACTTTATATTCTTTTTATATGTATATACATAGTTTTACATATACATAAGTATACACATACATACATACAAACATACATGCATACACATATCACTTGAATTGGAGGGTTCTTTTTTCTTCCTTAGAAGATGTCATGTTTTCCTTAAGGAAGTGCTCGAAGGTTCCTCCTTGGCAACCCCAACCATCAATCCTGCTCTTTTGCTCCACATCGGGGTCTTTCCTTCCCATGGTCCCAAAATGAAGTCCGATAAGCACTCACCCTGTTTTGATCACAATTCCTCTTCAATATAGAGCTTGAAAAACTGGCTAGAGCAATAAGGCAAGAAAAGGCAATTTAAGGAATTGGAAAAGAGGAACTAAAACTATCTCTTTTTGCAGACGATATGATAGTTTACCTGAGGGACGCTAAAAACTCCACCAAAAAATTCCTAGAAATGATTAAGTCTTTCCCTATTTTTAACAAGGAGAACCAAGCCTTTCATTTTTAATGGCGTTAGGTTTAGACCTTTCACACACCCTTCTTTTCCCTCTGTCTCTGCTGTTCTCTAATACCTCCCTTTCCCTGTCAGGAAAGTCCATAGACCCACTTCTGCACGCTGTACTTAGCCACCTGCCATTGAGTCACCACTCTTCTCTCCCTGCACTCTCTGTTCCCTCTGCTTGGGCCACTGTTCCCTCATCTCTGGAGAGAAATAAGGATCAATTCAAGCTTGGTAAGCTTAGAGGGCAGCTGTGAGAAAATTGCGGGTGTTTTTGTTTGTTTGTTTGTTTTGTTGTTGTTGTTTGCTGCAGAAAGGAAAAGTAGAGCAGTGCCAAAGGGCTAGTTTCTGAATAAGGAGAAAAAAATATTTCTTATGCCTCTGATATGCACAGTAAATGTTTTGTTTGCTCTTCCATTTGTTTCTCAGGGCCATGGCCACAGAGATCTGGAACCACACCACCCTGTCTGGCTTCATCCTTGCAGGCTTGTTCCACCACTCACCTTATGACTCCTTCCTCTTCTCCTTGGTTCTTCTGGCCTTCACTGCTGCTCTGGCTGGCAACGTCCTCCTCCTAGTGCTCATCCAGGCAGACAGACGCTTGCATAGTCCCATGTACTTCTTCCTCAGCCATCTCTCCATCATGGACTTGACTCTGATATGCACAGTGGTGCCCAAGATGGCAGACAACTTTCTCTCAGGTCAGAAGTTCATCTCCGTTGGAGGCTGCGCTGCTCAGATCTTCCTAATGATTCTGGTAGTAGGAGCCGAGTGCTTCCTCTTGGCAGTCATGGCCTATGACAGGTACATGGCTGTCTGCCAGCCCCTGCGGTACCCTGTACTCATGAACTGGAAGGCCTGCTCTTTCCTAGCTATGGGATGCTGGATGGGTGGGATGTCGGACAGTGTGATTGAGGTGGGGATGGTCTTCAGCTTCCCCTACTGCAGCTCTCTGGAGGTGGACCACTTCTTCTGTGAGGTCCCTGCCCTGCTGCGCCTCTCCTGCACGGACACCTCACTCTTTGAGGATTTCAACTATGCATGCTGTGTGGTGATGCTGCTGTTGCCTCTTGGGGTCATTGTGGCTTCCTATGCACGGGTCCTCACGGCTGTGATTAGAATGCCCTCCACCGAGGGGAAACAGAAGGCTCTCACCACTTGCTCCTCCCACCTGACTGTGGTGGGCCTCTACTATGGGGGAGCCATATTTGGCTACATGCAGGGGACCTCAGCTAGGACACCAGGGGGAGTCAGGGCAACTGCCGTCTTTTACACCATCCTCACCCCAATGTTCAACCCACTCATTTACAGCTTGAGGAACAAGGAGGTAACCAGGGCTCTGAGGAAGATGCTAGCGAGGAGGGGTGGGTAGCACACCCATCTCCCTCTGACATACTGTGCTCTAGCTTCTTGTCTTGCTCTGTTCCCGCCTCTGGCCAGGCTTCCCTTTTGGTCCCATTCTTCCTCTGCGCCTTCCTTGAGCCTCTCTGGCTCCTTAGGACAAGGTGCTGAGCTGACTGCTCTGCAAATGTTCAGGAAGCCCAGAAGGTAGCGCTTCTCGGCCTTTTGGCCAAGATCAAGTGTAGGACGCCAAGAAAGGAGATGAGTAGCAAATGGTACTTGGTAGCTTCACATGACCCTTCCCACCTCTGAGCACCACCATTTGGGCACTCAAAGCCCATTGTGAATTTAAGAACCAGCGTCTACATTGTTCACACCCTCCCTACAATGATACGCACTGTCTCTCCTCTGCACTACATTTTAGGCTGGGAATGTGGCTCAGTTATTGAAGTGCTGGCCTAGTGCACACAGCCCTAGGTTCCATCCCCAGCACCACATGAACAGGCATGGTGATGCATGGTCTAATTCCAGCACTCAGGGGGGTAAAGGCAGGAGGACCAGAAGGTGAAGATCATCCTGGCCACATAGTGAGTTCCAAGCCAGCTTGGTCTCCATGATATCCTGTCTCACAAAAACAAAAGGGAAAGAAAAAAGGAAGGAAGGAAGGAAGGAAGGAAGGAAGGGAGGGAGGGAGGGAGGGAGGGAGGGAGGGAAGGAAAGAGAAAAATGGAACAGAGAGTAGTAACCTTTTTTGCACATGTCCTAGTAGAACCCACTTGCACATTGAAATGTGGAACACAGAGCTTGAGTTATGTAGGAGTTGAATGACCTCGGACATGGTCATTTCTTTGAAAGCTGTTCTTCAACTGTACCCACATATTTATTGATAAAATCAAGTCCAATATTTCCTTGCATTTACTAATCAGTAATCTTTCTGTGAAAATACATTTTTATCTTACTATTAAGAAATATTGTTTTGCACCTTTTCACAGTTGTGCTTTACCTTTTAATTTTATTATTTTATTTATTATGTATGTGTGTTTGAGTGTGTGCAGGCACATGCATGCTATCACACACCTGTGGAGGTCAAAGGGCAACTTGCATGAGTTGGTTCTGTACTTCCACTGTAGGTTCCAGAGAGTACAAGATGTGTTTACAATTCCAAATAGACATTATTAGACAACCTCTCCCAGATACATTATCATTTTAAAAATTCCAGAACAAAGAAACAATACTAAAAGCTTACAAAGGAAATATCAGAATTGCATTAGTCCTCAGAGCAGAAACCCTAAGGGCTAGGAAAGCCTGGAATGACAGTACCAGACAGGAGAAACCTTCCCTTCAGTCATTGGCCAGGGTAGTCCAAGAGACTCCCAAAATTACACAGACTATCACCACAGCCCTTGATTGCCTCCCAGACCCTGAAGCTGAGCCCCTATTACTGAAGACAGGCATAGTTCAGAGACCAGAATTGGAGCAATGGAGGTGGACCTGACCAGGAACTTTGCAGGTAAATGGATGGAACTAGAAGATATTATGCTAAGTGAAGTAACAGTCCCAGAAAAACAAAAGATGAATGGTATCCCTCATCTGTGGGTGATAGCACCAAGTACCTGGTTGTAAGGCAAACTGAGTAACATTAATGTGATATTCCTCTTTTTCTGAAAGCAACTGTGCCCTTATAATGTGACTCCCTTAACAGGCTCTAGAATTAACCTACCGCTTATTTTCAGACTTTTTAATCTTTGTTTATGTGTGGAGGCTATGTAGACATATTTTAGAGTAATATAAATTTAAAAAGGAAAAGTGTGAATCCTGAAATATTATTTGGAAATAAGATACAGTTTATTTTCAGATGACATAATTTTATTATGAGTATGACATATATATATGCAAATATATATATTATATATATAAATATATATGCAAATATATTTATATATATATATACATATATATATATGCAAATGACAGAGAAATACAAATTGGAGGGAATAAGAATAACAAAAGAACCAGGACAAAGAACCCAATGAAACAGTAAAATTCTCCCACAAACAATAATCCTCTGCTTTTGAAAAACTTTTAAAAGGCTCAGAAAAAGATACAATGCAGGTATGGCAGAGTGTAAGAACTTGGTTGGGGCAGAGGGCATGGAAAGGGAAATGAGTCTAAATTGGACTAAGAAATTATGAATGAAATGCAGAAAACTTCAACAAAAATATTTAAAAAATAAAAGACATAGATCAATTGACTAGATCAAAACAAGATCCATCTGTTTGTTGTCTTCAAGGCCCACAGTTTACTAACAATGACATGCACACACACACACACACACGCAAACACACACACACAGTGAAAAATTAAGCAAGTAGAAGCAGGACAGACACAAGAAACAATTGTAAACATATGCACAGCAATTGTTGGTGCACCTATTACTCAGAAAACACGGCTGACATAAGTGGTATAGATAAAATACAGTGATAACTTTTTAGGGCCAGACTATATTATGAAGACTGTATTTTGTCACAGGGACCAAAAATGTACAATAGAGGAACATGGCATCAGCTCATGACCCACAGGGTGAGCATGTAAGTGTAAATTCCAAACTAGGAGTGGGGAGTGTAGGCAAATCTAATCTGAGCTTAGGTATGCATGGGCTGGCATTCCAGCCAGAGCCTCCCAGAGGCACAAGTGAGAGTCCTGGGACCTCTCTGGCTGCACCCATGGATGGGGATGTGATGATGCAAAGGTCTGAGATTGGCCCCTGGGAGGTGAGGTCACACGGCCTATATAATGATCCATACATTTGAGTATAGTTCCATTCTGTATGTGCATTCAGACCTTAAACAAAATACAGTGATAGTGAGTCATTTTAATAGCTCTCCTTCATCAACAGAGAGATCATCCAGACAAAAAGGTTAACAAGGAAATGTTAAGTTAATATGAATCATAGATGAGGTGGACTGCATGGACCTTTGTAAAATATCCCATAAACACCTGCAGAATACGTCTTATAATCAGGATCTAATGCAGCTTTCTCTGAAGCACACTAAACTGTGCATCATAAGGCAAGTCTTGATAAAAGCCCTAAAGAAACTAGAAATGGAAGGATTATATCTCAAAATAACAACATAATAAAGCCTATATGTCTATAGCCAACATAGTAAATGTGGGAAACTGAAAGCATTTCCTCTAAAATTAGGCATCAGAAAATAATGTCTGCTCTGTTTATTCTTATTTGGTATAGTATTTGAAGTCTCAGCAAGAGCAATAAGACAAGAGAGAAAAACAAAACATATACAAATGGGGATATAAGAGGCCAAAGTATCCCTATTTACATACAAAATGACTCTGTACTTAAAAACTGTAGACTCCATAAAAAAACTCTTAGAGCTAAAATCAACATAACACTATCAGCAAAGAAGCAGAATATAAAACTAACATTAAAAACAACAACAACAACAACAAAAACAAACTGAAAATATCTTAAAAACCTGGAAATGTCTCCACCCTGTCCCCTGCCAGCCTTGGACCCAGACAACCTAAAATTCCTCTCTCTCAGATCCCTGGACAAGCCTCCTACACCAGACTAGCTAAACACTCTAGCATAGATTGCTAAATCCCCCCCCACACACACAATGGCCAGCCCTGTCCATCTCTATTCTATTTCCTTCATCCACCCGCACCCTGTCCCCTGCCAACCTTGGATGCAGGCAAATTCTAGTCCTTCTGCCTCAGATCTCTGGACAAGAGTCCTAACACAGATTAGCTAAATTCGGTACTTCCTTATCTGTGTGACACAGATCATCCCTCCTACTAACCAGATCGGCCTACCTACCACCTCATCCCACCATACACCCAGACCAGTCTGCTACCTTGCAAGAACTTGAAACATGCACCAATTTAGTTCCAATCTTGAACAAAAGGCAACCATGCTACACAAACATTATAAACAGAACCAAAATTAAATGAAACAAAATCCAAATCGAACTGCCTACAGGATACATAACCAACAACAAAGAACACCCATATGCCCCAACGCCAGCACAAAAACACAAACAACATGAGAAATCAAGAGACTATGTCCCCAACAAACCCCACTAATCCTACAGAAGTACAATACAATGAGAACCATCCTAAGGAACCCCACAATGCAGAATTTAAAAGAACAATTATAAACACGATCAAAGAACTTTAAAAAAATACAAATAACTCAAAGAAGAAAGGCATAAACTTGTTTTTTTTCCCTCTTTTTCATTTTTTTATTGATGCTTTGTGTATTTCATACATCATTTTCCAATTCAGTTCATATTTCACTTTCCCTTCCCCCCACCCCACCACACCCCACCCCATCGCAGATCATGCATTCTGCCATAACTTTCCTGCATCTTTCTCTCAGTTTTTTTTTCACTTTTTAGCAATAAGTGATAATTTATGAGTACAAGCATCCTTCATGTAAAACCAATTTGCAAGCAGTTGTGCCCAAACCCACACAGCCCATGGGTCCCAACATCCAGCAGGGGGGGGCTTGTATGTTCAATCAAGTTGATCAAATGAGTGTCCAAACTATATTGCTGTAGTTTCACCATTCACCCCAATCACAGCCCTTACATTCTACCATGCCCCCTCTTCCACAGATTGTTCCCCAGGCTTAGAAAAGGGGCACAGGTGGATGAGAAGCAAAACAGTCTGCTTTCTCTGGAGCTGTTGCCTTGGACTCTGGTCAATTCTGGCTGTTTCCTTTCATGGGCTGACAGTTTGTCCAGGAATAACCTTTTGATCCTACTAATGAAGCACAAGCAATTAGATATATAGGTATTTAAANCAGATCTCCTGGAATCCATTGGGCCTTCTGCACCAGATTGGGACTACTGAGACATCCAGCCTTGCAGACAGAGCAGTTCCCTGGATTCTCAGCCTCTCCAGTGTGGCGTGGCTACTGTTGGACTCCTTGAGCTCTGTCATGTGAGCAAATCAACAAATTGTATATAGCTATATATTCATGCTGTTGATTCTATTTCTTCAGAGAACCCTGACTAAAATACACACAGTTTGCACTGAAAAGTCAACTGTAGTTCTGATGGTTTCCCCTTATCTGTAACTTGTTTTTCCCTTGTGGCTTTCAGAATTTTGTCTTTGTTTTGGGCGTCTAGCATTTTAACCATGATATGGCATGGGGAGTTTCTTTTCTGATCTTGTCTATTGGGAGTTCTATGTGCTTCTTATATTGTATGGGTTTGTCTTTTTTTAGTTGTGGAAATTTAGATCTATTATTCTGTTGAAGATATGATCAATACCATTCTCTTGGGATTCTTCTCCTTCCTCTATCCCTATGATGCAGAGGTTTGATCTTTTCATAGTGTCCCACATTTCCTGGTTGTTCCATTCTTTTATATTTTTAATTTTTCATAATCTTTACATGAGCTTTTTAGTTGTTCTGTGTTATCTTCCAGGTCTGATATTCTTTCTTTGACTTCCTCCACTCTACTTCTGAGATTTTTCCCATGCTTTCCTATATATCGGATGAATGTTTTGGATTTTAGGTCCCACAGCTAAGAGACTTTTTAAAGAGACTTTGAACTTTTATTTTTTATTTATTTCATTAAATAATTAATTAAATTATTTATTCATTTATTTATTTTGGTCTTTTCGAGACAGGGTCTCCCTGTAGCGACACTCTTAACTTTTAAAGTGCTTTAATTTTTTTTAAGACTGTGAGACTTTTAAAGTTGTAGGGTTTTTTGTTTGGTTTGGTTTGGTTTGGTTTGGTTTGGTTTGGTTTTGGTCTTTTTGAGACAGGGTCTCCCTGTCACCCCAGCTGCCCTGGAACTCACCATGTAGACCAGGCTGGCCTTGAACTCACAGAGATCCACCTGTCTCTGCCTCCCAAGAGCTAGGATTAAAGATGTGCACCACCACACCTGATAAGTTGTAGAGTTTTATATTGGATATTACTATTAACAGATTTGAGGGACAAAAGTCATCAGGTTGTAGGTTAATAGGGATGTGTTTGTGTGTCATGCTGACAAGAGGCCAGTTGTGGTGGACAGCTTCCATTGTCTACTTGGCACACCTTGATTGAGGAATTTCCTCCATTTGATTGGCCTGTGGCCATGACTGTGGGACCTTTTCTTCATTTTTGAGTGATTGGGGGGGCAGTGCACTGTGGGTGCTGCCAAGCCTGGCAGGTGGTCCTGTATTGTATAAGAAAGCTGGCTGAGCTTGGGACAATAAGCAGTGTTTTCTTCATGGTCTGTGCTTCCGTTATTGCCCCGAATTCCTGCCTTGGCTTCCCTTGATGACTGACTGTCCTATAAGCCAAATAAGCCCTTTTCTCCCTAAGTCAGTTCATTGGTGTTTTGATCACAGCAATACAAAGTAACCAAAGCAGTGGTGTACAAAATATAGGACAGGAAGACCTGGTTCACAGAATATCCAGCCTGGTCTCTCATTAACAAAACTCCCCAATAGATATCCTTTCTGACACTCTGTGGTTATCCTGGGACAAGATAAGAATAAATATGTCTCTCCAGGAAGAAAAGTTGGTGTGTTGGGGACTGTCCCATGGGAATCTCCTTCCATGACTTAATGGGAGTCTGGGGTATTTTTCAAAGCCAGGGCATTGGGGAGTGAACTTGATCATGGAGCCAGTTCATTATTTGAGTTTCCTTCTTAGTGTGGAGTAAGTAGGTGTCTGTTCCCTGGGCTCATTAATAACTGGGTTTAGTACCCCAAGACATTTGCCCTGTATAAACCTGGGACATGAGCTCATTATCAGTTTTGTAAGAAACAGAAGAATATCTTAAGTGGTTAGTTCTATAAATTTGTATTTGGAGCCCTGGAATTGGGGGAAAATGTAGCTAGGGGTCCTCCCCAGGCCAACACACTTGTTCATATGTTACCAAAAATTGGATTTGCAGAATGATCTAGAAGGCAAACTGTGGGAAGATGAATGGAGGTGGTGGGTACTGAGAAGGTGAGGGAGGACCCAAGAGATGAGGAACTGAAGGCAACTGGGAGTTGGGAAGTTGGGAAGAGCTGTCCTGGCTTCAGGCTTAGCTTCAGGTCTCTGGATGTGTAGGACACAGACATCTCTGCACTGTCAACTGACAAAGGTTGGCAGTACTGGAAATCAGGATGATGGGGATCTTAGTTTTCTAGGTTGGAATTGTTACTGCTCATCTGTTCATCTGGCTGCAGACTGAGTTCTCAAGCCAGCAGGTAGATCCATAGGGCCCTGGCCACACCTGCACCCACCATGCTCTGGAGTCTCTTCCTGGGTCTGCCTGTGCAGATCTTGAACTCTGGACCATGAGCTAGTTTTCACTACGGGCACTGCTCTATCACTTGCTGTGTCCTAGACTTTTCCCCATATATTGCCACAGACTTCTGATTCTACCCAGCTTTTCTACTACCATCCAAATAAGAGTATTTATATGCACAGATTGCCCTAAACCAATGTATGTAAACCTAGTTCCCTTTAGCTCACTTGAGTTGAGAAACAGTAAGTGGCAGAGAGAGAGAGAGAGAGAGAGAGAGAGAGAGAGAGAGAGAGAGAGAGAGAGAGAGAGAGAGAGAGAGAGAGACTCAAGATCCAGCAAATAAGAATCCCAAAGAGACAGACAGCCCAACATGTTTGCTTTCTGTTTTGTTCTTGGTTGTCTTTTTGTTGTTTTGTAGACAGGGTCTCTCTCACATCTGTAGCCCAGGCTGGTCTGGAATTCCCTGAGTTCTTCCTGTCTCAGCCTCTTGGGTCACAGGGTTGATAGCAGATGTGAGCCACCATTCCTGGCCCCAATCTCCATTTGAAAACATATTCCAAGTGCCCCAGAGATGCAAACATGACTGAGAAACCCAGGTATCTTTCTCCCTCAGAAGTCAAAATTGGTCAGGAAAATGTAAGTTTATTTTTCTTTTGTCTAATGCCTGTTACAGACTATTGGTCCAAGTTCCAAATGAATTTAGAACCAAACTATGTGATAGTTCTTGCTTTTTGCTTTCTCTTCGTAAAAGTACAAAATATTTAGCAGATCCGTTTCAGTGTTCTTTATCTCTCATTGACACTCTGTTTATATTAAGGATGTTATATTATATCTGACTGTCTGGCCCGGCTGGCTGGCTGTGAGTTTCTTGGTGTTTACTCCAGACTAGCCTCCAATTTGTGGTCCTCTTGCCTCATGGGATTATAGTCATGTACTGCCACATCTAATGAGTTTTAATGCATATCCTACTTGTATATATTATGTGGCATATAATACAGTGTAATATATACACACATCACAGAACATTAACTTACATAATCATTTCTTCATGGTGGGAATATTTAAACCATGCTGCTCCTATCAAGGGTGAAACATTGAAATATTACTTTAAATTGTGCTCACTCTGCCCTGTGATTGCTAAAACCTATTCCTCCAGTGTGACTGAAACTAGGTACCCTTTGACTAGTATCTTAGGGAACAATGAGAATTGTAACAAATTTGGTTAGAATCTGATAGAGCCAATAGTGTACTTTTCCTCACCTACCATTTATAAAGTAAGCATTGACCCAATTCTTCCTTTGTAAATTGAGTGACTGTGACAGAATATTTACTGGTTGCAATCAGTTTAGTGCCCAGGTTAGGCATTAAATAAGGTAGATCATGGGGCTGGAGAGATGGCCTAGCAGTTAAAAGTGCCGACTGCTCTTATAGAGGACCCGGGTTTGATCCCCGCACCCACATGGCAGCTGAGAACTGTCTGAAACTCCAATTCCAGGAGAACTCCAGTTCCAGGGGAATCCAACACCCTCTTCTGACCTCCGTGGTATTGCACAACACGAGTGCACAAACCTGCATGTAGGCAGTACATTCATATGCATACAGAAAATTTTAAAAAATTTATAAATAAGGTAGATCATGTGTGATCGGGGCACAGGCATGTTCTCTGTACCCAGCCTCTTGCTTTCCAAAGTCTAAGCATCAAGGTAGGGTGAGGGCTACATCCACAGAGGCACATCTGAAGTTCTGAGGATCTCAGGATCCCTTTGACAAAAATCTTCAGCTCTGGGTGATGTCCACTTTTTTAAGAAATAAAAACAAAGCCTGTCCCACTTGTAAGAACCTCTCCTTTTACCAAAAAGGTAGAAGAGAAATAAAACACTCTTGTACTGACTAAACATTCAACTAAAATGTGATGCCTGTCAGAGATGTGCTTTGAAAGAGAAGGAAACCATAGCCTTTCCTACACACAGAGTGACGCCAGCTGGTGCCTGCATGCTCTGGGAGGTGGATGGGGACTCAGGGAAGACTTGGCTGCATTTATCACTCACGGTTCATCCGAATTCATTTGGCAATTGAGATGATAATCTCCTGGATAACTGGCTTTATGTAAAAGAAAAAGAAATGTATTACATTTTCCTGAGAGGAACCAATTTTGGATTTCTACTGGAAGTCTCAGGCTCAGGGAGGGTTTTTAACCCTACCCCAGAGACTGAGAGATAATCTCTCTCTCTCTCTCTCTCCCTCTCTCTCTCTTTCCCTTTCTCTCTCTCTGCTAAGGATCACACTCAGAGCCTCACAGATACTGGTTAAGTACTCTATTGAAGAGTTACAACTCCAACCCATTCTTTTTCTTAGCAACTACATTTTAAAGAGATCTTGATCTTAGGTCTTGGTAATACACATTACTCGGCCAGAAACTTCATTAAGACAAAAACTTCATTAAGCTTTTAAAAGATTTAAAAGGAGGAGGGCACGGTTTTGCACACCAGAGAGGTGGAAGGTAGGAAGATCAAGAGTTCAAAGCCACCCTTAGATATGTAAGGAGTTCATGGTCAGCCTGGGCTAGAGACCTGGTTTCAAAAACAACAAAAAAATTTAAAGACATACACATATTATAGTAAAAGAACTTCAGAGTTTTCGAAAGTAAGTATTCTTAAATAAGGGGTGGAGAGGAGTCCTCTTTGATTTTTTTAGATTACTGTACGTGTGTGATGTATGTGTGGACACACCTGTGTATGTGTATGTGTTTGTGTATGTGTATGACGTATGTGTGTGACAAATGTGGGGACACACCTATGCTACGGAGTGTGTGTGGGGGCCAGAGGACGTCTTTGGAGTCAGTTCTCTCCTTACACATTTACATGGGTTCTTGGGATTAAATTCAGATCACCAGGTTGTAAGGCAAATGTCCTTATCTGCCTCACCACATTACCAGCCCTCTTTTCATATTTTTCTTTTGTCTTTTTGAGACAGGCTCTCCCTGCAGCACCAGGATGGTCTTGAACTCCCAGAGATCCTCCTGCCTCTGCGTCCTGAGTACTGGTATTAAAGGCATGCATCACCACGTCCAGCTCTTTCCCTATTTTTAACAAGGAGAACCAAGCCATTCATTTTTAATGGTGTTAGGTTTAGACCTTTCACACACCCTTCTTTTCCCTGTCTCTGCTGTTCTCTAATACCTCACTTTCCCTGTCAGGAAAGTCCATAGCCCCCCTTCTGCACGCTGTACTTAGCCACCTGCCATTGAGTCACCACTCTTCTCTCCCTGCACCCTCTGTTCCCTCTGCTTGGGGCTCTGTTCCCTCCTCTCTGGAGAGAAATAAGGATCGATTCAAGCTTCGTAACCTTTGAGGGCAGATGTGGAGATTTTTTTTTTTTTTTGCTGCAGAAAGGAAGAGTAGAGCAGTGTCAAGGGGTATGCTAGATGCTAGATAGCTTTAGTGTCAACTTGACACACCTGGGTTGAGAGAGCCTCAATTGGGGAATTGGCTCCATTGGACTGGCCTGTGGCCACATCTGTGAAGTATTGTCTTGATTGTTGGGCAATGTGGGAGGGCCCAGCCCATTATGGGTAGTGCCACCCTGGGCAGGTTATTGTGTACCGTATAAGAGGGCAGGCTGGGCCTGGGCCAGGGGAGCAAGCCAGTGAACAGCATTCCTCCATGGTCTGTGCTTCAGCTCCTGCCTCCAGGTTCCTGCCCTGAGTTCCTGCCTTGGGCTCCCTGAGTGAACTGTGACCCAGGAGATGTGAGCTGAATAAACTCTTTCCTCCCCAAGTTGGTGTCGGTCAGAGTGTTCTGTCACAGCAGTGGAAGAGAATCTAGAACAAGGGAATAGTCTCTGACTTTGGAGAGAAAGATATTTCTTATGCCTCTGATATGCTCAGTAAATGGTTTGTTCGCTCTTCCATTTGTTTCTCAGGGCCATGGCCACAGAGATCTGGAACCACACCACCCTGTCTGGCTTCATCCTTGCAGGCTTGTTCCACCACTCACCTTATGACTCCTTCCTCTTCTCCTTGGTTCTTCTGGCCTTCACTGCTGCTCTGGCTGGCAACGTCCTCCTCCTAGTGCTCATCCAGGCAGACAGACGCTTGCATAGTCCCATGTACTTCTTCCTCAGTCATCTCTCCATCATGGACTTGACTCTGATATGCACAGTGGTGCCCAAGATGGCGGACAACTTTCTCTCAGGTCAGAAGTTCATCTCCGTTGGAGGCTGCGCAGCTCAGATCTTCCTAGTGGTCCTGGTAGTAGGAGCCGAGTGCTTCCTCTTGGCAGTCATGGCCTATGACAGGTACATGGCTGTCTGCCACCCCCTGAGGTACCCTGTACTCATGAACTGGAAGGCCTGCTCTTTCCTAGCTATGGGATCCTGGATGGGTGGGATGTCGGACAGTGTGATTGAGGTGGGGATGGTCTTCAGCTTCCCCTACTGCAGCTCTATGGAGGTGGACCACTTCTTCTGTGAGGTCCCTGCCCTGCTGCGCCTCTCCTGCGTGGACACCTCACTCTTTGAGGACTTCAACTATGCATGCTGTGTGGTGATGCTGCTGCTGCCTCTTGGGGTCATTGTGGCTTCCTACGTGCAGGTCCTCACGGCTGTGATTAGAATGCCCTCCACCGAGGGGAAACAGAAGGCTCTCACCACTTGCTCCTCCCACCTGGCTGTGGTGGGCCTCTACTATGGGGGAGCCATATTTGGCTACATGCAGCGGGCCTCAGCTAGGACACCAGGGGGAGTCAGGGCAACTGCCGTCTTTTACACCATCCTCACCCCAATGTTCAACCCACTCATTTACAGCTTGAGGAACAAGGAGGTAACCAGGGCTCTGAGGAAGATGCTGGAGAGGAGGGGCGGGTAGCACACCCATCTCCCTCTGACATTCTGTACTTAGCTTCTTGTCTTGCTCTGTTCCCGCCTCTGGCCAGGCTTCCCTGCTGGTCCCACTCTTCCTCTGTGCCTTCCTTGAGCCTCTCTGGCTCCTTAGGACAAGGTGCTGAGCTGACTGCTCTGCAAACGTTCAGGATGCCCAGAAGGTAGCGCTTCTCGGCCTTTTGGCCAAGATAAGTGTAGGACGCCAAGAAAGGAGATGAGTAGCAAATGGTACTTGGTAGCCTCACGTGACCCTTCCCGCCTCTGAGTACCACCATTTGGGCACTCAGAGCTCACTGTGAATTTAAGAACCAGCATCTACATTGTTTACATCCTCCCTACAGTGATAAGCACAGTCTCTCCTCTGGGCCACATTTTAGGGTGGAGATGTGGCTCAGTTATTGAAGTGATGGCCTAGTGCACACAGCCCTAGGTTCCATCCCCAGCACCACATGAACAGGCATGGTGATGCATGGTGTAATTCCAGCACTCAGGAGTAAAGGCAGAAGGACCAGAAGGTGAAGGTCATCCTGGCCACACAGTAAGTTCCAAGCCAGCTTGGTTTCCATGATATCCTGTCTCACAAAAACAAAAGGGAAGAAAGGAAGAGAGAGAGAGAGAGAGAAAGAAAGAGAGAGTGAGAAAGAAAAACAGAGAAAGAGAGAGAGAGAGAGAGAGAGAGAGAAAGGCAGAAAAACAAAAATGGAATAGAGAGTAGTAACCTTTTTGCACATGTCCTCGTAGAACGCACTTGTTCATTGAAATGTGGAGCACAGAGCTTGAGTTATGTAGGAGTTGAATGACCTCAGAAATGGTCATTTCTTTGAAATCTGTTCTTCAACTCTACCAGCATATTTATTGATGAAATCAAGTCCAATATTTCTGTGTATTTACTAATCAGTAATTACTTTCTGTGAAAATACATTTTTGCCCTACTATTAAGAGTTTTGCACCTTTTCACAGCTGTGCTTTACCTTTTAATGTTATTATTTTATTTATTTATTGTGTATGTGTGTTTGAGTGTGTGCAGGCACATGCACGCTATGACACACCTGTGGAGGTCAGAGGGCAACTTGCATGAGTTGGTTCTGTACTTCCACTGTAGGTTCCAGAGAGTAAACTCAGGTCGTCTAGCTTGCATGGCGAGTAGGCCATCTTGTTTATTTTTTTTTTTCTTCTGAAATATATAGTTTCACTATGTGGTCTAGGCTATATCCTTTGAAATCATTGGGACTACGACCAGACAGCAGGACTTTGTGACATGAAAACGGTGAAATGAGACCAAGCCACACATTAGAAACAAGACAAGGTTGTATTGGGACATAAGTCTGAATGGCTGAATTCAGCGACAGCTGAAGGGAGAGGAGAGTGATCCAGACCAGATGAAAGGAACAACAAGCTTTTAGAAACCTTTGGAGGGATGGAGTGAAATATGTTGTTTGTCTCTTGGTCATGGCCATGATTTCAAAAAATATTTTTTCATCTTACACATAAGCATCATGACCTTGTACTTGTATTTTTCTGGGGGAGGCAAATGGCCTCAATTTCATTCAGGAACTGCTGAGTTTCAGTTGGTACCATTGTCGTGTTAAACAGCCTGGCTTTACAATAGGCCTGAAGGACTTAGAATACATGAGTTGCCCACAAAGCATAAGGCTGAGGCAGAAGGAACACATGGCAGCCTAATGGACATTAGGCCAAGTTAATTCTGTATTATAGTCCTACACAAAACATCTTTTCTTTCTTCTTTTGGTATTTTTGAGACAGGGTCTCCCTTTGGTCCCAGCTAGCCTGGAGCTCGCTCTGTAGACCAGGCTGGCCTTGAACTCACAGAGATCTTCCTGCCTCTGCCTCCTGAGTGCTGGGATTAAAGGTGTGCACCACCACACCTGGCTAAAAAACATCTTTCAAATGGTCACTGTGTCCACAGTCAAAGCTGAGTAGGTTCTGAGTCAAAAGTCTTGAGGTGGCAGAGACACCTATAAAGACAGAGCCTTTCATTCCAGTTTAACACCTGTCAGATATCTACAGGCTCAGCTGAAGAATCATTTTTCTAGCCAAAGCAGCCCTTAAGTTTCTGCAAAGTGACATAGGCAATGGTTGTCATAATTCACATATGAGAACTACTACTGTGGTGAAGCTATGGGGCGGCTAGCAATGCATTACTCACCTGTTCTCTAAACATTCTGGCCCTGTGGTCTAATCTTGAGTTTTATGGCAAAGGTGTTGAGACAGTATAGGATGGAGACAGAAGAAAACATATATCATGTTTTTAAAGTGCAACAAGTTAAGAGACCAGAATTTATTTTATTACCCTGAAGTGGTCCCTACTTCAGACTACAGACACATGTCTCTCTGTCTGGCTTTGTTCTTCAATGACTTATTCATTTATTTATTATTCATTCATTCAGCTTTTTGTGTTGGGGGTTGAATCCATGGACTTACACATGATAGGTAAGTGCTCTACCAGTGAGCATATGGGTTTACATATGCTACATCCCCATATGGGTTTTGAATCTTACAGCAATATAAAGGAGTATAAAAATTAAGACAACCAGATGCTGTTGGTTGATGGTCTGACTTTCAAGCTTTCCGGCAGCATAATGAACAAATAAATATGGCTGTCTATAGGTCCAAGATCTAGTGGATTTAGCTGTCAGATGTCTTTAATCCCCTTCAGTCTGAAACTGCTCCCTAATCTTGCCTTATCATTTCTGACCTTAACCTGAGCTTGTCTGATATTTCCACATGATATTCATATTTGGGGCAAGAATACCTTAAAAGTGATGTTATGTTATTTTGATTTCATTTTAGAAGAGGTGTTCATAATGTAAAGCTGTTTCCTATCTAGTGATTTTAATTTTTGTGACGTGGTGAAGATGGTATCTTCAAGATTCTTCCACTATGGAGATACTTGATGTTTTTTGTAATAAAAATTATAAGCAAATGATGAGTTATTCTAAGGAGATAGTATGTGATGATTATTATAAGACAGAGCTTTTAATATTTACCATTTATTTATCCATGGACAACTCCATCTATATTTATATATACATTAATATCTGCATATATAGATTATTTTATTCATATTTTACTCTAAGGGTTATGATCTGTAATTTCCATTAATTACTTTGATGTTCAAATTTGGCCACTGGAAGTCTCCTTGAACTCTTTTCTGTGCAGTTGATATCTCACTGTGCTTTCTGATGCAAGAGGGGGTCATTTAAGAAGACCCTTCCTGTATTCTGCCTGTCCTGCTCTGCTGCTGTCCATTCTTCCACAGAGCCTCATTCCTGCTAGTAGGAAGAAATACTTCTACTGGAAAGCCAGGTTCTGAGAGCCAGGAGTGCATTCTAGCATGGGAACATTGCTGTCTCTAGGCCCTCAAAGCAGACAGAGCTAAAAATAGATGTATGTATCATCTGTCTGCCATCTGTCTTCTACCCATTCACTCATGGTGTGTGTGTTCCATGTATGTACATGTAGTAAACACATGCCTTCACATTCATCTCTCTAATTCCAGTCTACCACAGAGGCAACTGATCATTTTTCTTTTCTCCTTTCTGCATTTTCTTCCTCTAATTAAATAGGACTCTGTAAGTTTTTAAATGGCGTCTGGAAAGGTGACCATGCTCCAGTGCATGCTCCATGTCAGGAGTATATGAGTAGCACAAACTGGACTCCATGGGTTATTAAGAAAAAAAAGAGAGGGGTATGGATGAAGATGAGGGGAATGGATGAAGATGAGGGGTATGGATGAAGATGAGGGTATGGATGAAGATGAGGAGTATGGATGAAGATGAGGGGTATGGATGAAGATGAGGGGTATGGATGAAGATGAGGGGTACGGATGAAGATGAGGGATATGGATGAAGATGAGGGGAATGGATGAAGATGAGGGATATGGATGAAGATGAGGGGAATGGATGAAGATAAGGGGTATGGATGAAGATGAGGGTATGGATGAAGATGAGGGGTATGGATGAAGACGAGAGGAATGGATGAAGATAAGGGGTATGGATGAAGATGAGGAGTATGGATGAAGATGAGGGGTATGGATGAAGATGAGGGGTACGGATGAAGATGAGGGAATGGATGAAGATGAGGAGTATGATGAAGATGAGAAGTATGATGAAGATGAGGAGTATGATGAAGATGAGGGAATGGATGAAGATGAGGAGTATGATGAAGATGAGTATGATGAAGATGAGGGTATGGATGAAGATGAGGGGAATGGATGAAGACGAGGGTATGGATGAAGATGAACACTCACACTTGGTGAGTTTTCTTATGTGCCCAACATTTGCTCTATGTAACACACTCCTGGACCCCTAACTAAGCCCCGGTCATGCCAACACCTTTCTATCCCTGAATGACGGAAATCTCAACCCCCATGAAAGGGGAAACAAAAGGAGAAGGAAAGGGGGATGACGGGGGAAAGGCAAGCTGGAAATCTTGGCTGCGGACTGGTGTCTCCTCCCTTGACCCCAACGTGAAGTCAAGCTGAGGAAAGGGAAGGGGAAGCAAGCCGTGAGCCTTTGTCTAAAACAATATCAAAAGAGATCATATAGGAAGTTTTGCTGATTTGGGAAACAAGTTTTGTTTTTTTTTGTTTGCTTCATTTCCCCTGTTTGTCTAATATCATTTTTAATGCATATGGGTTTTGTTTTTGTTCTTGAGTGCTGAGGACTGGGAACAAGCCCAGGGTCCTGCACAGACAGGCACTTTACTATTCCATAGAACAACAAACCCACCCTATCAAGCCTTTTAAAAAGCAGCTCTTGGAGGAATCATATTAGTCTAACAACCTAATGACAATTTACACATACAATAATTTTACATGAGTCCATGTGTGTAGCTGAAGGCTATGTAGCAAGAAACAGTGCCAGATAAGAGAAACCTTCCTTTGACGTGACGGCGAGGGTAGTCCAAGAGACTCCCCAAGTTAAATAGGGTACTGGCACAGGCCTTGATTGCTTTCCAGAACATGAAGGTAAGACTCTATTGCTGAAGACAGGCAATACTTCGGAGACCAGATTTGGAGCAATCGAGCTAGAATTGACCTGGGAGCCACCTCCCATGAAGGCTAGTTCTCATAGCTGTGGAGAGAACTACACAAGCTGCTAAGGGAGTCCATCAATTGCTAGCCTAATACCAGCTATAAGACCAAATGACCACACCAATTGAACTTTGGTGCAGTAGTGGGGCTTTATTTGGGGGACAATCAATGGTTACTTAATTGGACTTAAAGCCCACTCAATTGTAGGAAACTCATGTGTGGTACTGTAAACATTTTCAAAGACACATGGATGGAAAGATCATATATCTTAGAGAAAACCCCAAGGCTCTCACATCCCTAGACTAATATAATTTCTTACTAAGGGCAAAATGCATATCCTCATGTTTATAGTTAAGTATCCCAGTCACCACTCACCAAAGAAGCTTCTTTTGCACTAGATGGAGACTATTCACATTGTCTGTGAATTTCCCAAGCCTACGTGGCACATCTACGATGCAACCTTTACAACTAAGGCTCATACCACATAGAACAAGAGATGAAAAGGTCACTAATGAATCTCTCAATTCTCATTAATGAAGCTCCCTCATGCAACAGAGGGCCAGGAACACAAAAGGTCACAAATGGCCAAAGTGTAGAGAGTTAAGAGTCTGCAGAGTGTGGGGCCTTGAACAAGACTCCTATTAAACTTCACCAACCCCAGGTCAGGGACCATTGTGGAAAAGGGGGGAGAAACAAAAGAGCCAGGGAGGAGGTGCGCGACCGTATGGAAATAGAATCATACAAGCCCCAGGGACTCTGTTCCTATGATCCACAAGCAGTGTTACCATCATGCAAAAGACCCATGTAAACTCAAGCAGACAAAACCCAGCATAGAACTGTGGAAATGGGCAGCAGGTTTCAAACTATTGGCAACTTATTAATGCTGGGTGAAGAAGAGCTGATCTTATTAAAGTAAGGGACTCTGGATGAGCTGACTAGACCTCCGTGGATGAACTTGCACTGAGGAACATCTAGGGACACTAACGAGACACAATGGGCCTTCGCACAAATGAGAGAATATGGATTCCAGTGGTGGGGGGCAGTGCCAGTGGGGGAGGGGGTAAAAAAGGGATTAAGATTGAGATATTTTGTATGAAATACACAAAAATTCAATTAAAATTGAAAAAACATTGTTTAATTATTATGTTTAAAATCTTTTTAATCAAAAGCAGCTCTTGAGTTGGGGGGGATGACTCAGTGGTAAGAATGATTGTTCTGCAAGCACAAGGACCTGAGTTCAAATCCCCAGCATCCAAGTACAAAGCCAGGCATTGGTGCATGTGCCTGTAATCGCAGCATTGAGGTTCAGAGACAGGTGGATCCCAGGAGCCTGCTGACCAGCCAGCTGAGCCCAAATAGAGAGTTATAGTTCACTGAGAAACCTCATCTCAAGGCAATAAAGCAGAGTCCTCCTCTTATCTCATGTATGTATATGCCCACAACCTTAAAACTCATGTGCACATACCATACCCCCACACACACATACAGACACACACACACACACACACACACACACACACACACACACACTGGAAGGAGGAAAAGCATCTCTTTTGCCATGAGTGGTAGCACGTGCCTGTAATCTGAAGGCTGACGCGAAAGGATTCCAAATTTGAGAGAGTCTGTCTCACAAACAACAAAGCAGCTTTTCTCATTATAGAACTGATCTATGCATGCCTTGACCATTTAAAAACTGCAGAGAACTTAAAAAGAAGTAACACTCTCCAATCATTTTTCCATCCGGATGTATTCATTTAGCTTTTGGGTCTGTTCTTTTGTGTGTGTTTTTTTTTCTCCATAGCTCTTTGAATATGAAAAACTTGAAATCAAATGCAAAGTTGCACAAATAATATAATAAGCACCCACAGGCTACCTACCTAGATTCACAAAGTGTTATCATCTTGTCAGCCACCACGTTTCCCTTCTCTATGAATGTGTGTGTGTGTGAGTTATAGACATTGGAATAACTTATCTTTAAAACCCTCAGGATATGATTGTGAAGAGCAATAATATTTCCCAGTATCACTATAGTACAAAAGTCTCACTCACAAAATGAACCTTGACATAGTTTCTAATATTTAGAGTCCATTTCAGTTTCCTTTGAACTAATATTTTGTCTCAGCACTGGTTAATCATGAAGGTTATCATTGCAATGACTCCTTCCCCCTTATTTTTTAAGAAGTGTGTAAGGTTGCTACTTCAAGACTGTGTAAACACCCTGTTCTCTAATAGCCCTTTGCCCAATGATCCTTTTACCTATAATTATTTCCATGGTGTTAAGCTAGTAGCTACTTCATTTCTATCTTGGAACTTCCATTTCTCCCTTTAAAAATAGAAAAAAAGAAAAGAGGTGCTGGAGAGCTGACTTAGTGGTTAAGAGCACTGGATGCCCTTGCAGAGGAACCAGGTTTGATTTCCAGCACCCATATGGTGGTGGCTAACAACCATCTGTAACTCCAGTTCCAGGGGATCTGACACCCTCTTCTGACCTCTGTGGGCATTGCATGACACTGGTGCACTTACCTACATGCAGGTAATACGCTAATACATATAAAATAAAAATAAATAAAATATTTTTTAAAAAGAAAAGACATTTAGGGGCTGGAGAGATGGTCTAGTGGTTAAGAGCGCCGACCGCTCTTGCAGAGGACCCGGGTTCGATCCCCAGCACCCACATGGCGGCCGAGAACCGTCTGAAACTCCAATTCCAGGAGAACTCCAGTTCCATTGGTGTCCGACACCCTCTTCTGACCTCTGCAGCATTGCAAGACATGGGTGCACAAACTTGCATGCAGACAGAACATTCATACACATACAGAAATAAATAAAATTTTAAAAAAATTAAAAAAAAAGAAAAGACATTTAAATGTCAGCATGGACTTGTGCATTTTGGCTTTAGTGGGTGCAGAATATTGCATTCTTGCCATCACCTCCAGCCCATCTAACCCAAGGTCTCCCACATGCTAAGCAAACACTCTTCACTGAGTTCCCCCAACTCAGTTCTGTTATTGCCACTATTGATTCCCAAGTTCAAATTGTCTTGTAGCTAGTTAGAGAAGCCACTCCAAACAGCACCTTTGTATTTTTGGTTTTTTTATAGGCTTTTATTTTTAACATTTATATTTATTTACTTACTTTAATAAAAAATGAAAATTATATATATTTATGGTATACAATACATTTTATATATTCCTGAATGGTTAAAACAAGTTTATTAATATAAAAATTACCTCATAATTTTAAGTTTGCATTACACATTAAAATTCAGTCCCCATTTTGCACAAAAGAGCTGAACTCATAAGACAGGACAGGCCAAGCTTTGTGCATTCTCTGTCTCAACTCTTAGTCGTTTCTCCAACTTCATTTTAGTAAGAAATAGTATTTAAAGCCTGGTTTGGTGGCACATGCTTAAATCCCGGAACTCAGAAGACAGAGGCAGGCGTGTCTTTGTGAGATTGAGGCCAGCCTGGTCTACATAGTGATTTCCAGGCCTTGTACAGCTACAGGGAGGCCTGGTCTCAAAAATAAAATAAAAATTAGTATTTAAAACTCAGATCTAAGCCATAAATAAATTCAGTGCTTATGAAATGTTACTTAGACTTTTGTAGAACTGGCAAATATATACAAAGCATTCATAACTCTACAAATTAGATGATGGTTCTAATCCAGTACAAGGCTTCTTCCCTCTTTCCCCAACTCTGATTTCTTTTCCATCTCCCACAGCACACACCAGTTAGTTGCTGGCAGCAGCAAGGAGTACTTTAGTTCAGTCGCGGAATCCTGTACACACACAGTAGGCTTTGAATTGCCGGGTCTCCTTGAAAAGCAAAAGGCCCTCTTCGTCCCCCTCCAGCTGTGCCGAGCCTCTAGGTTTGCTGACATTTCCATGTGTGCCTCTGTTGGCTACAGAAGATTCAGGAGAGCAAAGTGCTGTCTTGGAAGGTGCCCAGGAGGCTGCCTGGCCGGGCCGGAGGTCGAGACAGCACCATCACCACAGGCCCAGAGCGGGGTCGTAGGCTTCGTAGGGCTGCAGCCAGGTATCACTGTCGTTCTCTTCGAGGACATGGGGCCCTCGCACCGGCAAAGAGCAGATAGTCAGGGGGTCGGGGTGTTCGCTGCCATCGTGGGCTCGGGGCCTGAAGTACGCGCAGAGCGCCGCGGAGGCCGACAGCGTGTCAGTGAAGGTGAAGATGTGCGAGCCATCGGACGCGTTGAAGAAGGACAGCCTCCCCGCGTCGCAGTCCAGCAGGATGCCCACCCTCCGGGGAGGCACGCGCAGCGTGAGCGCCAGGCGGTGCGGGTCCAGGACGAAGTACTCGCAGCCGTTCCACAGCCCCATCACCCAGTAGCCGCCCGCCGGGCTCAGGCGCGTGGTCCCCGAGCGTGGCACGGACGCCAGACACGCGCCCAGGAACCAGCGGCTGCGGCGGCCCACGTGCACCTCCCAGTAGTGGCGGCCGCTGGAGAAGCGCTGGCGGCTCAGCACGCACGTCTGCTCCGAAAAGCGCTGCGGGTCCCAGGTGGCGGGGCTGTGAGCCCCCCGGCGGGACGACACGCTCTTGCAGTCGTCAGAGACCTCAAGACTGGGGTGCGCTGTGTCCGGATCCAAGGTCACGTCCACTGCGCAAAAGAGCAAGGTTAGTGCCAGTTGAAGAACCTCTTTTCCCTCCTGGGAAAACCTCTGGGTTCTCCAGGTAGAACGTCACCCCAGCTACTCTGGCAAGCACCTTCCTTTGCATCTCCGACAGAGTGGCATGCTACTCGCTCCGAAGCCCTGTTCCTTTTCTAACTAGAAAGCTCTTTTTTTTTTGGTCTTTTCAAGACAGGGTCTCCCTGTAGCCCCAGCTGTCCTGGAACTCACACTGTAGACCAGGCTGGCCTTGAACTCACAAAGATCCGCCTGCCTCTGCCTCCCAAGTGCTAGGATTAAAGGCGTGCACCACCATGCCCGGCTCTAACTAGAAAGTTCTTAGACCCCATTCTTGGTACCAGCTAGAAGAAATTGCAAATGAGTAGGTTCCTGGGGATAGCACCAAAGCCCTGGGCAATGAAAACGCTCCATTAGCTGCTCGGTTTCCTGCTGGCCCCTCCGCCCTGCCTGAACTTGATCTCATCCTCTGTGCTTCCGTTTTACAGTAGTTTGATGATTCTTAAAATTGAAGAGCTGCTGAAATCATATAGACCAACCAGTGCCTTACATCTCCCCAAACACATATGGTTGAGTAACTGGAGGAGTCCCATGCCCCTCCCTCCCCACCCTTTTGGAGACAGAATCTCCCTATATGGTCCAGGTTGATCTTGAACCCATGATCCTCCCAATTCAGCCTCTGGAGTTCTGAGATTACAGGCGTGCCCTACCATGACTGCCTGGGGATCCCTTCTGAGAAAAGATCTGAGAGATACTTTCTTTTCCCATTCTGCCCTCTGCTCCTGGAAAGACCCAGATCCCAGATCCCTCTCAGCCCTTTCTGTATAAGATCCAACCACACCACATCAGAAATCACACTTAGAAGCTTCAGTTACCTGCATATCCCTGGGCGGCTCTCCACTCTGAAAGTAAACAGAGAAGAAAAAGAAACTCAGAGAACTCAACTGCCCACAAATTAAATAAGCTCCTCCCCCAGAGCTGGTTTGGATTGGGCAGGGGTCCAACAGCAGCTCTGGAGTCTACCAAAGTTGTATGCAGGTTAAACTTATGTTGGGAGTGGAACACAAGGGCCAGAATCAACATAAGCATCCTGGTGCCCTGAAGAGCCCCCCTTCCTGATGTGAGCCATGCTAAGTACATTTCTGTTTAGTGTTCTGTTGACCAAAAGCAACAGAGGAAATTTTCAAGTTCTATACGTTCAACCGTAGTTTTGTGTCAGTAAACTTCACATGTTCTTGGTCAGCTCTATGGAATGCTGATTCAAGGTTGATTCACCTATAAATTCTAAACCATTCATTCAAATCAACTTGTGGGTTTTTAAAGGAACTTTATAAATCTGTCTTACAATTTATTTTGTAAAGTGACCACTAACTTTAAAAATGAAGCTGAAGTCCAGAAGGAAAAATCTGAAGTGTCAGATGCTATAAAAAGCCATAGCAGGGGCTGGAGGGATGGCTCAGTGGTTAAGAGCACCCACTGCTCTTGCAGAGGACTCAGGTTCGATTCCCAGCACTCACATGGAGGCTAAGAACCGTCTTTAAGCCTGGCATGGTGGCACATGCCTTTAAACCCAGCACTCGGGAGGCAGAGGCAAAGCGGATTTCTGTGAGGTCAAGGCCAGCCTGGTCTACAGAGTGAGTTCCAGGCCAGCTGAGGCTATAGAGAGACCCTGTCTCAAAAAAAAAAAAAAACCCAAAAACAAACAAAAAAAAGCCATAGCAGTGGAAAACAGCAAGTCAGTCGTGTGAGCTAACACTCAGGCCCATCTGGACCCAAGGACAAAGTATACAAGTTGAGCCCTTACCTCAGTGGGAAAATCGTGGACACTGTACTAGTCAGTGATGAGGGAATTGTCTCAGTGCACACAGAAAAGTCACTGGAGCCTCACTTTACACCCAGAAAATGGTGAATGGGCCAGTGACTTATACTTAAAATACACTGTGCAGTTTAGATCTGAAATGTTCCTTGTGGGCTGGTGTTAAAGGCTTTAGTCCTCAGTTTGGCCCTATTGTGAAACCTTTACGGTGCAGCCCACTTGGAAATCTTCTGGCCATACAAGGTGTGAGACCTGGCCTCTCCTCTTTTTCTCTTTACTTCCTGCCCACCAAGAGGCAAACATCTCATTCCCCCTTAACACACACTCCCTACTCACCCCCATATATGCTGCCCTGCCACAGACCCAACTGCAGCATTGAAACTGTAACCTCAAGTAAACTTTTCTTCATTATAAGTTAATAATATCAGGCATTGTGTGACAGTAGCAGAAAGCTGAGAAATAGAATATAAATTAGCAAAAGTGTAAGACATTACCTTTGTGGCAAAGATATTTTTCCAATAAAACTTCAAAAACACAAGCCATATTGTAAAGGTTTGATTATACTTTATCAAATATAATGATCCCTTCAATAAGGGGAACTTGGACAATGCCAAAAACAGAGGACCCAATAGAAAATGGAATCCATATCTTGATACCAATAATAGTATATGCATATACTACTAAGGATATATTTATGCATGTATTTACAACTAACATGCAAGGATGCTCAAAGTTCTTAGTGTTCAGAGAGGTACAACTAATAAACAATTAAGAAGAATTTATCTCCCGGGCTGGCAAAGAGAAAGCTGACTCACACGGAATCCAGGTATACAGAGTTGCCATGCATTGCTGATAGCAAAATGGTGGCCTTCTGGAACTGTCCATTTTATCAGTGGGTTAACCTCCTTTGAGCTAGAATTCCCCTCCTAGTCATCCCTCCTAGAGAAACCCACTTGAAGCTGCTTATTCAGCATGGTTTATGGTGATGTGGAGTGACAGGCATTCTCCCTAAAGTGGAATTACTCAGGGGCGAAGAGAAATGGACCCACACACACAAGATGGATATTCAAGCAGAGATACATATGAAAACCAAGGGACAGCATGAGACTGTGAATGTTATTTACATAAAACTACAGTGCATGTGGCAAAGTGGAAATCTGTATTCACAAAATAAAAAGACTCATCACACTGCCAGCCGTGTGGAGGGAATACGGGCAGGCATGGTATGAAGATAAGTATTTCCATATATGGTACCATGCCCACCATGACTCTAGACTGAGTCTGAGGGTGAGCAATTAAGAAGTTCATGCAACTGTGGTGTATAACCAGGATCAGAACCAATGCTTTCTTGTATGTATAGCCTCAAGACAATATAAAAGTAAATATAAAAGCAAAACTGGGATCTGATCTCCACCAAGTGACATGGAGCACCACGTGGAGCACAGGAGATTAGCATGGCAGCATCAGAGAGAATGACCGGAATTTAGATGGACAGAGAGTCCCCCACTAATGATAGCAAAGCCATGTGCACTTATTAGAAACCGTGCTGGGGCTGGAGAGATGGCTCAGCAGTTAAGAGTGCCAACTGCTCGTGCAGAGGACTGTGGTTCGATTCCCAGCACCCACATGGCAGCTAAGAACCCCCAAAGCACTGCACGACACAGGTGCACCAACCCACATACAGACAGTACACTCGTACGCATAAAAAATAATAAACAAATTTTAAAAATTAAATAAAGAAACTGTGCTTTGAATGTTTGCCATTTCCCAAGATGATGGTAAATGTGGTGTGTTACTACTCTGGAGATGTGGCTCCCAGCCAGCCACATGGTCAGAAGTGTGAACAGCGCTATGTTGCTAATCTGTGATGTTTGGTGGGTTAGAAGGACTAAATGAATTTCCAACTTAGGGAATTTTCAATTTCTGATGGATTTAGTGGGATGTGACTCCATGGTAGGTTAGTCAGGGATCCTAGCGAGAAAGGGTAGGAGAGGATTGGGTCTCACTCACCAGCCTGGCCTTCGGTTCTCCTCCAGTCTGAAGTAACAAAGGGAAAAGGGAATTAGAAGGTCTGCTATAGACCCCATGGATTTCCTAATCACATGTCACATTTTGGGGCCACCCTTGCTCTGTTCCCTGTCTCTTGCCACCCACATAGCCAACAGACTTGTAGTCTGAATGTCATACCTTATTGTGAGATGGGAAGACACAGGGGCAGCCAGCTACGGGATGGGACGGGGAGGGTGCCACTTACCAAGCTCTGTTTGAAGCTTCTCTGTAAAGAGCACAGAGACAACCTTCAGGTGAAGTTCCAAAGCTTCAAGGTCATTGCAAGGTGGTTCCTTAGTCTGAAGCCCCTGCTAACTGGGATCCCATCCTTGACACCATGCTGCCCTATGCAAGGAAGTTCATTCCCACGATCCTAGTATCCATTCTATTTTTCATTCAAAGGAAAAATCAGTTGGAAAATCCAGGGGAAAAAAACGTCCCCTGGAGCCTGTCAGCCGGCCTGGAATCACTCCCTTCAAGAAAACCAAGTCTCCCTCTCTAGACAGCTACTGGTTACCAATAGTTCCTCAGCTACAGCTGGGGCATATTGCCCCTCCATCCCCCCCCCAGACCCCCACACTGGGTTTTGTCTGGCTTGAGCTTGCATAGGGCTTTTGCATGCTGTCAAATTGCCATGAGTTCATTTGTGCAACAGCCCTGCTGTCTGGAAAACACTTTCCCTCCTCTGGATTTTTGAGACAAGGTCTCCTTATTTATCTCAGAATGGCCTAGAACTTAGCAACTCTCTTGCATCAACCTCCAGAGTGGAGGGTTGGGATTGTAAACCTGAACCAAGGTGCTCAGATTGGCCTTGTATACAACCCCCCCCCCCACGCCCCATGGATTCTAGTTCATGTATTCCAGCAGAGACCATGAATTTACTGAAGTATTCCTATTTCAGTGAAGAGTCAAGGAATGTTCTTGCCAGTGGCATTTGCATTAAGGAGAAGCATCTATTAGGGGAAGATGAACCCAAGGAAGTGAATGGTTCCAGTAGGGCATGTTTGGAGGTTCTCATGCTGGACCCTGACAGCTGGGCACCCCCCAGGCAGCCCATTTCGGTCCCACAGAGGAAAGAGAGGGGCAGAATGATGGGTTAAGAGCGAGACGGGTGCTATCCCACTTGCCCCCAAAGTAGCCCCAAACCACTGAACCCCTCTTTGCTCCAGAGGTTGTATGCTTTACCCCCTTTTCGTCAGCTGCTTTGGTGAGACCCACGGAACTTACCCAGCTGTGCAGTCAGTCTTCCTGGAGAAGGAAGGGAAAGAAGAAGCTCAGGATGGGGAATGAACCGGACAGGACAGATGGTGAGCAGGGGCCTCACTCCCTGGAGGTGGGCAGGCTCAGCCCTGATGGTGAGCAGAGGCCTCAGTCTCTGGAGGTGGGCAGGCTCAGCCCTGATGGTGAGCAGGGGCCTCAGTCCCTGGAGGTGGGCAGGCTCAGCCTGATGGTGAGCAGGGGCCTCACTCCCTGGAGGTGGGCAGGGTTAGCCTGATGGTGAGCAGGGGCCTCCTCCCTGGAGGTGGGCAGGCTCAGCCCTGACGATGAGCAGGGGGCCTCCTCCCTGGAGGTGGGCAGGCTCAGCCCTGATGGTGAGCAGAGGCCTCACTCCCTGGAGGTGGGCAGGCTCAGCCCTGATGGTGAGCAGGGGCCTCAGTCCCTGGAGGTGGGCAGGCTCAGCCTGATGGTGAGCAGAGGCCTCACTCCCTGGAGGTGGGCAGGCTCAGCCCTATGCACCTGGGAGCCCAGCCTGGTGCATAGACAGTCCCAGAAAACAGTTCCTCCCCCTTGCCTGTTCCTTGGTGCCCCCTCAGGGACTAAGGTCCTTGCCTTGGGGACCCAACAGCTTCCTTGGCTCTGCTCAGGGATTTGGGGATAGAGCACACCTCAGCCAACTTACCTAGATCCTTCTCTCCTTGCTGCTTCAGCTTTTCTGAAGGGAAGAATGGAGGAGAAAGACTATATAAGCACTGCCTGTTTCTAGCTGTCACTGAAGCTCGGTTGGTTCCCGCCACAGTATCCCTCAGTGCCCCCCTCCACTGCCTTCATACCCAGCAAGGCCAGCTCTAGAGGCCTGAGTCACTGTACCTTGGGAGCTTCGCTGCTTGTAGAAGTACTGCATCGCCAGCATGGTGAGGATTGCTAGGAGTAGAGGCAGGGTCACCAAGGCTCCCAGGAATCCTTTCTTCCAGGGAGAAGTTCTGGGTAAAAACACATCTGAAAAACACCCCACAGGAAGTTAGTTGTCTCAGCTTAGGCCCCACTAAATTACTGACACAAGACTATCTTGGACCTTGAGTCTTGGAAAGTCTTCTGAGAGACCTCCTGCCATGCCTCCCAGCCATGATGGACTCCATCCCTCTCAAATGGTAAGCCCAATAAGCTCTTCTTTCTCTAAGTTACCTTAGTCACGGTGTTTTATCACAGGATCAGAAGATGTTAACTAACAGAACATCGGAAACCTAGTGAATTGTCCACAGGTCTTTCTTGCTTCCTTGCTTGGCTTTTCCCTCAGTTCTCATCACACCATTGGAAGAAATCCCCACAAAGCCAAGAGCTGCTAACCACACACAGTCCCCCAGGTTTCCAAGGTCACCTGAGCTTCCCCCAATGTCAAGGATCAAACCCCAAGGTCTCACATGGAAGACTGGCACCGTTATCAATGAGCTCAGCCCCAACCCTTATGTGTTTTTTTCCTTTTTGATTTTTTTGAGAAAGGGTCTCCCCGTAGCCTCAGCTGGTCTGGAATTTACTATGTAGACCAGGCTGGCCTCAATCTCACAGAGATCTGCCAGCATCTGCCTCCCAAGTGCTTGATTAACAGTGTGTGCTACCACGCCCAGCTTCCCACCCCTCAATCTTAAACATGTTTTAGTGTTCAATTAAGCAGCATCAACTATTGTTTTACAATTTTCACCAGTATCCATCTTAGAGCTTTCTTACTACCCCACAGATTCTATCCATTGAACACTAACTGGACATTGCCCCTTGACCCCCAGACTTAACCACTATTCTTCTTTCCGTCTGTATGAACTTGACTATTCTAGGTACCCCATGTGAGTGAAATCACACAATATTTTGTCCTTCATGTGTGTTTTATTTTCCTTAATATGTGTGGTGTTTTAAAAATATTATTTTCTAGAACTCCATTTTGTTGTTTTGATAAAGGCATCAGCCATCCTGAACTTATCCCATAGACAGCTTTCACAGCATAAACTTCTGAGTTAGATCCAGAACTTGAGAATCTGATGTCTCTGTGACTAGCTGCTCTTGACTTTGGCCCTCTGTTCAAACTCTGATGATCTCTGCATGCAGTCTCTCTTTCCTGACAGTCACTCAGTCTGTAAATCAGTATACATGCACAAATATGCTTGATGATCTCTGCATGCAGTCTCTCTTTCCTGACAGTCACTCAGTCTGTAAATCAGTATACATGCACAAATATGCTCACATCTTAAGTTCTACATATATGTTTAATGATAACTTATAAATGAGGCAAATTTAAATTTATACACATATCTGAGCAAGCAAGCAAGAAAAGAAGAAGAAAGAAAGAAAGAAAGAAAGAAGGAAGGAAAGAAGGAAGGAAGGAAGGAAGGAAAGAAAGAAAGAAAGAAAGAAAGGAAAAGAAAGAAAGAAAGAAAGAAAGAAAGAAAAGAAAAAAGAAAGAAAAAGAAAAAAGAAAGAAAGAAAGAAAAGAAAGAAAGTGTTTTCTCTGATACAAAAAGAAAATCTTAGGCTAAGGTTTCTTTTCAGAAACTTATGAATTGTTTATTCCTTTGAGATGTAGATAAATCTTGAAAGCTTACCGTTTCTATTTCTTGCCAGCTTTACAACCAGACTGTTGCTCACAGGGTCCATCTATTTGACATGCAAGCATCAAGGACAAAGCACCCATGTCTCTTTGTGCCCCTGGAGTTTAACTTAAGCCCCTAGCTCCAGGCTGCACATGATTGCCTCAGAGATGTGAGATGCTTTATTTTCCTTTTGGGTAAAAACAACTAACATGGTTGCCAGGCCGATCACCAGGAGAATTTAGAATGAACTCTGTGTGACAGATTGTACTGCCAAGTTCCCCTCTTAATGAAGAGTTATCGTTTAGCTTGAGATTGTGTATGTGTTGGGGTGTATCTGCCTGTAAATAATAATTATTGATTTGGATTGATGGTGGAAATGGCCCAGAGGCTGGGTTTGTCTTCAGTGCTTACAACCTTAAGACTCTGATATTAATAATGAACTTCAAATTCACTGCCTAAACTTCCCCGAGACACCTTTTTATTCTAGTTATTATTTATTTATTTAAATTTTTTTTTTTTGAGACTGGGTCTTCCTTTAGTTCCAGCTGGCCTGGAACTCGCTATGGAGACCAGACTGGCCTTGAATTCACAGAGATCTGCCTGCCTCTGCCTCCTGAGTCTGGGATGAAAGGCATGTACTACCACACCTGGGGGGCCACCCCCACCCCACAACCTCTTTGTAACCCACAGGTACATCCTGCCACTCCCAGATGCCCTTCTGTGCTTCACACGATTTTCTCTGGTAATACCACTTTCTCAGGTATGCTGTTATTTACTCATTTTATCATCTGAATCCCCCAGTGGCATGGAAACCCTAAGGTAGGGTCTTGGGGCTCTGTAAATCATGATCCAAGGGTTTAGTCCATGGTCTTTGCTACAGAAATGTTGCTCCCTGGGGTCTCCTCACTTACACTTGAGTTGTCAGCTGGACTCTCAGCTTGCTGCATATCTAAGTAGATAACTATTGAGCTATTAATGCCATCTTGCCCCATACTGATCCATGCCTCAGAATCCCTGACATGGACACTGTGATGACTGGAAAGGTAAGTGTGAGCCAGCACCTACTGACCTGCGATCTGGAGGACAAACTCCTTCTTCGGGACCAGCAGGGGATTCTGAATGGAGCAAGACACATTGCTGTGGGCTCCTTCTCCGACAGTCACAGATGATTCCAGACTGAACAGGCCCTGGGCATTCTGGATGATGGTTTCAGACTCTGGAGGCAGGCATTGTCCCCGGTGGTCTCTCCACTGAACCTTGGGCTTGGGATACCAGCCCCCGGAGCTGCATCGCAGCTGAATGCCTTCTTCCTTGAAGCCCTCAAGGGAGATGAGTGGGTCTGAGCCCAGACCTGGGAACTCAGGAGGCGTGAGAAATATGCAAAGGAAGGCTATGTTTTAAACTTTCAAAACATTGATACAGTTTACCTGTTAATGCTTATAAAATACACATCAGGAAAGTCCCGGGCCTTATCCATTGTTTTCATTCCTCACATCCTACCTGCTTAGGTAATCCATTTCTATTAGTTTCTAGTTTATTATTTTTATGTTCTTTCTGCATTGTTTCATATTCTTTACACATAAAAATATACATCAAGGTCTGGAGAGAAGGCCCAGTGCTTAAGAGCACTGGAAGCTGTTTCAGAGGACTTGAGTTCAGTTCCCAGCACCCACATGCCCACATGACAGCTCACAACCATCAGGAGATCCACTGCCCTCTTCTAGCCTCTGTGGGCATTGCACACCACCAGTGCATTAGCATGCAGGCAAAACACATATACACATAAAATAAAAATAAATATATTTAATTTAAGAATAAATATATATTAAAATCCTTTTGCATCTTGGTTTTTCTCTTGGTAATGGGTTCTAAGAATTATTTCATATCTACTCATTGAGTTTCTCATTTTTCTAGTATTTTTATGGACTTTTTTCTTTTATTTGTTGTATATGGATTTATCTGTCTGGTTTTTAAAACATGTGTTCTTCCTGGTCCCAGAGATAAAACCCAGGGCCTTGTGTGAGCTAGGCAGGCAGTGGATCTCTACAGTCCTTCAGACTCTTGTAATGTTTTAACATGTTTCATTTGTTTTATTTTTAAAAAACCATTTATTAAAGTGTCCTTTTTGTTTGTTTTTGTTGTTGTTTTGAGATAGGGTCTCTCTGTAGCCCTAGCTGGTCTGGAACTCACTATGTAGACCAGGCTGGCTTTGATCTCACAGACATCCACCTACCTGTGCCTCCTGAGTGCTGGGACTAAAGGGCAGCATCACCACATCCAGATATAAACAGCCCTTTTATATTTAAATACTTTTGCTGCATTTTTGAGAATTTCTTCTAATATACTTTGATTATATTCAGAGCCCCATCTCCTATCTGCACCCCCACTTAATACCTTCCCACCCAATTTCATGTCCCCTATTATTTTTAAGGCCTTTACGGTCTAATTTGTGTCCCCAAAGCCTTTCAGTGTGGGTCCATTCCATCTGTTTGTTTTCAATTAAAGATATTCTCTGCGACTCTGTTGAGTATAAAGCAGCTGTATCCAGTCTGATCCTGTTCTCCTGTGTCCTACTCCTGTTTGGTCAGGGGACACACCTGCTACTTCCAGCTCCCAAAAGGCTTCACCAGAGAAGTTGTGGGAAAGAAAGCGGCACCCATAAGGGCCCTCGTCAGAGGGAACGACGTTGAGGAGGTGCAGAACCACGCTGCCATCCCCGATCTCCTGAGCGTCGAATTTGGTCCTGTCCTGGAACTCCGGCATCTGCCTGTTGGAGAGCTCCTGCTGCTCACGGTACAGGTACACGACCTCGGAGGTCTGGCTCCGGAACCATCGGATCTCCATGTGCTCTGCGTCCTGGTATGGTGACAGGTGGCAAGGAAACTCCACCATTTCCCCGACGAGCGCCAGTATGGATTCCCCAGGGCCCAGCACCTTGACCTCCTCTAGGATGGCAAGCCAGAACAAAAGTCAAGGTCAACCAACTTCAAATATAATTTTTTAAAAAATTACTTCCAGGAGCTGGAGAGATGACCTAGCGGTTAAGAGCACCAACTGCTCTTGCAGAGGACCCAGGTTCAATCCCAGCACCCACATGGCGGCTGAGAACCGTGTTTAACTCCAGTTCCAGGGGAATCCAACACCCTCTTCTGACCTCCACAGCATTGCACGACATGGGTGCACAAACCTACATGCATACAGTACATTCATACACATAAAAAATAAATAAAATTGAAAAATAAAATAAAATTAAAAAACACTTCCCTTTGCAAGTCAGCCATCTATAGTAAACCATTCAGCTGACAAAGGTTTTTTTGCCCTTTGAAAGGATGAACCCTGCTCAACCCCCAACACCTTCCTATACCACGCACCCTCTCCAGGGTCTCTTCAACTGTCTTTCCTGCACACCTAACTGCCCCTCTTCCCTCCTCTCCCTGCTCTCTTTCTTTCTCTCCTGCTCTCTGCCTCTGAATATACTCTGCCTCAGTTTAACCTCCTCCCATTGTCTTCCTGAGGAAGGTGCACCTTGCAAAGCTATTCCCAGGAAAGAAAAGTGTTCTTAGCTGTGTTTGTCTTTGCTCCCAAGTCTTTGGACGTGGCTTTCTTGCACCTGTTCATGTCATGTCCATTCTGCTCCCTGACTGAGAACTGCTTTATGACCTGTGATGTGCCTCAGCTGCCTAATACCCCAGCCTAACACATTAGAGAATTTTATTTTCATAATTAATTCCCATCCTGTGTTTACCACCCAGTTCAGCACACAGACTGAGGAGAGTTTCCTGGCTCATTGTTGCCACGCCCTTTGCTATCTCTATCCTGGGAAGGTGTGGCCTGGCAGAATGGCAGAGGAACATGGAGGGATTGAATGGTGCTCAGGTCCAAGGGGCTGTTTAACAACTGAGATAGAAACAGGGAATTGGGGCATAGGGCTATAATCCTAGCACCGAAGAGACTGAGACAGGATGATTATGATCCAGGCCACGCCTGGCTGCACAGTGAGAAACTGACTCAAAAAGAAAACAAAGCAGAACAACAAAACAATCATAAAACAAACAAACAAAAAAAACTCAAAAGAAAAAAAAACTGGAATGGAAATGTTTCTGTACTTAGCAACTGGCATGGTCTGGTCCCATATTAGGAGATTCCAACCCTGGGGCACCTGGCTTGAATTCTGCCTGGCTAGGCTGAATCTAGCTGCAGTTCAGAGACTCTACCTGAGTTCCCCTCCCCTGGCTGAAGGAAGAGGAGAAGGTGGGTGAAGAAGACACTGCTGAACCAAAGTACTTGCTTCAAAAATCCCAGGCACACTGAGAAATCCGCCATTTGTCATCAGCTGTGAGGGCCACCTAGAAAGGAAGGAAGATGCTGGGTGACGTGGGCAGGGGGCCCAGCGAAGCAAGCCTCAGATCTGCTGGTTGCCAACCCCAGTACCTGGCTCCTTTTAAACAGGATGTGAAAACTGCTTCTAATTTTATCAGGCAATGCAGTTACCCTTGGGCTCACTGGAATGTGTGGAGTTGTGAGCAGATGGGCCTGAAGGGTCCCAGAGGAAGCCGAGTATTGTTTAGAGCCAGGAATGCAGGCATCATTGTGTGGGACTCAGCGTCACCGTCCTCTGGGGTAGTGATACTCCCCAAAGAAAGGAAAAGTCTCTGAAGGATCTCAGATGCAGCCTGCTCTTCCTCCTCACAGCCCCTGACTGCTTGTGTACACTTCTCTTTGCCCTAGAACATCAGGTTCATAAAACAGAGGGACAGAGAATTTTGTTCTTTCCAAAACAGAGTGTCTATCTATTGGCTGCTTCCCAAGTCCAAAGACATTCTGGGATAGTTTCATCCAGTCCTGATACCTTGGGTGGTACTTGCAGAGGTTCAGCTAGGTCCCTGCTCTTGTGTTTACAACATCCTTAAGCCCCAGTGATGGAAGGTGACCATCTAGCCAACCTTCTCCAACCTATGGTCTAGGAGACTCAGACTCAGCCCACATAAGGGAGTTGTGGGTTAGCTCTAACTCCCCATTGGACTCTGCGTTGACATTTAAATTGAGCAGCTGGTGAGTCTGGTGTGGCCAGGGCATCTTGGAGAGCACAGTGTCTCCACATATTGGCTCATTTGGCTTTAGGATTTTAGGCAGATTTTATAACTAAATGAAACTCAGTCTCTGTGCTCAAGCAGTGAAAGGAAAGAGTTTGTCAGGCTTCCTGTGGGTTAACAAAATGTTCTTTAAACATAATGTACACCTGTAATCCCAGCACTCAGAAGGTTAAGGCAAAAGGATAATGGGTGCAAACATAGCCTGGGCTACATAGTGAGAGCCCTTCTTAAACATACAAATAATCAAATACTCTATAAATAAAAGTCAACACCTCTGCCTCCTCTCTCCACTTTCCAAACACCTGTTCTCTGTCTCCTAGAAACAACGCTCTCTCCTTTCATTCCACCGCAACCTTCTCCCCCGAGGATGCAGGAATGTTCAATAGATTTCTATTCTCCAGCCCAACTCAGCTTTCCACTCTGTCGTTTGACATCATCGTCCCACCGCTTGGTTTCTCTTCCGCTGATTCTCACACAGCCCACACTTCTGTAGAGTCACAGTCACCCTGTCAGCAAGACCACGTGCAAGGTCTGGTAGATGAAGGAGTAAATAGCTGCAGGATTGCACAGTCGAGCATCCTCAGAAGGGGTGTGAGAGGGTGTTCGTGAGGGGGTTCTCAGAGTAACCCTTAGGCTGGGAGGGGCCCAGGCTGATGGAAATACAATGTCAATGAGGGAGGGGCAATGGTCTGAGAGTTGAGTGTGCCTGGGAGCTGGGCTTTGGACCAGGGGATTACAGAGGGAAGACAGAGGAGCAAGTTGGGGGCCACTGTATTTATGACTCAGATGGGTTCTTTAAAGGAAGTAGTCAGAGACCCCTCTAGAGGCAACATAACTGTCTCGATGGCCAACAGTAATTAGTATTATTATTTGAACAATAACTAGCGTGACCGAGGTCCTCGGCAGGAATATGTGTGTCTGAGAGAGGTCTGGAAACTGGCCAGAGCCACACAGGTTTTATGTTTTTTTTATTCTTCTTGTTGTCTTTTATTCCTTTTTGTGCCTTGGTCTTGTGGACTAGACGTACCTTAGAGCCCATGAGGGAAAAGCCACACATGGGGTGCATCAATATCTGGCTAACACCTTGCAAAGTACAAGGGGCCAAGACTGTACTTAGGGATTCATTTAGATAGACCACTGTTAGCCGGTGACATGGATCCTCCAAGAAGGAGGTGGAATGCCTTAGACAGAGGTCTAATGAGCCCTTGATCTAGTTTGCTTAGAAAGGGAGCAACCAAGTGGGAAAGAACGTTCCAGAAACTTGCCAGAGGCTCCACAGTTCTCTATTGTGATATGTTCATGTGATGCCCATCAATGAGACTGTGAGACAATAGATTGAAAATACACAACACAACACACACACACACACACACGCACACACACACACACACAGCAGGCACTTATGCATGTGTGCATACACGTCCATATCCCCACAGCAACAAACCCTAACACAAATTGAGTGCTTATTTATCAATCACTCACCTATACCACAATTATTATTACTACTTCTACAGGTAGGGAAACTGAGGCACACGGAGGCACTTCTCAGACAGCTGGTGGGTGTTAGAGAAGTTTTCACCTAAGCTGTTGTTTCCAGAGCTTCTCATACAGATGCCAGCTGTGCCGTCCAGTCTGACTACACCTTTCATTCACATCAATATAACTCTGTCAGGAGCCACTCAGTCTCAAGCAATGCTGTGCCTAGTTTCTCACAGATGTCCTGAAGAAGATACTGGGTCATAAGACACACCTACCCACCAATGAATATAACTTTAAAACCAGATATAAAGCAACTTAAACTAGCATCCCTGGCTTTCACTAGCATCTTTTCAGACAGGAGGCCTGGGTGCTCAGTCTTTTTGTTCAATATTCAAAAAATATCTCCTGGGCTGCCTTTAATTGGAAGCTAGTGGTCTGCCAAGTTCCTGAAGTTGTACAGGTGGGGACCACAGGTTCTCTGCTATGCTACATCTCTCACTCCTCCTTCCTTGTGGTCTCCTTTGTTTTCTCACCCTCTCCATTCCCCCAGCTCATCTCTATTTACATCCTTCCTTTTGTAGCTCCAGTCCCTACTATCACCCGGTGTGTCTTGGCTTCCAGTCCCTCAGCATATGAGATTATTATATATTGCTTTGCTATTTTTTGCAAAAGGGACTTTGGTTCTTTCCTCCCCTCTCCCACCCCAGCACCCACTGCAGTGCTTTACGCTCCAGCAGCCGCAGCTGCAATCCCTCATTGGCCTATACTGCTGTGATTTCATTGGGTCCATCTCTAAGGGAGATGTGTCACTTTTAAAAGGGAGCCTTTGATCCAGGCCTGGTGGTGCATGCCTTCAATCCTAGCACTTGGGAAGCAGAGACAGGCAGATTTCTGTGAGACCAAGGCCAGCTTGGTTTAAATGGTGAATTCCAGGACAGGTGGGGCTACAGAGACCCTGTCTCAAAAAGACCAAAAAGAAAAAAAAAAAAAAAGAAGAAGAAAGAAAGAAAGCCTCGGAAAAAAATGACCCCTTCTCATGAAGGGGGACACATCGAATCCTGCCTCTTTTGAGGCACAGCCTGAATGGACACATCCCCCTAACCACACTCAACACAGCACATCCAAGCACCGGGCAGGGTGATAAGAGCTGCCTTCTGTAAAATGTTCCCTCCGGGATCTCTTTCTGTCATCTTCTTCCTTCTATTTCCAGAAAGAGGCTCAGATGGGTGTGGGGAAGAGCCACATACCTTTCAGGTGGCAGCAGCAAAGGGTCCAAGTGACAGATGAATGCTGGAGAACTCCCCTCCCCGCAATGGGGACAGCTGTGAAGTGTTTTACTCCCCGATGCTAAGACCCTTTAGACATGGGCTGGAAGCTGAGCTAGGGCCGGTGGGAGAAACAAATCATTGGTGACAGAATTACATACCTTCTACCTTAGGACATAAGCGATCGGCTCTAACCTTTGTTATAAAATCCAAGATGGACAGAACAAAACGAGGAAATCTCCGTCATATCCTGTCCCTGTAAACCACAAGTTAGATTCCCATGGAAAATGTCCCTCAAGGGTCTTAGAAAGAGGGCAAAGGTATCGGAGAGCTTTGTTAGAACAGACTCCAACTACAAAGGGTAAGAGTGGGACAAGAATGCCCAAGATGGCTACTCAAGATCTTTGTGTAGGTCAAGCTGGAGGAAGGGTCGCAGTGAAAGAGACAGAGACTGGACAGCAATCTACACTGGAAGTTGGGAAAGTGGTCGTGTCCAGCTCCTACTTAACCCATCATGTCCTTCACTCTGGGGAAAAGCTGGCCAGGAAATAGCCTGGGAACACTGCCACAGGCAGAACCTTCAAGAACTGTTTATGTGCAGCTGGGAAACAGTGGGGAGCTCTGTGAAGATTTCTCTAGTGGAGCAGAGCTCAACACAGAAGATGTAAGTGGAGTGGAGTACAGCAGACTCCAGCAGGTTATACCACATACTGGTATTCTCTCCCAGGGGCAGGCACAGGGCAGATCAAACATATTCTGGACACCCCCGGAGACTCCCAGAAATGCCTGCTGTTTAAAGAGATGCCTGTGCAGGAGCCAGGAATCGACATGTATGTAGCCAGAAGCAAGAACCGGTAAGCAGGCAAGTGTGGTGGCTCAGCAGGTTAAGTAAGGCTTTTTCTGCCAGGCATAACCTGAGTTCCATTCTCCACATGCATGCTGTGGGACACACATGCACTAACACACACACACACACACACACACACACACACACACACACACACACACACACATGAATGAATGAGTAAACAATCCATCTGCCTCAACCCTAAAGAAAAATGAACTAGCAAGCTATGAGGAACAGGGAACAGACTTGAAGGTGCATGTGTTCACACAGGCTGGTGAGGTAGGAAATTCAGGCTTATTTATGTATAACAATGTTCCTCAGGCAGCAAAAGGAGCCAAATGGGAAGACAGAGAAGGATTCAAAAGTAGACTCAAAGAAACCATAGTGGACAAAAGCGAAGCAAAGACGCTGTGAGTGGAAAGGGAGGTTAGCATGCGTGGGGAAAGAAAAGCGTGTGGGGTGGCCAGGTCGTGTTTATCGAACCTGCAGGTACAAAGAAGGCAGAACAAAAAATGGATGGTGTCCATGTGCAGGAGACCTTATCTGCCACACAGAGAAGTGAAGCATGTTAGGTGGGAAGCCAGGAATCACTTGGAATTTCAGGGCCCCCAAAGTGATTCACAATAGAAAAGAGTCTGGAGAGGTGGCTCAGTGGTTAGAATCACTGGCGGTTCTTGCAGAGGACCCAGATTCAGCCCCCAGCACCTATATAGCAGCTAACAGCCATCTGTAACTTTGATTCCAGAGGACCAAACGCCCCCTTCTGACATCCATGGGCATTTTATGAATGAGATGCGCTTACATACATGCAGGCAAAACATCCATAGACATAAAGTAAATAAATAAAAAGACAGAGAAGAAAATTTGCATTTGTAGAGAAGAGCTATTAGGCAACAGCAATCCTCAGCTCTTCATTGCCCTTCTTCTGGGCTCATCCATGGTGCTTGGAGAAAGATGAGGTTGTCACAGCAGGAAAACAGAGAAAATCAAACAAGTCCAGCCCTGTGACCCTCCAGACTCAATACTGCTGGGAGAATGGAGACAGACACCTCTCGTCTCCACAGTGGGTTGTACCGTCTGTCCATCCAACAGGAACTGGAACCTCCCTCCCCACTGTGCCCATCCCATAAGATACATATGGATAGTTCTCACTTCAGTGTCTCAGGTAACACATAAAAGTCCATATTCAAAAGTGAGCATCAGGGGTCTGGCTCGCTCTGGTGCCTGACTCAGGCCGCAGTAGGATCGTGTGTTTGGACTCCGGTTCCAGACCTGATAGGAACACTTGGAGCAGTCTGATGGCTCTAGGCAGGTGAAAGCTTAGGACAGAGTGACTTTTGTGGTGCTGGACAATTGATTTCTGGTCTGTGGCAGAGGGCCAGGTGGCTGGTGGGGGCTAGGTTCGTGCCCTAAGCCCGGCGGGTCGCCCTTCCCCCCTCCCAGCTGGAAGCGGTCCTGAGCTTGGGTCTGGCAAGCTCTGGTGCCTGACTCAGGTGCCAGGGCAGGCTAAGCCAGGCATATCCCCCCGCCCCCGCCAACAATTGGAATTGAGGAAGAGAGAGTACCAGTGGACTGAATTAGGAGAACTCTCAGAACAGGAAAGGAAGAGTGACTTAGACTTCCAATATCCAATCTATAAACAAAAGTGAAAGCCTGAAAACCTAGACAAGTCAACACTCCATAAACAAGGAGGGGGAGAGGAAGAAAAAAAAAAAGCTTAAGAAGGAGGTAAGCAAAACGAAAGAAGCTTTCAGCCTTCAACACACTGAAAAGGCATTTGTGATTTGAATCACAAAACGGAAATCCACATGCCAGGGACATGACAAAGGGACAACATGGGAAAGGTGCAGGATAATTCCACACCAAGCTCTACCAACCCTGTAGGAGATAGGTACAATGGGATCCCCTTGGAGGTGACCCCAGAAACAGACCTTAGAGGAATAATTGCAGACCTATG
>VZQC01014378.1:0-30711 GCA_009823505.1 Rhizomys pruinosus | reverse complement strand
CAATTTCATTAAAATTAAGACACTGTTTCACCCAGGTCCTCCTGACCTCTGGCTCTTACAATCTTTCTACCCATTCTGCAACATTCCCTGAGTCTTGGATGATATGGAGAGAAGGGATGTGATACAGATGTTCCATTTATGGTTGAGCACTTCATAGACACATATTCTTTGTGTTGACCATTTCTGAGTTTCATCATTAATCTCTGGCCACTTTATAAAGAATTTTCTCTGATGATGATTGAGAGGTGTAATAGCCTATGGGTATAGAGATATGTATTTGAAGGGAAGTTTGATATGTATTCATTTAGCAGAATAATAGCTATAGGTTCACCCCTGGAATTTACAAGCTCCACATGGAGCTCATGGATTCTTGGCCAAATTTACCCTACCAAGTATGAGTTTCCTCCTGTGGGGAGAGCCTTAATTCCAATCAGAAAGTGGGTGGTTGAACTCTAACATTCATACTACTAATGCACCCATGGATATATCTTGCCAGGCTGGTCATTATTGTAGCTGGAAGTGTTCACAGCTCAAGGAGAAAAATGATGTCACATGTGTAGTGTTTGATGAAATTATCTCACAAAATGTCGGAAGACTTCTAAAACTTCATTGTGAATACACCCAACTGGTGAAGTAAACACATCTGAGAAAAGAGGATAACTTTCAATATTGGGGGGGCTACAGATGGCTACAGACTTGTTACCCACCATCACTAGCAGGGTAAAAGACTCAATTTTAAAAAGGATAGTTTAGTCATATACCCTCCAAAGGAAATTATGAGTTGCTTTGGAATAAATTCATCAGCTTTGAGTAGATAATCGTTGAAACTAAAATCCCTGAAAGAAAATTTTAGGAGGAAAAGTAAACAAGCCTATGGGAGTCTACAGTTGAGAGGTTACACCTTTCAGAGTGATCAAGCTGAGATTCCCCACCACGGTGACCACATGGAGACCTAGATGCAGGCAGAGTAGGATCCAAGTCTCAGCTGGTCTGTGAGATCATCAACCAGGAAGATGAATTATAACCTGGAGGTGAAGCTCTCAATCGTCCCTCCAAGAGGATCTGTGAGAGAAAGGAGGAGTGGTGGAGAGACAGACTGGAATCCCCTCATTCTTGAGAACAGCTCTGAACAAAGATTTCCAAGCATCAAGAAGACATTTCCTCAACCTATCTCTGTAGTCCCCATGTGCCTTTGTTCTGGAAACTGTCTGAGGGTGCAATTTTTCTTGAAGAATGAAGATTGATATAACTCAAAGGTCCACACAATTTGGACAGAGTAGCAACTTAGATACAGTAGATAATTCGGATGCACCCACTTTTATTGTGGCCCTCTTTATATACTCCCTTTCCTCTGCACCCCAAATGAAGTTGACAAACCTGTTCCATTTTCTGGAGTGATTCTACAATGATGGAGGCCATTTGACCCTGCTCAGATCTTCCACATGAGGGACTGGTAGGCAGACCTGAGGAGGAAGTTGTGCAATTCAGAGCTTGTCTTGGACCACCATTAGTACATGATAAGAGTAACTGGGAAAATGTAAAGTTATTCATTAAAAACTAAGAAAATGGGAAAGAAATGCTTACTGAATGTGTCTAATGCTGTGTAGCATTACCACTTTGCCATCTATAGGTGACAACCCTAAGCCTAAGCAACTTGCAGTCTCGAGGTTAGTGAGCTGGAGCTTCGGGTAAACTCTGACCTCCTAGCTCCTGTGCTCTCAGCCTCTAAATAGTCTTAGCAGGACACACACCCGTCAGCGTGGACCCCCCACTGTTGCTCTCTACTGCTTCCAGACACAAATGTCCCTGGGGAAAACAAAGGTGGCCGGGTGGACTCTGCTTCTGTCCCCCTGCTTGTAGGGTAGAAACCTCTAGTTTTTCTTGGTTCTCTAGCTCAACATGCTTTCTGATTGTATCTTTTCTCCAAGACTCCTGTACAGTCTCCACAGGGAAGCGACCACATCTTTTCCCAGCACTATGGGTCACAGGAGTCTAAAGACTTTAGTTCTGGATTAGAGATCCCAGTGAGCTAGCTAGTTGCAGAGTCCCCACAGATCTACTGCCAGGAGGATGCCCCACCACCACCCTTGATAATACGTCATGTGGCTTTCAATAACTATTTGCTCCTTCAAGCTGCAAATTTTTAAGCAGAATTAAAATCAAAGCATTATTTTAAAATATATATTCTTTCTGTTTTATGTTGAAGCACTTAACAGGAACACAGCACCATGTCTGGTCCAGTACCCTCACATGGAGACCAAGCATCCAATGGCACTGTACAAATAATTCTGTCTCACTTAATCACAACAGCTTTATAAGTTAGATGTTATTCCCCACTTTAAAGTGTGGAGCACACAGCTAAAACATTACAGAATCTTGAGTAGTCCCTGATTTCTACCATAAAATTTTATAAAATCTTACTGAGCTTCTTACTCAAGGTACATTATTGACAGCACCCAACTTTGTTTCCTAGCACTAGTCTTGTCTTCACTAAGTGCCACAAATTGTCAAAACAGTCTTCAGTGAGTGATTTCATAAATACAGGGACTTTATGGAAATGAAGTTTTCTGTGGAAATTTGTCTTCTATATCTCAATCAGGATGTTCCATATATTTAAGGATTGCTAATTTCATAGACATGAAATAAATCTCTGAATTTGGGGAAATTGGAACTTTAATGTTAAATATAGTCTGGATCCTGAATTAAGGCCAAAAGTGGTCTTGGAGAAATTGTAAAATATCTACACAAAATCAGAAGCCCATCTTCTTCAAGGCAAGAAATCACACCACACTGTCCTCTGTGCTCTGAGGCAGATGTGCACATCAGTGAGGACCTGGTCACCCTCAGCTCAGTCTCAGCAATGGCAATGCTTCATCAAAAGGATGCGGTACTGTCCACATCCCCCAAGGGACTCTAAAGGATCCCAACCCCACTTCACAAAGAAAAAGAAGTGCAATTCATTAAAACAAAATTAAAATTAGTCCATAAGGCAGGCTTTTCTTAAGATCTAAGTGAAAAGAAGACGTTGGAGTTTCTCTGGAAGCTCTAATGGGATTTTGTCTGTTGCTTCAGAAACAGTTGCCATGACAACTTCTTTTTCAAGTGAATTTTAGACAGGTTTCTCTAAAGCCATGTTTCTTAATCACTTGCTCCAATATAAGCAGCAAGTAGAAACAACTATTTTGACTTTTCTTCCTTTTTCAAAATACATCTAGCTTCCAAAACTTTAGGTTCAGAAAACTGACCTCCTTCTTTTTCTGTAGCATGAGAAATTTTACATACAATATTTTTGCATGTATCCTCATACATGTATTTGCTCTTAGACTTCTAGAAGATCATAAATAACAGTATGTTCCAGAGCCAACCCCTAAACACCTTGCATAAATATCAAAATCCTAGACAGAGAGAAGAGATGGCATCAGACATGACTCCAGAGACAGAACCTCACTTCGACTCCTGGAAATTAAGCAGAATTAAATTAATGTCAACAGTTAAGGTGAGTCTTCCCACATCATTTACCTAACCTAGATAATTCCTCATAGTGTGCCTGGAGGCATACCTAATCTATTTAAGATTAAATAAAAGTATTTGCCAATATAATATGTCAAATTCAACAATAAAAGAAGCATGGTCCACGGTATAAAGGAACTTATAGTCTAGTGTAGCAGGCATCTCCCATATTAACTCTTCTTACTCCTTTCTTCCTTCATAAGTTGGTATTACCTGGGATCATTTCCTAACCTGCTCTACTTTTCCTGTTTCACTAAAACCTCGTGAGCTCATTTTGTTACTGGGGCTCTCCCTGTAGCTCCAGCTAGCCTGGAACTCACTATGAAACCAGCCTGGCCTCAATCACACAATGATCCACCTGCCTCTGCCTCCTCAGTATAGAGATTAAAGGTGTGCTACCACCCCTAGCTTTAAAAAAATTAATGGACTCAGAGAGAAGCTCAGGAACAAATTTATTAAATTTGAGAGGAAAACAATAGGGCAAGCAAGCTGGAAAGGGATAGAGGGGAAAGAAAGTGTCGAAGCTACGCTTTTACAGTTAGGAGTGAGGAAAGTAGTCAGGCTCAGCTGTGGATGTCTGCAAGCAGCTTCATGGGGTGGAAGGGGTGGTAAGGGGAATGTCACAGTATATTAGATACTTTTCTTGCTGTGAAAAAATACCTGACAGGAGGCAATTGAAGAGAGGAAAGGTTTATGTCAGTTTATAGTTCAAGGTTGATACAGTTCATCACAGTGGAGAAGAAATGGAGGCAAGGCAGCTGGTTACATTGCATCCACAGTCAAGAAACAGAGTGATGGGGCTGGAGAGATGGCCTAGCCGTTAAGAGCACCGACCCGCTCTTGCAGAGGACCCGGTTCGATCCCCCCCAGCACCCACATGGCGGCTGTGAAACCGTCTGAAACTCCGGTTCCAGGAGAACTCCAGTTCCAGGGGAATCCGACGCCCTCTTCTGACCTCCGCGGGTGTTGCACACACGGGTGCACAGACTTGCATGCAGACAGTACATTCATACACATAAAGAAATGAATAATAAAAAAAAAAATTAAAAAAAAAAAAAGAAAACCAGAGTGCATCACTGCTGGGGTTTAGCATCTCCTTTCGTCCTTTTAATTCAGCCCAGGGCCCCAGACCATAGAAGGCTGCTGTCCACCTCAATTCACCTAACCTAGGTAATCCCCCACAGACATAGACATGCCCAGAGGCTTGACTCAGGGGTGATTCCAGACCCTGCCCAGTTTATAAAACTGACCATCACATAGGGCAAGCAGAGTTAAGATTTTCTCAGTGTCAAAAAAAAAAAAAAAAAAAAAGAGAGATTCAAAGAACCAGGAGGAGGAAGGGGAATGCCCCAGTACATTGGTTAGGAAAAAAAATTACACTTTTCCAGTTGAAAGTCTGAAAATAACCAGGCTTAGCAATGAGGATCTATAAGCAACTGCAGCAGGAAGGCATGCTGGGGGTAAATAAGTGTTGTTTGTCTTTAAGGGAACAGTCAGCACTCCTGTCGGTTAACACGTCTCAGACATACCATAGTTCTTAAACTTACAACTTTTTGAATTGTAACTTTCTCAGGGACACCAAACCTGGGTCCTCTGTGAAAGCAGCCAATGCTCTTAACTGCTGAGTCATCTCTCCAGCCCCACCTTTGCATTTTATTACAGCAACAGAGAAGTAACTAACCCCCCAAATATGTGAGCCATTAATGTTTTATACCCAACCATGTAGCTTTTATAACTTTGGATTATTTTGTGAAAGAATTCAAAACTTTGGCCTGGAAAAGCCATTGTGTACTTTGTGGGAAAAGCCATTGGTTACTGTGGGTTAGTTGTGCTTTAAAAAATGGGGACAATTAAGATCTAGCTCAGCCTTACAGGCTCCTGAGACATTGCTCATGTGACCTACAGCAATAATGTCACCATGAACAAGACCCATGCAAACTCAAGCATACAAAAATCCCAGCATAGGAGCCGGGTGTGGTGGTGCACGCCTTTAATCCCTAGCACTTTGCGGAGGCAGAGGGCAGCCGATCTCTGGAGTTCAGGCCAGCCTGGTCCGACAGATTGAGTTCCAGGACATGCCTGGGACTCAGGGAGTCCCTTGTTCGAAATAAAAAAAAAAAAAAAATACAGCATAGGGGCTAGAGATAGCCCTACATTCTAAGAGCACGGACTGCTCTTGCAAAGGACCCGGTTCGATCCCCAGCACCCACATGGCAGCTAAAGAAACTGTCGTTTAACATACCAATTCCAAGGAAACTCCAGGTTCCAGGGAATCTGAAGCCACCCTCTGACCTCCGTGGCATTGCACGACATTGGTCACAGACCTACATGCAGACAGTACATTTCATACACATACAAAAAAATAAATAAATTAAAAGAATCCAGCATAAAATTGTGGAAATGGACAGGAGGCCTCAATCTTACCTGAAGAACTAGTGGCAGCTCATTACTGCTAGATGAGAAAAAGGTGATCTTCTTAAAGACAGGGACTCTAGATAGGATGACTAGACCTCAATGGATGACTTGGACTGAGGGACATCTGGGACACTAACTTGACTTGATAGGCCATTAAACATATTGGACCAGAAAGCATTGAAATTCATGGTGCGGAGGCATGAAGGTCCAATTTGGTTATAGGAGGTTATAAAGATGATTAAAATGTTGCATATGAAATACCCAATACTTCAATTAAAAATATACAAATTAAAGATAAAGTAATGGACTAATTTCTTTGTTGGGGGAAATTTCAAGACATTATAACATTGAACTTGTGGAATGGCTATTACCGATTACTCTTATGCAGCTTTCTAATGAAAAAAAGAGCAACAGGTGAGACAGAAAGAAATAAAAAATAATGTGAAATTTGGAAAGGAAAAGAGCGTGGGAGTTTCTCTTGCTACGAGCAGGTACAGCACTGTTTTGCTAAGGGAAGAGGAGCACAAAGGGAAGAGTGGGACACTGTGGGAACTGACCCTCGGTGCAGAGGTCAGTCGTTACTTCCGTAACCCCTGACGAGAGGTACTTCCCAACTCAGGTTCCTTAGCCTGGCAGAACAGTACGTTTCCTCTCTTGGCCGAGCTTTCCACCTGCCCAAAGACTACTGGCCTCTGGACAGGAATTTCAGGCTGATGGATGATTGCCTATCTTCAGCCTACATTCCCTCACAACTCACTTCACAGCAGGCAGTCTGATAAATCTCCTTCCAGCCCCATACCAGCTACCCAGATTGGTGGTCTGATGGACCGCTGTCCCACCCACTGGTGACTCCATCGAAATTCGGGCCTGCTTTGGCCTGTATACATGCATAAATAACAACTGGGAACCCTGTGTAATGATGGTAATGGAGAATTAGATTTATTGCCTGCTACATCTTGCTTTTATAGCAAAATGATGTCAGCTCCCAGAGTAGCATACTGCTGCTCTGCCTAGCATCCTTTACCTGGGCCATGTTGCTTGCTCCTTCTAGGGTCAGAGAAATCCCATGACTCCCAAATAGTGCCCTGAGGTGTGCTAGCTGAGAACTAGCCCCTAATTCACTAGATCACTAGGAAGTTTAAAATTGAAGTCAAATCATGTACTGAAAATGATATGATAGGGGGCTGGAGAGAGATGGAGCCTAGCTGGTTAAGAGCGCCGACTGCTCTTACAGAGGAACCCGGGTTCGATCCCCAACACCCACATGGTGGCTGAGAGCCGTCCAAAACTTCCAATTCCAGGAGAACTCCTGTTCCAGGGGAATCCGGACCCCCTCTTCTGACCTGCGCAATTGCATGACACGGGTTGCACAAACCTGCATTGCAGACAGTACATTCATACACATACAGAAATAAAATAAAATAAAAAAAAATTAAAATAAAGAAATGATATTATAATTGTTAAAATCTCCCTAGGAACAGAAAACTCTTTTATGCTCTCCTCTTCCACAAATTGGGGCATTGGCTCGGTGGATCCTGCCCTCAGGAGATTTTTACAACAGCTTCAGCACACATAAACTGCTGCAATTGTAGTTCAAGGGACCCAGGGTTTATCCCAAGCTAGCAGCAGAACTTGCAGTGACATACAAGGTTTGAAAACAAGAACAATGTAAAATTGAGGATGCCATGGATTCTTCCTGCCTAGTTTCTTTCTCTCATGCAAAATGCTTCAGGTTAGAATCATTGTAAACAGGGCACGAGAAGCCATTGCACAAAACTGTGATGGTGAAGCCTGGGTTACCTTGGAGACCCCAAGATGTCTGAGGCATCTGCCAAGGAATTCCTAGGGCTCTGTGAAATGATAACATGACAATAGAATGAAAAGCAGGATTTAGAACCTCTGCTTTCAGAAAACAATGGAGGGAAAGCACAGATAAAATGTGGTGAGGTTTTCAACCATGAGGAAATAGAATGAAGCTGAGAGAAGGGGGAAAATGAGGAGAATGAAGGTCAAGAGGTGGATTTTAAGCAAAGTTATAAACAACAGCAAGACTTCCAAATGACCCCACTTAAAAATAGGGAGAAACCTAAGCCTCTGAAGCTCACTGAAAGAATTCATTGGGAGCTCATCTGAACTAATCAGAGCTAAATGGGAAACTCTTTAAAGAGGGTTTCAGAAAAAGTAATAGCCAATAGCCTAGGACTGAATCTTTGAAAAATACCAACAAATATGAAACAAGCAATTAGCCAAAAGAATTTTAATTAAAGTATATAGCAACTGACAGCAAGAAACTTGAAGGGCCCAAACATTAAAAATTATGAAATTTTTTCAAAGGGCACTTAAACTATTTCTCATTTCCTGATGAATTTCATTTTAACCTAATTCGCAAGCAGTTATCCCTATCTTTTTTAAAAAAGGGACAATAACGCTGAATTTGCAGCTTATGATGAAGACTAAATTATACACCAGTGAATATTCACTTAGCAAATATTAACTGAATTTATAAAATGTTAGAGAAGATGGATTTCAAAAGGAAGGAATAAAGTATGTTATTAACAATTTAAATCTGGATGTTGTGGTGCACAACTTTAGTCAGGAGGCAGAACCAGATATGAGATTGAGGCTGGCCTGGGCTACATAGCAAGTTATAGGCAGGCTGGAGCTACCAGAAATCCTGTCTTAATAAAATAGTTTTTTAGGGAAATCATTGAAAAAATAAACTTAAACCAAGTCATTCTCTTCCTCTTCTAGTTAGCAATTTTTCCACATACTTTTATTTTGCTTAATCTAATATTGTTTTTGTTGACTATTTGATTATTAAATTTCAATAAGTCAAACTAAAGACATATAAGGCCCAAAGACATCTTAAAATCTAGAGATTTTTAGGGCGGGAGTCAGTGCACAGATTGCCATATTGTGGGTCCTGAGCAGGCGGGTCCGGAGCAGCCTGCCACTGCTCAAGGAAGGTAAACTTAGGACATTGACCCATTGGGTGCAGGACAATTAATTTGCTGAGTTGTGGCAGAGGGGGCCAGTGACTGGCAGACCTAGACCGGACTCCTAAATCCCGCCAAAGTGTGGCTGTCCAGCTGGGGGCCCCGCCCCCCCTAGTCACAAGTGGGAGGGGATCCTGGGTTTGGAGTCAGGCGCAGAGGCCATATTGTAGTCCTGAGCAGGGCAGGGGTCAGGACCAGCCCGCCACTGCTCCAGGAAGGTACTGGGTGCGGGCTAAGTCAGGAATACCCCCCCCCCAGCAACTGGAATTGAGGAGAGAGTATCCAGTGGATTAAGAGAACATTCAAAACAGGAAAGAAGAGAACTTTATATCAATATATAAAACAAAAGTGAAAGCCTGACAACCTAGACACGTCAACACTCCATAAACAACGAGGAGGGAAAGAAAGGGGGGGAAAAAAAAAAACGCATTGGAAGGAGGCAAGCAAAATAAACAAGCTTTCAGCCTTCAACAAATGAAAAGTCATTTGTGATTTGATACACAAAAGGGAAACCCACATGGCCGGGATGATGACAAAGACGACTAACATGGGAAAGGTGCAAGGATAATTCTTGCACCAAGCTCTACCAACCTGTAGGATATAGCTACAATGGCATCCCCCTGGAGACCCAAGGAACATATCTTAGAGGAATAAATGCAGAACCTATGCAGAGAAATTAAAGAACATAAAGAATAATTCAAAGAGAAGTAAAGAGAAGAGAATGAAAAAATCAAAAAGGACTAGAGGGATACAATGAACAAACTAAAGGAAGAATTCAGAGAAGTAATAGAGAGAGAATGAAAAACTCAAAAATGACCTGGAGGGATACAATGACAAAACTAAAGGGAAGAATTTCAGAGAAGTAAAGAGAGAAAATAAAAAACTCAAAAGGACCTAGAGGAAGACAATAAGAAGGACTAAGAGGAAGAGATGTGACAAGACTCGCAGAAGAGATTGAGTAGAGGGAAAAGGAAACAAACAGCGGCGCTTAAGGAGAGTAGATAACACTGAGAAAAGGGAGGGCCAACCGAACGAGCGGGGAGTTAAGAGGCACCAAGGAAGAGATTGAGAGAGAAGCTCATGGAAAGAAGAGAGGATATGATTAAGGAGGAATGCAGCAGGAATGAAATGGAAAAGGAAAAATAAACACTTTATCCAACACAGGAAGAAAATGAAAGGAAAAGCCTACAGAAATAGAATGGAGGAAGCAGACCAAGGAATATCAGGATCGGAATAGAGCACGATGAGGCAGACTAAAAAAGACTGGCAATGGAGAAGGATTGATATAAAAAATTTAAAATATTCATTAAAAAAAAAAAAAAAAAAAAAAAAAAAAAAAAAAAAAAAAAAAAAAAAAAAAAAAAAAAAAAAAAAAAAGGAATAGAGGAAGGAGAAGAATGCTCAAGGAAGATTATTAGTTTGGATCAGAGTCGGTTCAACAGAATAGAGAGAGTGAAAAATTTTGAAATTTATCAGATTTTTTCTTCACAAACTGCAACTTTGTTTGTTGTAGATACTGCTCAACAAAATACATATAACAAACAAACAAACAAACAAATGCCAGGATTGTGCCAATATGTCTTTAATCCCAGGCACTTGGGGAGGCAGAGGCAGGTGGATTCCTTGTGGCTTCAAGGCCAGCCTGGTCTACAGAGATTGAGCTCCAGGCCAGCTAGGAGACTAAAGGGAAGACCACGTCTCAAACATTTTACACAAAAAACAAAACAAACAAAAACAAACAACCCAAACAAATATTGCTTAAATAATCACAAAGATTTATCTGTATTATTTTATTTTAGGAAGTTTTTCTTGTTTGGTTGTCGATTCTTTCAACTACCAATCTATTGTGTCCTTTAGTATTGCACGTGGCACATCCACATAACGTTCTTCCCTCCTAGAACCAGGCTGGCAGCTTCACAAGGCCACAAGCCTTAGAGCTGTTTCCTGCTGGCAGGCTGACAGTTCCTAGGCTTAGCTTCTGACAAGGAGGGGGAAGGGAAGCACAAGAAATTACCCAGAGACAAAGGAAATGGACTCAGAGAGGGTCTGGGAGAAAGACTCAGTTTTATTCATGCCAGCAATGTGTTCATATACTATGAAAGGCTACTGTGCTCTGGGCAAGGAAGTGGGGGGCAGGGGAAGGAAGGACGGAGCTACCTTGTCTACCTTACCAGGGGCGCAGAGCTCCTGTTTGTGCAACCAGTAACTAGAGGTGTGACATTTTGCTCAATACCTCAAAGGAAGAGGCCATCCAGGGTCTGGAACTTTGCAGAGATAGGTGAGGCAGGATATACCACAATATCCCGACCCCACGGAAATACAAATAACTCACAGAGGCAACTAGAATCCCCATGGAGATATCAGATAACTCATGGAAGTTCCAGGCCAAGACTTGCAGGTCCTGCCTAGAGCCAGACAAAGTTTCATTCCTAAATTTTCTTTTTTCTTTTTAATTTTTTTATGTGATAAATGTACTGTCTGCATGTAGGTTGGTGCACCCATGCTATAGAAGTTTTATAGGTTTTGCAAATATTTACATCTGGGGCTGGAGAGATGGCTCAGTGGCTAAGAGAACTGGTTGTTCTTCCAGAGGACCTTGGTTCGATTCCCAGCATCCATGTGGCGGGTAACAACTATCTGTAACTCCAGTTCCAGGGGATCTGATGCCCTCTTCTGGTGTCTATGTGCATTGTACAGCACAGGTGCACTTACATACAGGCAATATACTCATACATATAAAATAAAAATAATAAATAAAATATTAGAAAAGCGCTAGCCATTAGAAAAAAATGGCTCAGCAGTTAAGAGCACTGGTTGCTCCTACAGGGGAACTGGGTTTGATTCTCAACACCCACATGGTGGCTAACAGCTGTCATTAACTCTGGTTCCAGAGGATCTGATGTCCTCCTCTGACCACTTCGGGCATTGCAAGACATGGGTAGAATTACATATATGCAGGCAATTATAGTTATACATATACAAATAAAACAACAAAGTAAAACAAAATATTTACAGCTATAATGTGTTTAAATGAAATTTTGCATATGGTATAAAGAACGGATCAAAGTTGTTTTTATGCTTTTTATCCTCATAATGTTACAGTGGTTATCTTTTTTTTAAATTTAATTTAATTTTTGTATGTGTATGAATGTACTGTCTGCATGTAGGTCTGTGCATCCGTGTCATGATCAAAGTTGTTTTTATGCCTTTTTTCCTCATAATGTTACAGTGGTTATCTTTATTTTAAATTTAATTTTATTTTTGTATGTGTATGAATGTACTGTCTGCATGTAGGTCTGTGCATCCATGTCTTGATCAAAGTTGTTTTTATGCTTTTTTTTCCTCCTCATTTTTGTTACATTTGTTATCTTTTTTTTTTAATTTAAATTTAATTTTATTTTATGATGTATGAATGTACTGTTGCATGTAGTGTCTGTGAGTCGTGCATGCCAATGCCGCGGAGGTCGAAAGAGGGTATCGGATTCCCTGGACTGTGAGCTAAAGATTGTTTTCAGCCCGCCGTGTGGGTTCTGGGGATCGAACCCGAGTCCCTCTGCAAGAGCAGTCAGCACTCTTACACGCATAGTGCCATCTCTCCAGCCCAACATGGTTTTTTTACTTTTTTTGTGTTTAATTGTCTTGCAGTGGATCAAAGCAACTTGTGTGAGTCTGTTCACACCTCTCTATTTTTCTCTCAATGCTAATACTACACAATTTTGACAACTGTACCTTTAGACTAACTCTTAAAATTGTCTAATGTAACTCTTCCACCTTCATTCACCCTTAAGGAGTTGTTTTAGCTGAATTAGTTCCTTAATGTATATTTATATTAATTTTCAGCTAGCTTATAAGTTTCTGTAAATAACCTGCTGGGATTTTGACTGGTAATGTGCATAGACATTTATGTTCCCCTTAGCAATAAATGAAAGTGATTACTTTCCTTTAATTTTTTTAGCATTATGTGCCTTAAAATATTTCAAAATGTTCATAAAAATAAGTTTTGGGGTTATTTTATTTTTATTTTGCATTTTTTTATTATGATTTTTTTTTTTTTTAGTGTTTTTGTTTTCTATCTTGAAATTCTTTTTTTTTTTTTATTTTTGGTTCTCTTCTTCTTTAAGACAAAGGGTTCCCCAGCTGTCCGAGAACTCACTATGTAGACTAGGCTAGTCACAAAGAGATCCACCTGCTTCTACCTCTGACTCTCGAGTGCTTGGATTAAAGGCATGCACCTCCACACCTGGCTGAATAATTATATTTCATATATTTAATATTTTTATATCCCTTCCTCATTTTGTACTGGGATTTTGAGTCTTTATATTTTTACTTTTAACAGGCTGTATATTAGGGATATTAGCTTTTTGTCTGAGGTATGTTATGCATATCTTCCTCTACTTTGTGATTTGAGCTTTTTGTTCTCTTGACTGTAGTTTGTAAAATAGTTTCTTTTTAAATTAAAACTTTTTACATAACCTTTACTGATATTTTAACAAAAGTTAGAAATGTTTTATAGCCTCTGAGATTATAAAAACCAATTTATCCATTATTTCATAGCTGGTTCCGAGATGATTTCGATTTATTTATATTGTTAAAACATGTTCATTGTTATTATTATTTTTATATGTGTATGATGTATGTCTGCATATTAGGTTGGTGCACCTGTTGTATGCAATGCCGTGGAATGTCAGAAGAGGGGTGTCGATTCCCCCTGAAACTGAAGTTAAGATGGTCTCTTAGCCACCATGTAGGTGATGGGAACGAACCCAGGTCCTCTGCAAGAGCATTCAGTGCTCTAACTGCTGAGGCCTCTCTCCAGTCTCGTCCCATGGATTCATTTTTTTTTAAATTTTTATTTATTTATTTTTTTGGTCATTTTTTAAACAGGTAGGTAGGTATCTAATTTATTTAGATGTTACATGGTGTGAAGAATGGATCCCACCTTGTATTTTCCCTATGTTGATCCACTTATTCTATTGCCATTTATGAAAATGTCCATTTTCCCCTGAGTTTGAGCTCTTGCCTTTATCACATAGAAAATGCCGGGCTGGAGAGATGGCCTAGCCTTAAGAGCCGGCGCCGACCGCTCTTGCAGAGGACCCGGGTTCGATCCCCGCACCCCACATGGATGCTGAGAACCATCGAAAACTCCAATTCCAGGAAGAACTCCAGCTCCAGGGGATTCGAGAACCTCTTCTGACCTCCCGGCATTGCACAGCCAACGGGTGCCAGACTTGCATGCAGACAAGTACATTCCATACACCATACGGAAATTAAAATAAAATAATTAAAAAAAGAATGAAAATGCCATGGCACATATGTCACAGTTATATGTCATAGGCTGTGATTCCATCCTCTTTCATTGATCTATCAGTCTATCAGTAAGCCAGTCCCACACTGCTTTAATTATAGAAACTTCATCATTCTCTCATACCTTTCTGGTGGCTTCCACATACTCTTCTTTTGGAGATTTGCTGAGTATTCATGTCTAACCATAACTTTTGTAATGAAGCTGTCTATCTCCAATAAAAAAAAATGTAATGGACATAGGAGCACTAAAACTTTTAAGCAAGTAAAAATATAGGGAGAAACCACACCTTGGGACTTAAGGAGTCTAGTTTTGGAGTGTAATTCCCATTTTTTTTTTCCAGGTCTGCATCATTATCTTTGGGAGTGTTTAAAATTTCCCTAATTTCTGCTTTGTGTATTTATTATTGTTTTACATTCGGGAATGCTAATGTGGTTGGAATGAGAGTCTCATGTTTGATTAGGTTTTCGGATCATTATCTGTATACATGAATCCTATTAGAAATCATGTGAGTTTTAAAATTTGTTAATAAATTATTATTTGTTAGGAGATTTTATTTAAAAAATTTTTTTGATTCACATAGTAATTATATGTTTACACAGTTCAATGTGGGTGTTTCAATTCATATATTTATTGTATAATGATCAAATCATGGTACTTAAATTTGATCATTTCTTTTTTGTGGTGTTTCATTCTGTATAATTTTTTCACATTATTTTTTCTTTTATAATTATTTATTAATAAGTCTTCTGCAAACAGAAATATTTGTGTTTATTTCCTTCACACCTTTTTGGCTTTGACTCCCACTTTTATATCAGCATTTGCCAGTACCTTCAACACAGCTGTAAACAATAGTGAAGACTTGAGGTAACATGGTTTTGTTCTGATTTGTAATTAGGAATGAATTTCAAATTAAGTTGTGTGGGTTTTTTTTTCTGAAATGTCCTCTAAAGGCCCATATGCTAAAGCCTTAGTCCCCAGAGCATGGAGCTACTGTGAGCTTCCAGAAGGCTCTGGAAACTTTAGGATGTGGGGGCTAGGTGGAAGAGGTTAGGCAGTTAGTGTGTGTCCTTAAAGGAGGTATTAGACCCTGGTTACTCTTCCTTTCTCCTTGCTTCCTGGTTGTTAGGAGCTGAACATGTCACCACTGTTATGCGCTCCCACCATGATGTACTGTGCTCCAAAAAAAAAAAAAAAAAAGAAAAAAAAGGCAAAACAACAACAAAAACCAACCCCGCCCCCTAAACCAGAAGCAAAACAAAAGCCACGAAACAACAGGACAGAGCCCAAGTGGCCATGACTTCTGGCCAACACTTCTAATCTATGAGAAAAAGTCAACCTCCTCTTCTAGCCATGAGAGGGAAGGACTCATACTGCCAAACCTCAAGTTATCAATTAAATACTTTTAATTGAAAGTTTAATTTTGATATAATCATAGAACACAGGTAGTTGTAAGAATCAGCAAAGATCCTACATACCCTTTATTAACTTTCTCCCAGTGGTATTACTTAGTAAAACTACAGTATAAAAACAGGAATATTGCTGTCGGTACAGTCAAGATCCATTAGAGCCCCCACCACCACGAGGATCCCTTCTTTCCAGTGTCTTTTTCTATTCACACCATCCTCCTCCAAAAAGGAGCAGATTTATCATGCATGCTGTAACTTGGGTAGATTTCAATAGAAGTATGCTGCGTGAGAAAAAGCCAACTCAAAGATTAAATACTGTATCATTCCTTTATGTAACATGGTTGAGAAATGATGGAACAGTGATTATGATTAGAAATGGGGGTGCATATAGTGAATATTTCTGACCTAAGTTATACATAGTATGGCCACTCCCAAGTTTATTTTTTTATTTTAATTTTTTTATGTTTTTTTTTTTTTCATGAATGTACTGTCTGCTCATGTAGGTTTGTGCACCCGTGTTGCCGCAAGGCTGCGGAGGTCAGAGGAGGGTGTGCGATTCCCCTGGGAACTGGATTAGAGGAATGGTTCTGTCGGTTGTGAGATCCAGAACCCATGGAATGCAGAGACAACTAAGACCGGAGTGCCCAAGAACCTGCTCTACCAGTCCGGCCCTTTGGTTGATGCTAAAAGCAGGGCCACACCTTGATTACTCAGGATCCCATTCCCACCTCTTCCTTAAATTCCAAACCAACGCCATTCTGCGGCTTGGCTCTACCTCTCCCCTGAGCGAAGCCCCGGCTACCCTGGGAATTAAAACTTTGCTTGCTGTGAGACTTAGACCTCGTGCCTTTCTCATTCCGGGGGGAGCGCACCTAAACTTTTACAGTTCTCAGCGCCATGTTGGGTGCTGGGGCATTGAACCCGGGTCCTCTGCTAAGGAGGCAGTCGGCGCTCTTAATCTCGCTTAGGCCATCTGCTCTCCAGCACCCTGTGACTCATTCTCCAAATTTTTAAACACTGTATTTCTTCTCGTTTTCATGAAAAAATATGTAGCATTATTTAAGAAGGTAAACCTATAAAAAATAGCATTATGATTTCATTAACACCATGTTTTGGAGGAAAACTTTTAATTTAATCTTTATATTCATTTTAAAATGCAAAAATTATGAAATAGAGAATAATTACTGAATACAAGTATGAATCATTCATATAGTGAACTTATACTTTAGCCAAGATAATAGAGAATATGTACTGAATTTTTTCTCCCAAAGGGAGGTATCCTTAGAAAAATGTCACAGTGGTTGTGTGTGATTCTTCCCTGCTGTTTCTACACAGCACATTTCTGCTTCCATAGACCCAATGGTAAAAATGACATTTACTTCTCTCTTCTTCATGTATAGGCTTTGAGTCTTTTGGGGTGAGCTTTCATTGTTATTTAACACAGAATCTTTGGAAGTTTTAAAAGTTATAAGCAGTTTTACTGATTACGGGGCCCAGTTCTCCACTCCTGAACTCCCTGAACTGCTGCAGAGTCCCCTGGAGAGGCTTAGGCAACTGAGGCTCTGTTTACCATAAAGGATTTCTTCAGACATGCAGGTTCTTTATTAAAGTCTTCTTTATTAAAAGGTCAAGGGTGTGAGGGGGATAGATAGGTAGATAGCATGGATTGGGTGCTAGCCATCTTTGATCAAATATCCATATCTATATATATATATATATATAATATATATTTATATATATATATTGAAAAGGCACGTGAATTAAAGCCGGGGAAAACTAGAGTTTACAGAATGTGCTTACGTCAAAGAAGTGAGGGGAAAGTAAGCTTTTAGGCTGTATAACTTTGTAAAACTTCGCAGAGAGTATCTAAAATCACCTAAGGATAACACGTGAAAAGGTTAAAAGTAAATAGAACAATCCTGACACTAACTTGTGATAGGTGGAGGCTTCTCCCAGGGTACTTAATCCACAGATCAAAGGAAGTCTAGGGCCAGCAGAGTGCTCACATAGCTTTCCAGAGAACAAGGGTGTGAAATGAGCACTTTTTGATGCTCATGACCCTGTGTGAGCAGGGCTGCAAGCCTGAATATTCTGTCCTGGTCTACAGCAATGATGAAGTCTTTTGCTATGGGGAGGCTTGTAAGTTCCCTAACTGATTGATTGCCAGGCCCACACTGGGTGCTGTTAAATATCCAAATATCTCTTGCAGGGAGCCACAGCAAGGATACCAGTTCATACTCAACCATGTACCCGAGGCCGAGTCTGAAAAAGGGGGCTTGTTCTTCTAACCTTGAGATGTGTAGTCTTTATTGAAAAATAAAATTCTGTGGAAAAGTGGAATGTGCTGTTTAAGGAAAATTTTAGGTGAGTACTCAAAGGAAGTTTTATCTGTACCAATGTAAAAGAAACCTTCCTTTAACTTATTACTCCATGGCCCAAACATGGTGGATGGATGCAGCTTCCGCTCTTTAGTTGTAGATGAGTACCCAGATGCAGCTTTGATTTCAGATCATGGTTCTCAGCTAGCTCTGCTTTCTCAGCACTTGTTTGAAAAGCTGATGGATTCTATGATCCTGTGTTCTGACAGACAGAAAAGATCCCAGACAAACTATGATTTTTATCACCCTGTTTCTTCTTTCCTGAAGCAAATCCTAATACTGTTCTTTTCCTTTGAATAAGGTTAATACATGCACCTCATTTCACTTCCTGGGACCACAAACTACAGCACTGATTTTACAATTTAAGCATGTATAGTAGCCTTCCCTTTATCCATGGGGCTATATTTCAAATTTATATTTTCTTTTATATATAAATATTGTAAAACTTAATTTATAAATTAAATACAGTAAGATAATAATGACAACAACTATAATATAGAACAGTTCTAACAATACACAGTAGTTCCTTGGCATTGGTGGAGACTGGGTCTATGCTCCTGCTCTGAACCCTGGAGTTAAGTTCTTTGTACAAGATGGGGTAACATTTGAACACAACACATGCAGATCTTTCTGTATACTTTAAACCATCTCTACATGATTTGTGATACTGCTTATAATGTAAATGGCTATATTATTTAGGGATAATAAGGAAAAAAGTCTACCTGCTTAGGGTTCTTTTAATTTTTGATTTACAAGTGGTTGAATTTTCACATATACAATCCACAAATGTAGAAGACTTTACTTTAATAAAAGTCATTTTAAACCTATAGACTGGTTAATTATAGAAATTTGTGAGAACTATTCTTGAGTCCTAGCTGGCCATAGGTAGCTGAACCCATGGGTAAAGGTGGAATCCCTTTGGGAACAACTAAAATGCAGATTCCGTATCTTGTCTCTAGAGTTTCCAGTTTGGTAGGATTTTCATGGTACTCCAGAAGTTTTTAAAGAATTAAAAATTATTATTATTATTTTATTTCTTCTTATTATTTTTTTTTTTTGTTGATGTGTGCCTGTGGGCTGACAAATGCCCATCAGTAGCTGTGGAAGGTCAGGGGGACAATTTTGTGGAATTGGGTTTTTCCCTTTCCACCTCAATATGGATTCTGTGGATCAAATTCAGTTCACTAGACTTGCATGGGAAGCACCTTCACCTACTGAGCCATTTTGCTGGCCTGGACTTAAGACCTTTTATGTCCAAGAAGTTTCTAGGACATGCTGCTGCTGTTACTCTAGGAACCAGTTGGAGAACCTCGTGGCTGCAACATTGTCTTCTCCAGACACACCAGGACTACCTACTCAACTGCTCCTTCCTAAGAGTCTTCTTGCGAATTGGGGATGTGAAATTATGATGTTATTATTCCTAAACATCTTCCTTCTGGAAGACACGAACTAAATTTTCCTCCAGTTGTTTGGCTCTCCTCTTGCTTTTGGGAGCATCTGCTTTCTCTCTATTTGGGATTCTTCTCCTTGTGGAAGGATTGTGGATGGAGGTCTCTGGTTAAGGTGAAGATTCATTCATGTGGAGGTGATGTGTTTGGAAGCATTCCAGACAAATCCAGGCGAGGAATGCAGAAGTGAGATGGAAGAATATCAACAGATTACACAGAATCTTCAAATTCTGGTAACAGTCAACTTTGGCTCAGACCTGCACTGAGCCTTTGAAGACATGTTTCAGAATTGTTCTGAGTAGGCACAGGCACCTGGAGTGTTTTGGCTTGTACATGTCTGTCATGGGCTCAGGAAGACTTCAGGGGCTACAAAATTCCAGGCTTTCTGCACGGTCCTGGACAGGAAGCTCTAGCTTCTTGAATGGAGCTTTCAGGAAAGTAATAGGAGCTTGTCTTTAGGAATTTGTGAAGGATTATGTCAAGCTGTTGTGCATGAAAATGCGAACAGGATCTGGGAGTGTGTGGGTGGAGCACTCCATGAGGACCAAAACACCTCCCACCTGGCAGAAATGTTTGTATCTTCCTGATGAGGTCTTAAGGAGAGCAACATTACATCTGAATTGGTCATTTATCATTTGTGCAATGAGTTTCTCTCCTTCTGGATATATTTTCTGTTCTTTATACATGATCATGAACAAAATTCATAACAGCATATGCATCTTTATCCTGATGCTTCATCTGTTGAGTGAAATTTTGATTTTGTTAATTACGAATCAATTTCTTGCCCTTGGAAAGGAAGGCAACAGACTTGTTTGCTGTTAGTAGTATTTTGGCTTCCTCTTCCTTTGCTTTTCCCAGACATTTAGAGCTGAAACCACTGGATCTGTCTCACTTAACCATGGCCCAGTTCCATTTCTGATCAGAACTGGCAGTTTTCGACAGACTCTACCCTTCTGGGGAACTTGCATACTGCCTTCCTGCCCCTGGCCCTCTGTGGTGTGGATATTTGGGTGGCCAACATCTGATCGTTTTACTTCTGCCATTGATTTGGATTAGGGTTGCTTATGATTAAACTGAGTATTGTCAGCATGTGTGTGGGAGAAAATGCTGTGTGCCGAGTCCATCCACAAGAGGGCGCCCTCTCTGTTTAGCTTTCTGCTTGTCCACTTCAGCCTAAGCCAAGTCTATGCAATGTCTTAACGTCTTCTTTACTAGATCTGGGATCTTTCACAATTTATGAATTGTCTAAACATCTCACACATATTTCTGACACAGTTCCTACAATTTCTCCCTAACCAAACTGTATGACTTTGCTCTTTGGATTTGTCAAAAATAGCAGAGGGTTTAAACCAGTTAATAGGCATTATTATTTTTTTTTTTTGAGACAGGGACTTATATAGCCAAACTGCTCTCAAATTCAGTATGTACATGAGGATGACCTTGAACTTCTGATCCTTTACCTCTCGAGAACTGGAACTACAGGCATGGGCTATTGTGCGCAATTCATGTGTTGCTGGTGATCAAGCGCAGGCCTTGTACATGCTATGCAAGTACTCTATCTTCTATCTTGAGCTACATCTTCAGCCCAAGATTGGTTTTTAAAAAGCTCCTCTGGCCATTTTTCTGCCCCTCTTTCCTCACACAAATGATGACAGAATAGAATGTCATATTTGAGCTTATGCGCAATAAGTGATTAGTTCCAGACCAAAGTCTACTCCTCTTGCTATTGAAATTCTATGTGGTGTGGGGAAAACGGGTTTCTAAAACAGCTTACATTGTATTTACACAGGTTGCATGGAATATCCTGGGTCCCTGGAAGCAGGATGCATAGCTGACCAGGCCAAGGAAACAGGTTGCATGGAATATCCTGGGTCCCTGGAAGCAGGATGCATAGCTGACCAGGCCAAGGAAACATCTGGGCTGAGAGAAAAAACTAAGTCTTGGAGTGGCTGTTCTCTTCACATTTTTCTTTTTCTCATTTTATTTACTTATATATTTTGAGACAAAGTCTTCTTGTACAATCTGGCCTCCTCCCAAGCACTGGGATTCCAGGGATGCTTCAAAATATCAGGGTTTTTGTTCAGATTTTCTAACTACTTTTTCCAAGATACTTTGAATAAATAAATGCCATAGCAGTGAAACAATTCTCAGTATTTCTGAGACTTTGAAAGAAGAATTTAATTTACCAACCCTGTGGTGATGTGAAGTCAGCAATGATTTGGAATTTAAGAAAAAGAACTTTGTTGTGCAAATGATTTCTTCTTTCTATGTGGATCAATGCTCTTTGGCCAAAAGCAAGTGAATATCCTTAAACAATCATGTAACTTCCATACCTGAGGAGAAATGAAGTGGGAGGAAGCCTCTCTTTTTGCCTATAACCATGGCCTTCTCCTCCTTCAGAACTCACACTATAGGCAGAGACTAAACTGGAAGCAATGGACCAGTGTCCTTAGCATTCTCATTTCAGAACTGGCCTGCCCTTTGGACCAGTACTCACATCCACTTTCATGTGTTTTGTCTCCTTTGGAGGAAGGACTGATGTCCACATTAGATTGGCAAGAACAGTGTAGAAGTTAGAAAAGCACATTGCAGCTACAGACCGAAGCAGGTAACTTCATCACTATTGAAGCTGATCTGATTTTAAAATTAGTTAAATAAGATTATAGCATTCTTACATAGTAAAATTATTTTGAGTTCTTGGTTTTTCTGGAAGGCATTTCTAATGATGAACTTTTAAAGTTGTAATGTGATGTTAAACATAGATAATTCTCTACTATACTAGATAGGAATTCCAACATATTAACAATTCATATCATTAGAGAGAGACCCTTAGCTTATTAACGTTTTTTATATTGACCTTTTAATGGTTTTCACATTCCCTCAACTCCTCAAAAGTATCTCAAGTATGTAATTCAAAGGAAAAAATAGTTTTATTTGAATCACTATTCACATTTGAGAATACTGTACTTTCCTTCTTTCCTTCCCTCCTTCCTTCCTTCCTTCCTTCCTTCCTTCCTTCCTTCCTTCCTTCCTTCCTTCCTTTCCTCCCCTTTTCCTTCATCTTTCTTCTATTTCCTCTCTCTCTCCCCTCTCTCATATAACCCTGGCTGCCTGGAACTTCCTATGTAGACCAGCTTGGCCTGAAACCCATAGAGATAGGCCTGCCTCTGCCTCCTGAGTTCTGGGATTAAAGACATGAACCACCATGCGGGATCACTTTTCTTTGCTTCAAAACTATATACAATTAAGACAATGAAAAAGATAGAAAGAAAAGAATTATATATATATTATATATATATTATTATATATATATATTAATATAATATATATATGATGGTGAGTTGGTTCGTAGATTAAGGTGCTTGATGCTAAGCCTGATGATCTAGTTTGATACCTGACACCACATGATAGGAGAGAACCAACTCTCACAAGCTGTTCTCTGACCTGTACATGTGCTCCATAGTATGCAGGTGCTGTCTCCCCCAAATAAACATATTTCTAAAAAGAAATATAGGTGAAGTCATGATAATATGCATTTTCTTTTTTGACAGAATATCTACTTAATCTTTTTATCTTTATTTTTTAATTTTAATCGAGCTTTTATAATTTGTACAATAGTTCTTAATCAAATTTAGGCCCCTTCTCCCATCCATGCTCCCCCATCCCCCACCAGACTTCATGCATTCCATCATACAGGTGAGGTTGTATCCAGTCAAGTATTTGTACCTGGATATCCTGAGTGAAAGTTCATCCACTGGAGCCTAGTCAGTCCCTCTAGAGATCATAAGTAAAGCCTTCTCTCCCTCACCCAGTAGCAGGCAGTGCCCAGTAGTTCTCAGTCTAGGGTTGGCCTCTGGGCCATTTCTCTCCTCTTCTCTGGGCCCTTGTTTGGTTGAGTTGGCATGGGTCCTATGCTTGATGCTGCCATTGCCACAAGTACACATGTGCATGTTTCCAGTGGCCTGAAAGCCTCTGCTCCCCTGTGTTCATGAACCAGCTCTGGCTCCTACAATCTTTCTGCACCCTCTTCCACAATGGTCCCTGAGCTATGGGTTGGGGAGGTTCAATATTAGGAGTATTATCCAGGCATACACACTCTTCAGTCTCTTGTTTTCCAAAACTTGCACAGTTGCTGCCTTTTGTGTGCATCGCACTATGTTGTATAAGGAAGCTTTGCTGGTGAAGGTTGAGGGATGTATTATTTTTCTCTCTACCCTTTGTTCTGCTAGGTTCCATAAGCATTAGGTATAGAGGTGCAACTGTAGATGTATCACCTAGGACTGGGCATCTCTCAGACATATATTCTCTGTGTCTGACCAGTTCTGGAACTCTGCAGTAGCTTCCATTCGTTGCAAAAAGAAGCTTCTTTGATGAGGGGGTGTATGGTATGCTCATCTATAAATATAAGAACCATATTTAGCTTATGGAAACAAATTTCATTTGTATAGAGATATGACAGAGCTAGGGTTTTCTCTAGATCTGTGTCCTCTTCAGCCATGTGTACTTGGCTGAGTTTACAATACCACCCATGAGTTCACTCCCATCGAGAGGGCTTTAAGTCAAATTAGGTAGCTGTTAATTATATCCCAGATGAGAGTACAACTACTACACCAATAGAGGTAGATTGCTGTGCCAGTTGTTATGGTCATTAGGCTTTAGGGCTGGGTAGGACAATTGATTGATCTCCTTTAGCAGTTTGCATATTATCGTCTAAGATTGTGAGAGCTAAACTTCAGGTAGAAGGTTCCAGATCAATTCCTGCTCCATTGCCTACTTGAAATATGCCCTGTCTTCAGCAGTGGGGCCTTATCTTTCAGTTCTGGGATATAACCAAGAGCTTTGGCAATAACTGGTGTCATTTTGGGACTCTTTTGGACTATTCTTACCAACCACTCAAAAAGGGAGTCTCTTTTGTCTGGCACTGTGTTTGTTCCTTGCCAAACAGTCCCTAGGTTGACTGTGGTGTGTGTGTGTGTGTGTGTGTGTGTGTGTGTGTGTGTAATTATTAGTATATATATATATATATATATATATATATATTTGGATACTGAGTGTGAATCTCTCATTGGGTTACATGCTTTTGTGCGTTTGTGTTACTTCGCTTCATATGGCACTCTCTAGTTCAATCTATTTCTTGCAAATTCCATCTTTTATTACTGGTGCATGGAACTCCATTGTGTAAGTGTACCACATTTTCATTATTCGTTCCTCAGTTGAGGGACATTTAGGTTGTTTCCATTTCTTAGCTATTGTGAAGAAAGCAGCAACAAGCATGGATGTACAGGTGTCTCTAGAGTGTGATGAGTCTTTTGAGTATATGCCAAAGAGTGGGATAATTGGATCATATGGTAGATTCATTTTTAGTTTTTTTGAGAGTTCTCTACATTATTTCCCATAGTGGTTGCCTGAGTTTGCATTCCCACCAGCAGTAAATGAGCATTCTCCTTTCTCCACATCCTTGCCAGCATTTGCAGTTGTTCATTCTCTTGCTCTTAACCAACCTGACTAGGGTAAGATGGAATCTTTTTTATTATAAATTTTGTATTGATTTTTTGTATTTTATACATAATTTTTCAATCAGCCTTCATCTCCTTTATGCCCGCTTTCCCCTAGGCATCCTCCCGCAGCTCCCTCCCCCTGGAGTTCCATTGCTCCAGAGTTTGGTACATATATGTTCATGATTGTAATATCTTCTTGACTAATTGTTCATTTGATTAGAATTAAGTAACCCTCTTTATCTCTTCTGATTAGTCTTCATTTGAAATCTATTTTTTTCAGATATTAGAATTGCAACACTTGCTTGCTACTTAGAGCCATTTGCTTGGAATATATTTTTTTTCATCCTTTCACACTAAGGTAGTGATTCTCCATGGAAGTGAGATGAGTCCCTTGGAGACAAAAAATGGGTTTTCTTTCTTCAACTATTCTCATTCCTCAGCCTCTACCATCTCTGGTCTGCTTCTTACACTCAGCAGTTCAGCCTGGGCCTAAACATGAAGCTTTACTGGGCTTCCAGGTTTTTTATTTTTAAATGAATTCCTCTGTCTGTAATGCCTTTCTTCACCCTCTCTTGTGGACCCTCTAATCATTTTTGAATGACTCATAGGAACGTGTTCCTAGGATATCATAAGCCTACATATAATATCAAAATATAAGATAATAGCTATAATATAATTTTCTTAGCAACAATATATTAATATATGATTGAGTATGATTTCTGAGTGAAAATTAAAGTAAAACAAATGAAATATATGACCTATATTCTGACTTAAAAGCAAAATATTCCATATGTTACAAAATATACTTATTTTTACATAAAGTTTTTACTTTACATAAAAAAGTGGGTAATTACATAAAATTACCTATAATTGCATGGTTTATGAAAAATAGAGCCCTAGCATGATATTGCTCACTTAAAACATATAAGTATATTATATGTTAAATAAACCTTCAATTTAAAATCCCATAAGCTTTAATAAACAAAAGGATTTGGGAGTATGCAAATGGCCTAAATTATTTTATAAACCTCTTCATAAAAATTTGCAATGATATGTATCCAATAGTTATTAAACTTATAGTTATAATCATTCTATTTCTATTAGAACTACCTAATCTGGCTTATTACTTTAAAAAAAGTTGGGCTGGAGAGGTGGCCTAGCGGTTAAGAGCGCCGACCGCTCTTACAGAGACCGCGGGTTCGATCCCCAGCACCCAACCTGGCGGCCGAGAAACCGTCTGAAAAACTCCAATTCACAGGAGAACTCCAGTTCCAAGGGGAATCCGGAGACCCTCATTCTGACCTCCGCGGCATTGCAGGACACGGGTGCAGCAAACCTGCATGCAGACAGTACAATTGATAACACATCAGAAATAAATAAAATTAAAAAAAAAAAATTAAAAAAAAAAAGTAACTACTGGCACATGATGAGATAGAGAAAAATGTTGCTATATACTAATACAGTAAAATAATATGCAGAAAATGGAAAGTATTGCTGTACACAGTATGGATGAATCTATATTCCAGAAAAATCAACCAGAGAATAAAATTCATAAAATTCAAGAATAGGCAAAATTATCCTGTAATGGTAGAATAACCATTATGGAAACTTTCTTGGAGATTGGTGGTACTGTGATGAGGAATAAGTGTGAGGGAAATTTCTGGATGCTGGAGAGGTTCTGTGCTTTGATTTGAATAGTGATTATGGATTGCATTGCTCTTTATGTGCACAGATTATAATGCATAAATTTTGTAAGTGAATTATGGACTATGGTAATATGACACCGATGCATAAAAAATTAAATGTCACTAAGATTAAAGAAAAGCTTAAATTCCTAGTGGGGAATGAGCACTCACTTGGAAGAGGGAAGACAGAGAACAGTAACAACTTTAGCTCCGATATTTGTAGCTGGCACTAATGAAGTTCCCATGTATAAAGACTCACAGTCCCTTCAGCTTGGGAAACCAGAAAAATGAAGTTAAAATAATATATATATACATATTTAGATGAACAGTACAAACTGAGTTCACATTGACCTTGAAAATGACACAGTGGTAAATCAATGGAAGAAAAAAAAATACTGTATTACACAAATGATACCAGAATAACTGGATAATCTGAGGAAGAAGAAAAAAGAATGCCAGTCTGCTTTTCACAGCATTTATATAAATGAATTTAAAATGGAAGATGCTCCTAAATGTCAGAAGTAAAGTTTTAGATTATGGTGAGCGATTATGGGGGAATTCTTTGTTAATTCTAGAGAGACCAATATTTCATAGACATAAATTACAGGCAAAGCCACGATAAATTTCCATCAAGATTATTATGGTCACCATTGCTTTTTAAGTTAGGTGAGTGGAGGATTGCCTTCTGGTAAAACTGGTTGACCTACACAAGCCACTGAAGAGTGAAATTGTCCTGCTGACCTGTGTGGTGAATGTACACTCAAGGTCCCAATAGTGTGGTGAGCTTTTAGTTTAAGAGCCAAGGTGAGCCCAAACCATGGTTATCCCTATCAAACCTGGTACTTGGTAAAATAATTTAAAAATATAATTAAAAATACTTTGAACAAAATTAACTTGTAAGTTGTTGGTCAGGGAGAACTTTGAGGCCCCTGAAATAGTACAGGTTATTGCCTTTGCTGTTAATTGCCCAATAGAACAAGATGGTAAGACTCTACTGCTGAAGACAGCATTGGTTTCAGGACATAGAGAAATCCCGCTGGAGTTGAGTGGGAAAGTGTCCTCCCTGATGGCTAGTCTTTATAGTGCCAAAGGGGTTTTGCAGGCTGCTGGGGGCGAATTGCCATCAACAGTTTACTCAGCTATTGACCCTAGATGCTACACTAGCAACTGCCCAGACAGATGCGCCCACTGGTACAATAGTGGCAAGTTTGTTATGGGGGTAAGCAACTGCCTTCTGATTGGGTTTGAGGCCTGCTCCACAGGAGTGAATTTACTTTTGGTACTATGAATCAGCCAAAAGCCCATGGCTGGGGATGTCAGGTGCTGATGAGGGAGCCTCTGCTGCTTTCATGGTTGGGCATGATATGCCTGGAACATTTTGTTCTATTTTTTTTCCTGTTTATGCCCATAGATCACTGTTGCTCTGAGTTTCTGTCAGAGAATTTTATTTTGTAGTAGATAGTGGTTGGTACCAAGACTCCCAAGTGTTCAAAGAATTGAGAATAACTGATTGTTGAAAATAGAGCCCTAAATGAGGCATCCATATTGCCTCCCTTCAGAGTGAGACCATCAATATTCTGTCATGAATAAGGGAGGGTATTATGAGGAGTCATTCCTCTATGAGTATATAAATGCAGCCAATTTTTCTTCAAAGAGGAGGGACATTTTCTTCAGTGGTATAGCTCCTGGTAAGGTGTCCATTTTCCTGTAAATTACCCATGTTCCTGTGAGAAACCCTAATTAAACTCAGTGGGTCATACACATACAAAGACAAGACAAGGCAATGGAATGGGATCAGTGGGGATATGAAAGGAGAGGCAAAAGCAATGATTAAATATATGTGCAAATATGATCAAAGCACATTATATGTGCAAGAAGATGTTATAATAAAACCACTGTTACATATGATTAATATATGCTAATAAAACCCCAAAGATAACACTTCCATGTCATTGTTCCCTGGCTGAGAGTAAGAAGAGTTTTTGTTACCTAAAGGTATATATGCCTTAGTAAAAAGTCACAAGTTTAACATACAGGAAATGACTAGCAGGAAATTCCTTTGTTATTTGCAAGCTTTGGGGGGCAACTGTGATTGAAATCTGTTCTGATGCTTTATAGCCTGAGTTTTTGGTGTAATCCTTAAATAAGTCAAAAGAAGGAAGAAAGACTGAAATTAAAAGAAGATAAAACCTGAGCAGTATATCCTTAAGATCATCACAAGGAATGGAAATATAAAACACTAATGTTCATTTCACTTAAAACATTCTTAATGATAAAATTCAGTTGAAAGGAAAAAATTAGAAGGACTCATCAATATTTATAACATGATGGAGTAGAACCTTTAAGAAATGACATTGGGGCTGGGAGATAGCTAGCGGTTTAAGAGCACCAACTGCTTCTTGGCAGAGGACCTGGGTGTTCGATCCCAGCAACTCCACATGGTGGCTAAGAAACCGTCTGTAGACTCCAAATTCCAGGAGAACTCCAGTCTTCGGGGGAACTTCTGAGAACCTCTTCTGACCTCCGCGGCATTGCTCGACCACGGGTCACAAACTTACATGCAGACAGTACCATTCTACATATAAAAAATAAATAAAATAAAAAAGAGGAAACAATGGACATAAAAGATAGAAAGTGTAAGTAATATTTATATAATGCACAAACTGGTACAAAATTATTTAAAAGTATAGTTTGTTAAATAAAGTTCTGTATTGCAACTACCAATAAGATGAGATAATAAACAATAGAAAGGATAAAACTAGTCTACACATGCCAATCCAGAGACAGAAAAAGTTAAAATGAGCAATAAAAATTCAACTATATACCGTTTGAATCATTACTAAATATAAAACAGATTTTTAAAAAAAAATTATGGGAAAGAGTAGGGAGATTCCTTTAAAAACCAAAAATAAAAACTTAAAAAATAAATCAAAACAAATATAAAAGCAAAAAAAAAAAATGAGAATGAAATTATTATTTCAGATTTCCTATCCTGAGACTTCCCTGAATCCTAACATCTCAGCTCTCTGGCCTCATTGGGTTGCTGGAATCCTTGCTTGTCCCAGATCTGCATGCCCCCGACCCCAACTCGCTGTGGCAAGTTCCCCTGCCACCCTAGCTCTCAGGTCTGCTCAGCTCACTAGGATCCTGCAATGCCTCAGATCTGCAGTCTCACCTTGCCTTTCTTGAGAAGTCCCTATGCCTTGTCATCTCAGCTCTCCTACCTCCTTGGGTCATTGTGATCCTTGCCCATCCATGTGCTCCCCCAGACTTACTGTGGTGAGTTCCCTCCACCATCTCAGCTCTCAGACCTGCTTGGATTCCTGGGATATTTTGCTCCCAAGGCCTGTGAGCTCCCTTAGCCAAACATGTCAACCAACCTGTTTCCTAGCAGCCATCTAGCCCACCCTGCTGATCCAGGAGTTGATTCTGGAACCACAACTCAGAAGTTGCATCTGTCTCTAGGTGAACTGAGATAATTTCTTGCACCCCATTTGCACATCACCATAAAGTGGCACCCAAACTGAACACCATGCACCACAGCTAAGCCGTAAGCTTACAAGTTGGGGAAACAGCAAAGAGAGATATAAATATTCAATGAAGACAAGACCACCTACCCATATAAAGAATTACCACAATATAAGTCCAGATACCCAGGTCTCATTGCATAAAACACAGACTACATGAACAAGCATGATGATATGTCAAAGTCCAGAAATTAATGACCTATTGTAAAATTTCCTGACAATAGCAAAGTAAGATATGCACCAGACAATGATTTCAAAGTAGCAATTATAAATATGTTAAGAAGCTCAAAAAGGAGATTACTAAAGACAGTGAAAATGGTAAAAAACATAGTTGAATGAAATAAGTAAAATAATTCAAAATATGGATTATAAAAAGAAGTTCAAATAAAAAGACCTCCCATGCTCATGGATTTGAAAAAAATATAGATATAGTAAAAGTCCATTTTATTCTCTATTAAATACAGACTTACTGCAAGGTTTGTTCCATCAAGTCCCCATGAGTTTTCTTCACAGACTTGGAAAAAAAAATCATCCTCTCCT
>VZQC01014371.1:215435-227535 GCA_009823505.1 Rhizomys pruinosus | reverse complement strand
TTGAACTCACAAAGATCCACCTGCGTCTGCCTCCCAAGTGCTAGGATTAAAGGTGTGCGCCACCATGCCTGGCTGTTCACTGTCTTTTTCAATCTAATATCACTGAGTACTCGGTCTATGTCATGGCCATTCTAAGCATCTTGCTTGTAGTTTTGTTTTGTTGTTTTAATACAGTGCTGGGATTAAAGGAGTGCACCACCATGCCCTGCCACTCATATATTTTTTTTTAAATCGAACTTTTGAGCTGGGCGTGGTGGTGCATGCCTTTAATCCTAGGACTCCCACTCGGGAGGCAGAGGCAGGTGGATCTTTGTGAGTTCAAGGCCAGCCTGGTCTACAGAGTGAGTTCCAGGCCAGCTGGGACTAAAGGGAGACCCTGTCTCAAAAATACAAAAAAGAAATAAATAAATAAAACAGTTATGCACAAGGCATGTAATAATGTAGTGGGACTGACTGGGAAAAAGTTGGATTAGGCATGTTTGGCTAAGTGAAATAGCACATAGTGACATATCCAGTTTGAAGGGAAACTGGAGCCTTTGCAAAATTGGCAATGGTGTCGAACGGTAGAACACTTTTACGCTAATGAGTTTACCACTCGAGTACAAATAGCATTAGGATACAGCTGTAAGGCTTTCTAACTTTAGGAAATTGATGTTTTCCCTAAGTTGTCTTTATACAGTTGTATCAACCACAGATCAGATTAAACAAACAAACAAACAAACAAAAACACAGGGGCTGGAGAGCACACTGGCTGTTCTTTCAGAAGACCTAGTTTTGAATTCTAGCTCCACGTGGTGGATAACAATTGTCCATAACTCCAGTTCCAGGGGATCAGATGTCCTCAGCTATCCTCCATGGGCATTGCACGACAAGGGTACACTTATGTACATTCAGACAATATACTCATACATGTAAAATAAAAATAAACTTAAAAGAAAAACACAACATGCTCCAACAAAATCCTTTTCAGGGGTTAGAGAGAGAAATCAGTTAAGAGCATTTGATGCTCTTGCAGAGAAACTAGTTTTGATTCCAAGTACACATATCAGGTAACTCACAACTCTCATTCCAGGAGATCCAACACCCTCTTCTGGCCTTTGTGGGCATCAATATTCATATGGTACACACATACATTCAGACACACACACAAAAATGTAAAATAAAAATAAATCTGGGCTGGAGAGCTAGCTCAGTGGTTAAGAGCACTGACTGCTGTTGAAGAGGACCTGGGTTCGATTCCCAGCACCCACATGTCGGCTAAGAATACTCTTTAGTGCAGGGTGAGGTTGCACTACCACCTGGGAAGTAGAGGCAGGCGTATCTCTATGAGTTCAAGGCCAGCCTGCCTGGTCTATAGAGTGAGTCCCAGGCAGGCTGGGGCTATCAGGAGACCCTGCCTATAAATAAATTAAATAAATAAATAAATAAATAAATAAATAAATAAATAATCTGTGAGACTGACACTAAATCTAGGGGGCTGGTGATATGGTTCAGTGGTTAAGAGCATTGGCTACCTTTGAAGACCTGGGTTTGGTTCCCAGCACCCACATGGTGGCTAACCACTTTCCCTAATTCTAGTTCTAGGGGATCCAACACCCTCTTCTGGCCTCTGTGGGTAGTGGACAACATATGTGCACTTACATACTGGCAAGCAAAGCACTTATACACATAAAAATAAAAAAACTAATGAAAAAATTAATGTTTCCTTTTTAAAAATTCTAAAAAAAATGCCGTTTACAGCCTGGACAGTGAAGTGGCAAGACATTAGCAGACCTTAAATTGCAGCTATTTCTGGATCCACTGTGTGTCTGCTCTCTTCTTCAGGCCTGCTTTTTCTGGAATCAAAGTCCCAGCACAAGATTCCATTTTGTCCCAAGATGCAAAGAACAGCAAGGAAGACATCTTTTATTCCACATCCTTTATTAACCATGATGGAAACCTAGCTAAAATTTTTCACTATACTTTTTGCCAAATCTCCTTGAGGTAGTATGAAGGCTTGGTGGATAGCCTTTCAGTTTGATCATTTCATAGGCACTGTCAACTACTTGTTTGTGAACCTCTTTCCACTGTTCCTTATTTGAATCAATACCCAATTCTGGGTTGAGATTCTTTAGGGAGACCCTAGCAACATTCACTCCACTTAGACACACTGGGGTCTCCATGCTCCCCACAGACCCTTCCATGATATCTTAGCAGGAGAGCTCCCAGACATTTCCCATCAGATCAGGAACTAGGATGAATCCAGATTATATTCACTTCCAATAACATGGGTTTTTTTGGGAAAGCCAGTTGTCTTCCATGGAACAGAGGTTAAAATAGCTGCTGGATTGGAAATAGCAAGCAACTTGCAGTTTGGACTGTATTTCTAAACATTAGGAATGATGAAGTTACAGATGTTCACATAGTGCTGGACCAACCTTTTGTTGATGTGCCCCAGCTGTGATAATGACCGGCTTGGAGTTTGCAGTCACACTAGTCTTTGCCAGAGACAAGTTTTTGGTATCTAAGAAAAGGGCTGTCATACTGGAGATCATCATTCCCTTCCATTTGTTTTCCATGACATCAATAAAAGCAAGATCACTTTGCTAAATCCTTCATTAAGATACTGATGGCATGCCGGGCGTGGTGGTGCACACCTTTAATCCCAGCACTTGGGGCCTGTTATTCCTGAAGAATACTTACAGTCAGATGATTCTTGAGGCTTGCCATCCTGGATTTGAAATCAAAGGAACCAAGAGTGCACAACGGGCAGATGTTGAAGGCACTTTAGTAGATCCAGACTCTGGCAGAAGTTCTAGCCCCCTTTTTAACATTTTTTTGAGAGAAGATCTCACTCTGTAGCCCAGACTGACCTAAAATTCACTATATAGCTCAGGTTGGTCACCGACTTGTGGAAATTCTCCTGCCTCAGCTTATCACTGAGTGCTGGGTTTATAGATGTGAGTCCTAAACTCACCTCAATATCAAAGCAAGATCTATTTGGATTTCTACTGCAAACATAAAACCTCCTTAGCTGGGTGGAATGTATATGTCTATAGTTCTAGCAGTTGGGAGACAGAAGCAGGAGGATCAGGAGTTCAAGGCCAGCTTTGGGTATGAAGCAAATTGGAGGCCATCTTGGGTTACAGCAAGAAAGAGAGAAGAATCAATCAATCAATCAATCAATCAATCAATCAAATTAGATGCCTTGTTGTATCTCCCTGTGGCTTACCCTTAGAATAAGGCCTGTATTTACTTTAATAAATTTTAAAATTATATATATAATCTGTGTCTGTGTACATACATGTGAATGAAGGTGACATTAGAGGTCAAAGGCCTCCTCTGGAAATGGAGTTACAGCCAGTTGTGAGCTCCCTGATGCAGATGCTGGCCCTCCTTAAGAGCAGTATGTGCTAGCCGGGCGTGGTGGTGCATGCCTTTAATCCCAGCACTTGAGAGGCAGAGGCAGGTGGATCTCTGTGAGTTCAAGGCCAGCCTGCTCTACATAGTGAGTTTCAGGACAGCTGGGACTACAAGGAGACCCTGTCTCAAGAAGACAAAAACAAAAACAAAAAAACAAAAAAAGAAAAAAGAAAAGAAGAAAGAAGACAAAAATAAACAAGTGTGACTTTACAGTGTCTATCACAACAATTGGCCCTTCCCATAGTAAAAATCGCACAGCATGTACCAGAAAGCATTTAACCCATCCCTCTTATCTTCAAGTGAGAAAACTGCATGTTAAAGCACTTAGCCAAAGTCATACAACCAGTTGCTAAGAATGGACCCACTACCACAACCCCTTCCTGTCTTCAATACAGGCCTGCATCCCATCAGGATGCGCCTTACAGGGATTTATTTGCTTGTTTTTTGGCGTGCTAGCTAGTCACAATTAGTGACTCAAAACATAATTAACAAGGACTATGACAGTCAAACAGAAAAAGGATGGTGGGAATGGATACCAGTTGTATCGTACATGCACTTACTGCTAAAAATCCTTAACTTTTCTCATTATTAGTCAGAGATTGTGCTGGATAGCTTTGGTGTCAACTTGACACACCTGGGTTGAGGGAGCCTCGGTTGGGGAATTGGCTCCATTGGATTGGCCTGTGGCCACATCTGTGGTGTATTGTCTTGATTGTTGAGCAGTGACAGTATAAGAAGGCAGGCTGGGCATGAGCCAGTGAGCAAGCCAGTAGAGAGCAAGCCAGTGAACAGCANCAGAGATATTCCATTTGTCACAGAAATATGTAACAATTTCAGGAGCTTGAATTCAAATCATATCTAGAGTGAAGAAAACAATTTAAGACTATATTCAACAGGATGCAAATACGTAGTTTGACGTACACTTCCTGAGAGGTAGAGATTGGCTCGAAACTTCCTGCTTGGTCAGAACAGAGAACCAGGAGATTGGAAGACATGACTTACCTCTCTCCGTCTAGTCCCAGGGAGTTGATTAAAAATGCTGATGTGAGATTAATCATAACGAAAGTAGCCAAAACATAGCTCTGAGACAACTGTATTTGAGGAGGCACTTGTATTGTGGGAAAGAAATACCCAGATTTTAAATGAAAGGAAGTTTGATAAGCACATGACTTGCTGGAAAGCACAGAACAGAACAGGAAAAGTGTCATCGTCACCTTTCAGTCTCCTGGTCCTGAGCTGATGTGTTTCCTGTACTGCTACCCCATTGGTTACCCAAAGTTGCAGGCTTTTGTTAAAGAGGCCTAGCCGGGCGTGGCGGCTCGAGCCTTTAATCCCAGCACTCGGGAGGTAGAGGTGGGTGGATCTCTGTGAGTTCAAGGCCAGCCTGGTCTACAGAGCGAGCTCCAGGACAGCTGGTACTAAAAGGGAGACCCTGTCTCAAAAATACCAAAAAAAAAAAAGGAAAAAACTAAATGAGGCCTGTCTGCCACTTCTGATTGGGTATCTGTTTTTTTCTGCTGGGGTTGTGGATGGCGATGTAGCCAGTCCCATGCTGCAAATACAGGTCAACCCTGCTATTCTTGTTTTCTGCTAAGATAATTCTTTCTATAAAGGGACATTTTAAAAATCCCATTTTCAGGTTGGGTATGGTGGCACACAACTTAAAAAAATTTTTTTTATTCTTTATGTGTATGAGTGTACTGTCTGCATGTAGGTTGGTGCACCCATGTGGCACGATACCGTGGAGGTCAGAAGAGGGTGTCGGATTCCCCTGGAACTGGAGTTAAAGACGGTTTTTAGCTGCCATGTGGGTGCTGGGAATCGAACCCGGGTCCTCTGCAAGAGCAGTCAGTGCTCTTAACCGATGAGCCATCTCTTCAGCCCAGGGACCAGCTTTTTAGTACTTGGTTGCATGCTTTCATTTGGATAGCTTGCTTGGGTCCAGATTGTGGAGACCTGTTAAATGAATGTACTTTTTTTTTTATGGTCACAAAGTTACATAGTGATTGATTTTTGTGACCAGAGACCTCAGAACTCACCTTTGTAATTCTTTAAGGAACGATAGTCTGATATTTGATAATGTAATGTTTATTGTTACAGATTTTTTTTTTTTGTTGGCTTCCCCTGGAACTGGAGTCAAAGATGGCTCTCAGCCGCCATGTGGGTGCTGGGGATTGAACCTGGGTCCTCTACGAGAGCAGTCAGCGCTCTTAACTGCTGAGCCATCTCTCCAGCCCCAAATGAATGTACTTCTAAAAGCTTGACTGAATGCACTCTGCAAGTTGTATACAAAGCAGATAGATCTTTCTCTTAGAAGTTCAAGGACTCTGATGTCAGCAGGGGACATGTACCATACACTATTTAAAAGGCAGCTGGATGGAAGCCTTGCCTTTAATCCTAGCACTTGGGAGGCAGAGGCAGGCAGATCTTTGTGAGTTCAAGGCCAGCCTGGTCTACAGAGCGAGTTCCAGGACAGCTGGGGCTACAGGGAGACCCTGTCTCAAAAAGACCCCCCCCCAAAAAAAAAAAGACAGCTGGATGCAATCTTTGGGGTGGAAGATTATACACAAGATTGTTTGGCTGTAAATAAATTTGCTCAGACCATAAAACAAACAAACAACTGGAGGGACTAAGCTGGGTGTGGTGGCCCACGCCTTTAATCCCAGCACTTTGGAGGCAGAGGCAGGTGGATCTCTGTGAGTTCAAGGCCAGCCTGGTCTACAGAGTGAGTTCCAGGTCAGCTGGGGCTACAGGAAGAACCTGTCTCAAAAAGACCAAAAATAAAAAAGAATAGAGAGACTAGAGCTATAGCTCAGTGTTAGGAACTCTTGTGAAGTATGAGCAAGGCCTTAGGTTCTATGACAGAAAGATCATCAGCTTTTTATTTATTTTACTGGTATGCATTGGGTACTGAACCTAGGGCCTTTTGCACCTAGGCTAGTGCTCTATCACTAAGCTACACCCTCTGCCCCATCTATTTTTTTTTGTTTTTGGACAGGACGTCCTGTATCCTTGACTGGTTTCAGACTGGGTATGTAGCTGAGGATGATTTTGAACTTCAGAACCTCCTTCTTCCCCCCAACCCTCTCAGGTGCTGGGATTACAGGCATGTATCATCACACTCAGCTCCAACATTTTAATGTTTTAAAATGTTTAAAATTATTTTTATTTTATATGTATGAGTGTATTACCTGCATGTATGTAAGTGTACCGTGTCATGCAATACTTGAAGAAGTCAGAAGACATTGGATCCCCTGGAACTGTAGTTATCGCTAGTTGTTAGCCATATGTGGGTGCTAGGAATTGAACCTGGGCCTCTGCAAGAGCAGCCAGTGCTCTTAACTGCTCAGCCACCCCTCCAGCCCCTGTTGCTTTTTTAAGACAGGGTCTCACAATGTGGCCTGGGTGACCTGCAGCTCACAGAGGTCTGCCAACCTTTGCCTCCCCAGTGCTGGGACTAACATGTGCCACCACACTCGGCTCAATAAGGGCTTGTGTAGAGGATGCAGGAAGTTACATAACAGCTTTACACAAGGAGACAGTGTCTGCTCACTCCACCCTGCCATTTGGTGTTTGAGTGAGGAGGGGAGACATTGTGTTTGAGATTGTGTCACATTCTTGTCATGTGTAACTCAATATGTAGACCAAAGAGAAAAGCTTTGAGCAATTCTTTTAGTCTCCAGTGAGCTTTTGCTAGATGCCTTCCATGTAGTACTGAGCAGTCCTACAGGTGCCTTTCTTCCCTGAGCCTACCCCGCCTACCCCCTTCCAAGGTAATAACTAATTTCATTGTTTTCATGAAATATTCAAGGTCTTGAAAGATAGCTTTTTTTTTCTTTTCCAGACAGGGTCTCTCTATAGCCCCAGCTGTCCTGGAACTCACTCTGTAGACCAGGCTGGCCTTGAACTCACAAAGACTCGCCTGCCTCTGTCTCCTGAGTGCTAAGATTAAAGGCACACACCACCATACCCAGGGAAAGATAGCTTCTTAATGTAGTATGATGCTCAGATGAAAAAAATATATATAGCTTCTTAAAGATAGCTTCTTTTTGCATTTAATTGTAAACCATGAAAATTTTATTTAAAAAAAGAAAGCTGGGCATGATGGTGCATGTTTAACACCAGCAATCAGCAAGACACAGAGGCTGGGGAATCTCTGTGAGATAATGAGTTCCAGGCCAGCCAGGAATAAACAGGCCCTACGAAAGAAAGAAAAAGAAAGAAAGAAGAAAGAAAGAATAAAGAGAGAAAGAAAGAAAGAAAAATGGAAATGAAAGGCTGGGGGTTTGGGAATCAGACACAGTGCTAGAATGTTCACCTAATATTTGTGAGGCCCTGGATTTGATTCTTAGCACCATAAAAGATATATATATATATATCTCCATTATGCCTATTATTTTTTGAAATACATATGGTGCTGATTGTCTATTTTTAGTGCAGTGTAATCTATCATTGAGAAAAAGCTATTAATATAATTATATGCTAAGTGCATACTATACAAATATCATAGTTTTGTGGTTCAACTTGTTAATATATATGCAGAAAGGGAATATACTATATTGAGACTTTATTATAAAGCTTTCCTAAAGGATACATAGCTATATAGTCATTCCTTGATAAAAATAGGTCACATATCATTGAAAAATATTATGCCAAACAAAATTATAGTTGGTAATTTATTTACTTGTCTAGTGTTTCCCACCCAGCCCTTCTGACAGGTAAAATGTACACTTCTTAACTACCAGGAAGCCTGTCTGCTTTTTTCTTTATTACAGACCCAGAGTTTAGCTTGCCTCTTTTGTACACTGCTGCATTCTTGTTCTGAACAGTTTGGTACATATGGTAAAAAAGTATGTAAATGTATGTTAAATGAATAAAAAATAGAGAAGGAACTTTAAGAGATTTAAAAAAGTACTGATGGTTTGGAGAGATGGTTTAGTGGGTAAAAGCATTTGCCATGCAAGCATGAAGACCAGAATTTGAATCTCTAGGAGCCATGTAAATGCTAGAGGGTCATGGGAGCCTGGCTGTAATGCCAGCATGCAGGGTGCAGAGAAGAGATTCCCGGATCAAGCTGGCTAGCTACACTAGCCCAAGCAGAAAGCTCTGTTCAGTGAATGGCTCTGCCACAGTGTGCAATGTAGAGGTCAAGGAGGACACCTGATGTCAACCTCTAACCTCAACACACACCTGCACACATTTGCTTTTCTCCTCCTCCCCCTATATGCCCAAACACATGTAAACATGCACACACATACACCACATACACATTCAAAACATTAAAAAAAAACAAAAGTGGCCGGGTGTGGTGGCGCACGCCTTTAATCCTAGCACTCGGGAGGCAGAGGCAGGCGGATCTTTGTGAGTTCAAGGCCAGCCTGGTCTACAGAGTGAGCTCCAGGACAGCTGGGGCTACCAGGGAGACCGCAACTGTCAATTGAAAAGATCCAAAAAAAAAAAAAAAAAAAAAAAAAAAAAAAAAAACAAGGGCTGGAGAGCATGGCCTAAGCAGTTAAGAGCGGCCGACCGCTCTTACAGAGGATCCGGTTCGATCCCCAGCACCCCCATGGCGGGGTCCGAAACTCCGAATTCCAGGAGAACTCCAGTTCCATGGTTGAAAATCCGACCACCCTCTTCTGACCTCCGCTGGCATTGCAGACAGTACATTCAGATACACATTACAGAAATAAATAAAAATAAATAATTAAAACAAAACCGTGAAATTGAGTTAAAAACACTCTTTCCTTCGGTGGGATTCCCAGGGGGCTAGAGCTCACATCACCAGGCCTGGTAGCAGGTGCTGCTACCCGCTGAGCGTCCTGCAGCTCGTCTCTTTTGCTTTTTCTCTCTTTTTTTATTTCTATAAACTTTTTTTTGGTCTTTTCGAGACACACACACCCACCAGTTTAAAAGAATATTTTCTCATAGTTAGGCTGGGGCCAACAATCCCAGCATTCGACAAATCCCGGCATTCAGAGGCTACAGTGGGAGGACCTCTTTGATCTCAGGAGTTGAATACTAGCCTGGGCAACTGAATGAGATCTTAATTCAAATTAGGAAACTGCTCATAAAGGAAGTTCAGAATTATCAAAGAGATTATTTCCCAGTCAAACTTTAACAAGGTGGTTGGGGATATACTAAATAGATAAGTATAGTCAAATCTGCAAGCTGTGATCATTTGTACCCAAGACAATTTCTTTCTGGAATTGGTCAGCACTACTACCAAACTAAGAGTATATTCTTTTCCAGAATAGTGGAGAAATAATCAGGAATTTATGACTTGTAAAAGTAGAACTTCACTGTTTCTAAATGAAACAGATCTGACTAGAAAACCTTATAATATTTCAACTTACTTAAAACAGAAGAACTTTGTATAGAAGTGGGATTGTGAAATACCACTGCACTGACAAGTGAAAAGGCCACAAAGCGAGAAGGCGGTCCGGGTGGCGAAAACGCCTTTAATTCCTAGCACTTGGAGCAGAGGCACAGGATCTCTGTGAGTTTGAGTGCACAGCCTGGTCTACAGACAGAGAGTCCAGGATAGCCAGAGCTTACAGGGAGACCCATCAACTGTCCAAAAGACCAAAAAAAAAAATAAAAAAATAAAAAAAGAAGAGGCAGGAGCCTTTTCTGGGTAACAAGTCCCTGGGCTGGCAAGGAGCAAATGCACAGTGTTCGTTTTCTTTTCTTTGGCTTTGTGTGTATAATTGGTGGTGAAGACCAAACTCACTGCCTAACACATACCAGGCAAACTGTTTATAACTGCATAAAACTTAGGCAAACATTACAAATGTATGAGAGATGTATTTTTTTCTTACTTTTTTGGTTGTTTCTGTTTATTTTTATGGAGAAAAATATATGCATTTAGAATTAGCCAGCTGGCCTGTTTAGATGATCCCAGTTTTGTTGGCACCATCCAAAGCATCATAATCAGGGGCTATTCAGAGATAGGCCTTCTTCTCTCTCTCAGGTCTGATCAGACTCCTGACTTTGGCGACATCAGTGTCGTTTCTTCACAGCCTTATGATCTGGTGCTTGTTGGCCTTGATGCCCACAATGGGCACAGGTGTGCTGTTGTCCTGTCTTCTTTGTGGCTGACTCAGAGGTGGGAGGAATCTGAGGAGGTATAGAGGTCAAGCTGGTTTCTGCTGGGGGTGCTCTTGCGAGGGTACTTGGGTTGTCTCTGGAATTGCAGGGTCCTGGGCCTCTGGAAGGCAGGTGATGTGCAGGTCTTCTTTTTGTGGCTGTGGACGCCTTTCAACCACGCTGTCTTGGCTTTCAATGCTTTTGCTTTGGCTTCAGCTTTGGGAGGGGCAGGAGTTTCCTTTTTTGCTTTCAGCATCATTTTGATGAAAAGCTCTGCTTAATTTTTGAAATATTAAACATATTAGTGCATGAGTGTATGGATGATTATGTATATGTGTATGAGTATGTGTACATGTGTGATTTATGTATGTGATTTGTATGTGTATGATAAATGTGTGTGATGTACATGTATGTGTATGTGTGTGTAGGTGTGAACTCAGATTCACTGAGGTGTGGTATGTGGAAGTCAAAAGACAACTTTGGAGAAGTCAGTTCCTACCATTGGGTCTGTTGACTGAACTTAGGTCTTCAGGTTTGCTTAGTAAGTGCTTTTATTTAATGAGCCATCTGGTTGGCATGCTTTATTTATTTATTTGAGGCAGGTTTTCAGGTACCCCTGGCTGGCCTTGATTCACTATGTAGCTGTAGCTGGACTTGAACTCTTGATCCTTCTACGTCCACCTCCTGAGTGCTGGGGTTAAGGCATGTACTACCATGTCTGGATGTATTAGCTACCTATTGCTGTGTAACAAATTACTTCAAAACATAAATAAAACTAAGCATGGTGGCACTAACACTTGAGGGGCTGAGGTAGGAAGATGACAAGTTCAGCTAGGTTGGTATATAGTGAAACCTTGTCTTTAAAATAAAGGGCAATGAACTTAGGTTGTCTCTATAAGTAGGTGGGCATAGCTTAGTTGGTTTTTTCAGATTTGAGTTTCTTACAAAGCTCTTTTCAAGGGGTTAGCTGCTCCTTCAGTCATCTTAAGGGTGGTTACAAGGTATATATTGGAAAGGATTATTGTTTTCTCAGAAAGTTGGGAGATAGCCTTAGGTCTTCACTAGTTTATTTATTGCTTTTTTTCAGACAAAGTCTCATATAGCCTAGGCTGTCCTCCAACTAATTATGTGGCTGAGGGTGGCCATGAACTCCTGAACCCTTTGCCTCCCTCCTGAGTGCTGGGATCACCCATGTGCACCAGCACACCTTGCTTTTGCAGGTTGCTGACTAGAGGCCAGTTTCACATTTTAACTCATGAAGCCTGTCCAATGGGTACTGCACAGCATGGCAGTCGCCCTCATCAGAATGAGCCACTGAGATGAAGATGGAAGGCTCAGTCTTTGTTAGTGTAACCTCAGGTAGGACACTCTGCCATGTTGCCATATTCTACAGATTAAAAGTAAGCTCTAGCCTATTGGGTATGGAGGAAGTGCCACAAGCCATGAAAACAGCAGATGGGGTCATTGGGAGGGAGCCACACTGGAAGCAGCCTTCCACAGGAGCTATAAAAAGAAGGAAAAACACTAAGTACAAATGCCTGGGCCTCAAGAGGAAGATCATCTTATGTGTGCAGAGATGGTGTTATTGATAATGGTCACATTCGTAGTCAGG
>VZQC01014371.1:190294-214064 GCA_009823505.1 Rhizomys pruinosus | reverse complement strand
TTTTTTTTTTTTTTTGGTCTTTTCTGACAGGGCCTCCCTTTAGTTCCAGCTGGCCTAGAGCTCACTCTGTAGACCAGACTGGCCTTGAACTCACAGAGATCCTCCTGCCTTTGCCTGCAGACTAAAGGCATGCACCACCATGCCTAGCATAGAACTGTTTTTTTCAGCCCCTATTTCAAACATCCAATTAGGGAAGTGGAGAGATTGCTCCGCTCAGTGGTTAAGAGCACTTGCTGTTATTCCAGAGGACCAAGCTCAGTTCTAGCACCCACATTGCATAGCTCATAACTGCCTGTCATTCATCTCAGGGAAGCTACACCCTCCTTGGGCCTTCTCAGGCACTCATATACACAGCATATTACCACCCCCATAAAAAATTAAATTAAATTTTGTGCAAATATGGCCAGGCATGGTGGCACATGCCTTTAATTCCAGCACTCAGGAGGCAGAGGCATGCAGATCTCTATGAGTTTAAAGCCAGCCCGGTCTACTTAGAAAGTTCCAGGCCAGCTGTGGCTACATGGAGACCTTATCTCAAAAAAGAAAAAAAAAAAAAAGCAAATACATGAGAATATTAGAAGTAAAATATTACCAAGATAGCAGCTACTACTACCATGCATTGATTTGATATACAAATATCATCTCATTATTCCTTAAAAGATGGTATGGAGTAAATGTTATTGTTATTATATTATTTTGGTCTTTTTGAGACAGGGTCTCCCTATAGCTCTGGCTGTCCTGGAACTCACTCTGTAGACCAGGCTGGGCTTGAACTCACAGAAAACCACCTGCTTCTGCCTCCCAAGTGCTAGGATTAAAGATGTGCGCCAACACGCCCGGCGTTGTTATTATTATTATTAGTCTTTTTTTGAGATAGGATCTCCCTATAGCCCTAGCTAGCTTGGAACTTGCTATATAGACCAGGCTGGCCTCCATTTCACAGAGATACATCTGTCCCTGTCTCCTGAGTGCTGGGATTAAAGGTGTGTGCTACCATGTGCTGGCTATAGCTATATTGTAGATGAGCCAAAAAAAAAGGGGGGGGAGGGTTATTTTATATGCTGAGAACTGCATACTGGAAAGAAATGTTCTTGATCCTTGGGTGGCACCAACAAAGAATGATGTTAAAGCTTTATTCAGCTAAAAAAAATGCGTTTCCACATTTCCAATGGTATAAGCAGGGAGAGCAGGAGTGTTCTCAATAGGAGAAGCAACAGAAATGTAATCTATTAAGCAATTTACTTCTTTAAGAAAATAGGAAGCAGCCTGGTCTACAGAGTGAGTTCCAGGACAGCTGGGGCTACAGGGAGACCCTGTCTCAAAAAGACCAAAAAAANCACTCACTGGAAAGGCAAGCAATCATTTATAAGGAATGTAATGCAATTTATACATTATGTTAACCTGATTAGTGACTAGATTGATGCAGAAAGTCATCTGACATTCTTCAATCATTAACCATTTCTTTTTTATTATTTTTATTAAAAAAAGAGACTGTTTCATTTTATTATTATTAATTATTGGTCTTTTTGAGATAGGGTCTCCCTGTAGTCCCAGCTGTCCTGGACCTCACAATATAGACCAGGTTGACCTTAAACTTTCAGAGATCTGCTGGGATTAAAAGTGTGCACCAAGCTGGGTGTGGTGGTGCACGCCTTTAATCCTAGGACTTGGGAGACAGAGACAGACAAACAAAAAGGATGGTCGTGAATCTGCACACGAGTGGTGGAACCAAATCAAGTCCTTGGCAAGAGCAGCAAGTACTCTTAATCACTGAGCCATCTTTCTAGCCCCTACTCCAAGATCTTGCTTTAAAAGGAAAATTAAGGGGCTGGAGGGATGGCCTAGCGGTTGGGAGCGCCGACTGCTCTTGCAGAGGACCAGGGTTTAATCCCCAGCACCCACATGACGGCTGAGAACTGTCTTTAACTCCAGTTCAGGGGAATCCGACACCCTCTTCTGACCTCCACAGCATTGCATGACACCGGGGGCACAGACCTGCATGCAGACAGTGCATTCAAACACATTAAAAAAAAATAAAAAAAATTTAAAAGGAAAATTAAAACTCCAATAATTCTCTTTCTTTTTTTGTCTTCTTCAAGATAGGGTCTTCCTGTAGCCCCAGCTGCCTTGGAACTCACCCTGTAGACCAGGCTGGCCTTGAACTCACAAAGATCCGCCTGCCTCTGCCTCCCCAGTGCTACGATTAAAGGCGTGTGCCACCATGCCCGGCTCCAATAATTCTTTGAACACTGAAACATTAACTTTACAAATATTTCAAAGCTAACATAGATTTATCTGACTATACCATAATTCATTAAAAACTTGTGAGAAAATTTTGTTATAAGCACTGTTTTGCTTTTTCAATTAAGGAACCTTTGGAATCAGTTACATTTCTCAGTACTTGACAGGTTAGTGCAGGAAACCACAAATTGATGTGAACTAACTCAAAGTTCTCAGATGGGGGTTCAAGAGGGAAACTGAAATGGACTGTTGGGTACATTAGAAACACTATTAACGTTATGGACAGACAATAGCATGGTGGATACTGGGAAGAGAGCTCGGGTCCTAGTATCACAGACAGACAGGAAAGCACCGTCTCAGAAGAAAGTAATCAGAGCCCAAGAGGCAGAGGGTAGGGATCTCTTCTTATACTTCTCTGGGATTGGGGAGTATTTTTTTTTTTTTTTTTGGTCTTTTCGAGACAGGGTCTCCCTGTAGCCCCAGCTGTCCTGGAACTCACTCTGTAGACGAGGCTGGCCTTGAACTCACAAAGATCCGCCTGCCTCTGCCTCCAAAGTGCTAGGATTAAAGGCGTGCGCCACCACGCCTGNGAGAACTGCATACTGGAAAGAAATGTTCTTGATCCTTGGGTGGCACCAACAAAGAATGATGTTAAAGCTTTATTCAGCTAAAAAAAATGCGTTTCCACATTTCCAATGGTATAAGCAGGGAGAGCAGGAGTGTTCTCAATAGGAGAAGCAACAGAAATGTAATCTATTAAGCAATTTACTTCTTTAAGAAAATAGAAGCAGCCTGGTCTACAGAGTGAGTTCCAGGACAGCTGGGCTACAGCGAGACCTGTCTACAAAAAACCAAAAAAATAAAAAATAAAAAAAAAAGAAAATAGGAGGAAGAAACTTACCGGGGTAGGGGCGCCACGCTTAAATCCTGAGATTCAGCGACAGAGGAGTGGATCTTTGTGAGTCAGGCCAGCCTAGTCTAACCGGAGTGAGTCCAGACAGCGGGGCTACAGGAGACCCGTCTTAAAAAGACAAAAAAAAAAAAAAAAAAGAGACTGGTTCATTTTATATTAATATTGGTCGTTTAAATAGGTCCCCTGTATGTAGTCCCAGCTGTCCTGACCTCACAATAGAGGCCAGTGTTGACCTTTAAAACTTTCAGAGAATCTGCTGGATTAAAAGTGTTGCACCAAGCGGTGTGTGGTGCACGGCCATTTAATCCTAGGACTGTGGGAGACAGAGACAGACAAACAAAAAGGATGGTCGTGAATCTGCACACGAGTGGTGGAACCAAATCAATCCTTGCAAGAGCAGCAAGTACTCTTAATCACTGACCATCTTTCTAGCCCTACTCCAAGATCTTGCTTTAAAAAGGAAAATTAAGGGCGGAGGGATGGCCTAGCGGTTGGGACCGCCGACTGCTCATTTGCAGAGGACCAAGGTTTATCCCCAGCACCCACATTGACGGCTGAGAACTGTCTTAAACTCCATCAGGGAATCCGACACCCCTCTTGACCTCCACAGGCATTGCATGGACACCGGGGGCACAGACCTGCAGCAGACAGTACATTCAAAACACATAAAAAAAAAATAAAAAATTAAAAGAAATTAAAACTCCAATAATTTCTCTTTCTTTTTTTGTCTTCTTCAAGATAAAGGGTCTTCCTTAGCCCAGCTGCCTGGAACTCCCCTGTATGACCAAGCCTGCCAACTCACAAAAGATCCGCCTGCCTCGCCTCCCCATGCTACGAATTAAAGGCGTTTTGCCACCAGCCGCTCCATATTCTTTGAACAACTGAAACATTAACTACAAATATTCAAAAAGCTTAACATTAGATTTATGACATACATAATTCATAAAAATTGTGAGAAAATTTGTATAAAGCATGTTTGCTTTTTCAATTAAGGAACCTTTGGAATCAGTTACATTTCTCAGTACTTGACAGGTTAGTGCAGGAAACCACAAATTGATGTGAACTAACTCAAAGTTCTCAGATGGGGGTTCAAGAGGGAAACTGAAATGGACTGTTGGGTACATTAGAAACACTATTAACGTTATGGACAGACAATAGCATGGTGGATACTGGGAAGAGAGCTCAGGTCCTAGTATCACAGACAGACAGGAAAGCACCGTCTCAGAAGAAAGTAATCAGAGCCCAAGAGGCAGAGGGTAGGGATCTCTTCTTATACTCCTGGGATTGGGAGTATTTTTTTTTTTTTTTTGTTTTTCGAGACAGGGTCTCCCTGTAAGCCCCAGCTGTCCTGAAACTCACTCTGTAGACGAGCTGGGCCTTGAACTCACAAAGATCCGCCTTCCTCTCCTTCCCAAGTGCAATAAAGGCGTTGCGGCCACCACGCCTGGCGGGGAGTGGTTTTATGAGCTGTAGCCAGGCTTGCTGATTCCTAGCCAAGAGGTCAGGGAAGTGGGATGTGTAGCCACCAAGGTCCCCTTTTATGTAAACTCACTTTTCCAGGTGAGAGATCCCGGGAGTCTGTTAGCTATGGACTCACAATGTCTCATCAGTGTGCCTGAGGGTATCTGATATGCTGATCTATGTGTTGGTGGCCTGTGATGATGTAGGCCTGGGCAGTTGGATTTTTTTGTGTTTTTTTTGAGACGGGTCTTTCCTTTAGTCCCAGCTGGCCTGGCTCACTTTGTAGACCAAGCGGGCCTTCAACTCATAGGAGTCCAACCTGCCTCTGCCCCCAAATGCTGGGATTAAAGGCTGGCCGCCAAGCCCAGCTAATTTTTGTATTTTCAGTAGAGACAGGGTTTCACCACATAACACTGGTTGCCCTGGAATTTGCTATGTAGAGCAGGCTGGTTTTGAATACACATAGCTCTGTCTGCCTCTGCCTCCCAAGTACTGAGATTAAAAGCGTACACACTTAGCCAGCACCTAGATTTGTCCTTTCCCACTTCCACCTTTTTTTTTTGTCTTGAGACAGCTCCCTATAGCCCACTGGCCTAAGGAAACTTTCTATGTAGTCCGCTGGCCTTAACTCACAGGAAGATCCCTGCCCCCACGTGGCGGATTAAAGGCAAGCGTTAGACCAGGCTGGTCTGAACTCCCAAAGATCCGCCTGCCTTTTCTGCCTTCCGAGTGCTAGGATAAAGGCACACCGAAGCCCGGCTAGCACATTGCATTTTTTTTTTTGCTTCGTAACAGTTCTCCTGTAGCCCAGCTTTCCCGGAACTCCCTCTGTAGAACAGGCTGCCTCAAACTCACAAAGATCACACTGCCTCTGCCTCCCAAGTGCAGGAATTAAAGGCGTGCGCCACCACGCCAAGGCCGCACATTGCATTCTTAAATCAACACACCTTGTTTGTCCACAGAGTGGGAAACTTGGAAAATATTGTGCTGTTTTTTCTCAGCCTTAAGGTAAGTCCTAGTTTCTCATTTGTGTGTCTTTTTACAAGTCAGTTTAATATCTGATATAGCTCTATCTGGACACATATTAGTTTCCTGTTGACTGTGATAAAATACCACGACCAAGGAAGTGAAGAGAAACCCCAGAGTGGGAGGAAACCTTCAGTGCAGATACATTCTGACAAAGCATTGATTTCCAAGAATATATAATACTACTCAAAAAAGCAAAGAAAAAGGAAAACCAAATGACCCACCAAATAGATGAGCAAAGAACTGAACAGAGACTCACAAGTGAAGAATTAGAGAAGTCTGAGAAACATCTTAGAAGTGTTAACATCACTAATCATTAAGGAAATGCAAATCAAAACCACTTTTAAGATATCATCTTACTCCAATAAGTCTGGCTAGGATCAAGAAAACAAATGAACCCAAGTGCTGAGAGGTTGTGGGGAAAGGGAACACTCATCCACTGCTGTGGGAATGAAACTCGTACAGCCACTATGGAAAGCAATGTCTGGAGAACCCTTGGAAGATGTACAGAAGCTTTTGAGTTTTTGATGTAGGTCCCATGTGTCAATTGTTTACCTTATTCTCTGTGCAAACTGGCTGTCTGATTAAGAAGTCTTTTCTATGCCTATGTTTCTTGTAGTCTGCTGCCAAGTTCTTTTCTATCACCTTCAGAAGATATTTGGGTTCAACATTGAGTTCTGTTGATCATCTGGGAGTTGTACTGTACGGGGAGAGGTAGGGGTTAATTTATTCTTCTACAGGTGGTGTTCCAGTTTTGTCAACACCACTGCTGAAGATGCTGTCTTCTCCATTGTGGTTTCTTGGGCCCCTTGCAAAATTATGACTTATGGAAGATAGAATTTTTTCATGGCAGAGTAGTGGTCATGGTGGCCGAAGCAGGAAGCAGAGCTCCCATCTTTAACTGAACACGAAGAGAGAGGAGCTAGAAGTGGTGCAAGGCTATGAACTCTCAAAGCCCGTCCCAGGTGACTCACTTCTTCCAGCAAGGCTGCACCTCACAGATTTCATGACCGCCAGCCAGGAAATGTGTGTTCAAATATTTGAGCGTAGGGGGACATTTCTTGTTCAAACAAGCACATATAGTAAATGCATGTTTGAAGCACTTAGAATAAGTTTGCTCTGTGCACACTGAACTAATGTGGCAGTTTTAGTAAGTCCAGGAATGGCATACCAAAACAAACGAACATTAAAGTTGACCTTTGAGAGTACTAGTTTCTTTTGTTAAATTTATTGTGTATGTGGAGTTAGCTCTTTCCTGACTCAGGTCTCAGGCTTGGAGGCAAGTCCCTTTACCCACCCTGCTAGTTTCATTTAAAAGCATAGTGACAGCCGCCGTGTGGCCTAATCTAGCCACTGGAGCAAGCAGCCGGATCTTTGTGAGTCAAGGCCAGCCTGGTCTAACAGAGTGGGTTCCAGACGCTGGGGCTACAGTGAGACCATGTCTTGAAAAACAAAAAAAAAAAGCATCCTTTGACAGAGCGCTGGAGAGATGGCCTAGTGGTTAAGAGCACCGACTGCTCTTGCAGAGGACGCGGGTTCGATCCCCAGCACCCACATGGCGGCTAAGAACCATCTGTAACTCCAATTCCAGAGAACTCCAGTTCCAGGGGAATCCGACACCCTCCTCTGACCTCCGCGGCATTGCACGACACGGGTGTACAAACCTACATGCAGACAGTACATTCATACACATACATAAATAAATAAAATAAAAAAAAATAGTTATAGCTGGTGTGTGGTAGCACATGCTTGTAATCCCAGCACATGGGAGGTGAGGGCAAGAAGATCAGATGTTTAAGGTCAGCCTCAATACAGAGTTCCAGGCCAGCCTGGGTCACATGACACCCTATCTCAATAGCAAAAAAACAAAACCAAAAGCAACAAGTAGCTATAGATATTGCAACGATTTGGAGAGCAACTGAGGAAGACACCCAACATCACCCTCTGACCCTGAATGCCTGCCTCCGATGTGTACACATACATTAATACAGATACAAACTTTTTTTTGGTCTTTTTGAGAAACCTGTAGCCCCAGTTGGCCTGGACTCACTGTGGAGATCAAGCTGGCCTCAATTTCACGGAGTTCTGCGTGCCTCAGCCTCCTGAGGGCTGGGACTAAAGACGTATGCCACTACACCTGGCTTACAAACATAAAAAAAAAGTTTGATTTATTTGTACCATTTATCAAGTAGCTCTTAAGAGCCTCTCTAGCAAAAAGTAGATTAGATAAATTCTAATCGTGAGGATTTTTGAATTTTAAAAAATTGACAGGGTAGGGCCGGGCGTGATGGTGCACGCCTTTAATCCTAGCACTTGGGAGGCAGAGGCAGCTGCATCTTTGTGAGTTCAAGGCCAGCCTGGTCTACAGAGTGAGTTCCAAGACAGCTGGGGCTACAGGAAGACCCTGTCTCAAAAAGAAAAAAAAATTGACAGGGTAAAAGTATTTGGAAAACTAAGCTGTATTAGGAAACCACATCCTTGCTTAGCAATTATCTCATACAACTTCAAAAAAGGAGCTCAAGGTGCTCTTTCTGTGATTAGTGGAGACTGGTGGGTAACCCTGCTCACTGGAACCCTCCCTTAGTAACAGTTCTGCTGTCTTTTTTTCCATCCTTTCCTTCTGCCTCCCAAGTGCTAGGATTAAAGGCGTGTGTCACCACGTCCAGCTCATTTCATTTTTTTTTAACAATAAGTAATGAGTACCAAGCATCCTTCATGTAAAACCAATTTGCAAGCAGCTAATGCCCAAACCCACACAGCCCAAGGCTCCCACCATCCAGCTGGAGGGGCTTGTATGTACAATCATGTTGATCAAGTTAAGTGTCCAGTCTATATTGCTGTAGTTTCACCATTCACCCCAATCGCAGCCCTTACATTCTACCACACCCCCTCATTACCATCATGTGTTTCTTTGTTCTATGAAAAGGAGGTAAGAAAGTCTCTCATATTAAAACTTTGTGGCACCTGGAAGGTAAGGTTCATTAGGACTCATTATAAACAGTTGTTACAAATAGGATCCACAGAGATGTTTGATGCCTGTAGCAGACTGAGGCTTTTCTTCCTTTTAATGTTTAGATGGGCCAACTTCTCTGCTGGTATTTCTTGGTACATCCTGCAATGCAAAGCTGTATCTTTTTTATCTCAGCCATTAAGTTGGTGACGTTTTGACCTGTGGGAACATACAAATCTTTTCCCATAGTTTTAAGATTTAAATTGAAAAATTTGACAAAAAGGTTTAATATATAACTGTATCCCTTTTTAATTTTAGGTTATTTTTTTGACCCATGAGTCTCAAAAAGGCAGTTTGTAGTACACATACCTATAGGCAGGAATCAAGGTGTAAATTTTTATTAAGTTTACCCAATCTGTTTATCATTGACTGTATGTTGTTAATTTGGGAAGCAAACTTAATTCCTTAAATTATCCTGAAAATTAAATTTTTAAAAAATTTGCAGGGCCTGGTTGTTCCTAGCACTTGGGAGGCAGAGGCAGACATATCTCTGTGAGTTCAAGGCCAGCCTGGTCTACAGAGTGAGCTTCAGGCTAGCTAGGACTAAAAAGGGAGACCCTGTCTCAAAAAGACCAAATATATATACTTTTTAAATTTTATTTTTATGTGTATGTTATGCCTGCATATATGTAAGTGCACATGTGTTAAAGAGTTTGAACCTGGGTTAACAGTGTAGTCACTTTCTCCTGCCCTCCTTCCATGGCAGAAGCTTTTAAATATTTTTTTAAATTAAAAAAAATTTTTTTTATGTGTATGAATGTATTGTCTGCATGTAGGTTTGTGCACCTGTGTCGTGCAATGCCGCGGAGGTCAGAAGAAGGTGTCAGATTCCCCTGGAACTGGAGTTAAAGATGGTTCTCAGCCACCATGTGGGTGGCTGGGGATGGAACCTGGGTCCTCTGTAAGAGCAGTCAGCATTCTTAATTGCTAGGCCCCGAAAGAAGCTACTTTTATGCTTTCTAGAGGTTATATTTGGATGTGGCATATAGATTCACTGATTAGCACAGATACACCAGCACATATATATTTGTAGTTGTTACTGTCTCCCTGTAGCCCCAGCTGGCCTGGAACTTGCTATATAGACCAGGCTGGCCTTGTTCTTAAAAATATCTGCTTGCTTCTGCCTCCTAGGGGCTGGGATTAAAGGCATCATGGCTGACACATTTATATTTTTCTTTATTTTTATAAATTTTTAAATTTATTTTTGTATGTGTATGAGTGTATTGTCTGCATGTAGGTTTGTGCACCCGTGTTGTGCAATGCCGCGGAGGTCAGAAGAGGGTCTCAGATTCCCCCTGGAACTGGAGTTCTCTTGGAATTGGAGTTACAGATGGTTCTTAGCCGCCATGTGGGTGCTGGGGATCGAACCCGGGTTCTCTGCAAGAGCAGTCGGTGCTCTTAACCGCTAGGCCATCTCTCCAGCCCACATATTTATATTTTTAACAGAATAAAATGGCAAAGACATTTCAGATAATTTTTTAAAAATTCTTATTACACAAGTCTATATCTGTTTACAATCACCATGTATATACAATCATATACAACTATTTACAAGTATGTAATCATATGCATATGAAACTTGAAAAGGAGTATACAAAATACATGTATTAGCATACTGGGGATATTCATTATTATTTTATAACAGACTCAACAATATATCACACCACAAAAGATTATTTTAACACTAGAGAATCTTATACAGATGGATTTGTTCAAGAGCTTCTCTGTCAATGTCCTTTTGTGGGTATACGTCATAGTTCAACGGCACCTCTTCAACCCAAGAGGATAACTGTATATTAGTCTGTGAAAAAAAGTTCATAAACATGAAAATTTCAGAATGATCCTATTATTTAGAATTTAAAAATATATCATCCTAGCACTTGGGAGGCAGAGGCAGGCGGATCTTTGTGAGTTCAAGGCCAGCCTGGTCTACAGAGTGAGTTCCAGGACAGCTGGGACTACAGGGAGACCCTGTCTCAAAAAGACCAAAAAAAAAAAAAAGTTCCTTCTTATCCTCCAATGATTTCTCTTCCTTTCTCAACCAACATTTAAAAAAAATCTCAATATCATCCTAATTAAGTTACTCAATAGATTTTCATTACAATTAACAGGACTAAGTTTAGACACTGCCAAGGAATAAATTCTGTTGTACTAAATGATAAGCCTGTGGATTTGGAGACTTAACTTACTCTTATTTTGGAACTTGAAAGAAGAAAAGTGAATTATTTTATTTATTTATTTTTTTTAATTTATTTCTGTACGTGTATGAATGTACTGTCTGCATGCAGGTTTGTGCACCTGTGTCATGCAATGCCGCGGAGGTCAAAAGAGGGTGTCGGATTCCCCTGGAACTGGAGTTCTCCTGGAATTGGAGTTTCAGACGGTTCTCAGCCGCCATGTGGGTGCTGGGGATCGAATCCGGGTCCTCTGTAAGAGCAGTCAGCGCTCTTAACCGCTAGGCCATCTCTCCAGCCCCGGAAAAGTGAATTATTTTAATGAGACTAGTGTAATAATGATAATTAGGCTTAAATAATCAAAGACTAAAATAGCAATAGGAATACACAGAAAAACTGTTCATATATCCACAGTATTGTTGAGAAGCACTCTCCCTCCATATCCTGTATGAGGCTGTTTCCTTCACACTATAAACCTGAGCCTTCACAAAACTCAAAAGCCATGCTGCACACATCAATTTAAAATATAAAATTTATTTTTGTATTTGTGTGTGTGCACGCATGCAGAAGCACCTGTCATGTCTTGAGAGTCAGTTCCCTTCTACCATGTGAGATCTAGGGACTGAACTCAGGGTACCAGGCCCTCATAGCAAGTGCCATCTCATTGGGTCTTACAGGGTTTTTTTTTTGGAGGGGGGGGTCTTTTGAGACAGGGTCTCCCTGTAGCCCCAGCTGGCCTGGAACTAGCCTTATAGACCAGGCTGGCCTTGAACTCCCAGAGATCTGCCTGCCTCTACCTCCCAAGTGCTGGTATTAAAGGCAGGCCCCACTACGCCTGGCCTAAGACGGTTCTTAGCTGCCATGTGTATGCTGGGAATCGAACCCAGGTCCTCTGCAAGATCAGTCAGTGCTCTTAACCACTGAGCCATCTCTCTAGGCAGGGATTTTTTTTTTTTCTCCCCCCTTAAAGACAGGGTCTCAATATGTAGCCCTGGCTGGCCTGGAACTCATTATATAGATCAGGCTGGCCTGGAACTCACAGAGTGCTGGGATTAAAGGTATGTGCTACCATGCCTGTCCCCATCCTTTTTTTTTTTTTTTGAGATAGGGTCTTGTTATATGGATCAAGATATCCTAGAGGCCATTTGTGAACCTCCTTGTTGCTGCCTCTGGACTGTTAAAATTAAGGTTTGGATAGATATATGTATGTATGCAGTATAAAAACTCATTTTGGTAAGTGAAAGAAAAATCATTAAACTGTTATATATTGTATGTATGAGAATTATATTAACCAGAAAAAGTGTTATAAAAGGGATGTATTTGCACACCTTTAATCCTAGCACTTGGGAGGCAGAGGCAGGCAGATCTTTGTGAGTTCAAGGCCAGCCTGGTCTACAGAGTGACTTCCAGGACAGCTGGGGCTACAGGAAGACCCTGTCTCAAAAAGACAAAAAACAACAACAACAACAACAAAAAAAAACAAAAACAACAAAACAAAACCTAGAAATCAAGATTGGGGAAAAAAAAAAAGAGCACTGGCTGCCCCTGCAGAGGACCTGGATTCTATTCTGAGCACCTGCATGCTGGCTAACAACTGTCCATAATTCCAGTTCCAGGGGATCTGAGGCCCTCTTCCCATTTCCACAGGCATTGCATGATATGGATGTACTTGCAGGCAATACAGTAATACATATATAAAAAAAATAAAAGGGATGTGCATTAATGTGGCAATGGTATGGTCACACCCCTTGATGGGGTAGTACTTTCACTGAGGAAATGAAGGGGCAAATGGAGATTAATATCTTTATACATCTTTGGATTTACTTCCTTACTATAACAGCAAAGGGCTGGAGAGATTAACGGTTAAGAAGAGTGTTTGCCACACAATTATGAGACTGGAGTTCAGATCCCAGGTGATGCTAGAGTCTGTGCAGTTGACAGTGTTAATCATCACACTGAGGTAGGCAGATTGCCAAGAATTTGAAGGGAGCTTAGATTACAGAATGAAAATAAAATTTTAAATTGAATTGGGAAATCAAACTGCATACAAAATATTGTCTTCCACTCTGCTTGTTAGAGTCTAAAAACCTTGGACAACTCAACTTTATTTTGTGTGATAGGGTGTCTCAATATGTAGCCCAGGCTGGCCTCAAATGTTTAATCTTCCTGCCTCAGTTTCCCTAGTATTATAGGCATGCATCACTTTGCTGGCTAACTCCATTCCTTCTATTCTGGGGGACGGACTTATGATGTGTAGTTCATTTTTTAAATTTTGTTTTAATTTCTTAATTTTATTTTTTGAGAAGAGGGCTCTGTTGCCCAGGCTGGTGTTACTACCAGGTCAAGTGACTGCTTTTGGTCTCCTATGTAGCTTGGGCTATAGGCATGACCTCCGACCTCCCTCGCACCGCCACCTGGCTATGATGTGGATGTTTTAACACTCTTATCAACATTTACTAGTGTTTGTTAACATAAAACTTTGACCCTACAGTTATTAAAAATTGTGTACAGAAGCAAGGGAATTTATATTCAGATATGAATTACATTTCACTGCTCTTAAGGCCAGAAAATAAGCCACAAACCAGTCCTTAAGCAATAAAGTCTGACTATTCAATCATCTGTCACTATTTCAGACCGGATATTTCTAGAATGTTGTAATAGCTATCAGAAAAAAGCAGAAGTTTTGATAAGAAAATGTTGGAGGCCTGGGGCTATAGTACTTGCCTAGCATGCATGAGCCCTAGGTACAATCTCCACTGCCCTCAAAACCAACCAACCATGAAAAAAACGGTTACATACCTGAAGACTTGAGAGAGCATCTTCGAGACCTGGTACTGTCAGCAGTAATGACCCTTGTTTCCTTATGTTATGACTGACATAGTCCCAGGCTCTACAACATAGTCAAAACAGATATATTAAAACAGCAATGCCGGGGGTGGTGGTGCACATTCTTTAATCCCAGTGCTTGGGAGGCAGAGGCATGTGGATCTCTATGAGTTCAAGGCCAATAGAGAGTGCTAGGACAGCTGGGGCTACAGGGAGACCCTGTCTCAAAAAGACCAAAAAAATAAAACAAACAAACACACAGCAAAACAGTAATAAGTAACAATAATAATACTCTTTAGTAGCCTGCATCTCCATCTTGTTAATCTCAGTACTTTAACCTCATAATTTTACCAACACCCTTCAGGAACTGGAAAATTTACCAATTTCTAGTGTGTTGCTGTAGTTCTGCTTCCTGTGGGTAAATATATTTGCCCGCCTAGATTTCTAGATATTGCCTGCATTTTCTTTTTTTTTTTTAATTTTATTTCTGTATGTGTATGAATGTACTGTCTGCATGCAAGTTTGTGCACCCGTGTCGTGCAATGCCGCGGGGGTCAGAAGAGGGTGTCGGATTCCCCTGGTACTGGAGTTCTCCTGGAATTGGAGTTCCAGACGGTTCTCGGCCGCCATGTGGGTGCTGGGGATCGAACCCGGGTCCTCTGCAAGAGTGGTCAGCGCTCTTAACCACTAGGCTATCTCTCCAGGCCCCCCCCCTTTTTAGATTAGATCTTTAAGAAACCACATCAAGGCAACAAATCAATAGTTCAGGGATGGGATTCCTGTATAACGAGGCACCTGAGAAGCTTGATGGGATCAGCCTGCCCTAAAGCACGATGGAAAGGTATGTGCACGTGTGTTAGAAGGCAGCTTGTGTTCGAGCAGTTCTGTTCAACTTTTAGTGCTAATATGCATGCACTGGGCTTCTACCTTATGTATGATTTGGAAGTGCACTGCACCATGGGGAGCACTGATGAAGCAACACAGTGGAACCCATTCCTTGCAGTGAGGTCGGGGGTTAGGTGGGAGGGTAGCAGTGTCATTTGTACTTATTTAGATCCAGCAATGGCTAGAAGGTTTAACAAGTTTTAGAACTTATTAACAAAATAATAATGTCTTTTTTCTCAGGGTAGATGTAAGTCATGCAACCCTGTTCAATAACAAATGTGACTGTTTGTACTTGAGCTGTTTTTGTTGTAATGTGGATCCTAAAAATAATATACTTTAGTCTATTCACTATAAGACTGAAGAGTATTGTATACTAGCACGGTCTTATTGTTGGTTTGAGACAGAATGCCTTGAACCAGCTAAGTAGATGAATTCACTGCCTTAGAGTAATGTAGAAGTGATTAAATTAAATCATGTGGCCACTACTTCCTCAGGAATCATGTACTGTTTATGAATGAATATATATCAGAAAGATTATTTTTTGGGGGGGACAGGGTCTTACTAGCCCTGGGTGGCCCATGCTAGCCTTGAACTCAGAGATCTGCCTGCCTCTGCTCATGAGTGCTGGAATTAAAGCTATATGCCACCAGATGGCTTATCAAGAAAGTTTTACAAACAATCTAAATATGTAGTTTTTCCATATATAGTTCATCAACAGGTTTCATCATTCTTCAGCTTTCTGAATCTTTGTATAGTGAATCTCCAAAAAAATGTTTTTTTTTTTCAATTTCTTTTTTTTTAAATTTAATTTTATTTATTTATGTGTATGAATGTACTGTTTTGCGTGTAGGTCTGTGCACCTGTGTCGTGCAATGCTGCGGAGGTCAGAAGAGGGTCTCAGAATCCCCTGGAACTGGAGTTCTCCTGGAATTGGAGTTACAGACGGTTCTCAGCCGCCATGTGGGTGCTGGGGATCGAACCTGGGTCCTCTGCAAGAGCGGTCGGCACTCTTAACCGCTAGGCCACCTCTCCAGCCCCCTCAATTTCTTATAAAACATACCTGATGATAATTCATTCTTCAACAATTACATAACATTCTGTCTACCTGTCACTATTTTAAAAGGCTTTAAAAGCTGGTAGGTGTGGTGATACATGCCTGTGGCTCAGCTCTAGGGAGGCACCCCATAAGAGGATTTCAAGTTTAAGGGCAGCCTGAGATATACTACAAGACTCAGTCTCAAAACAAAAATGTGCCGGGTGTGGTGGCGCATACCTTTAATCCCAGCACTTGGGAGGCAGAAGCAGGTGGATCTCTGTGAGTTCAAGGCCAGCCTAGTCTACATAGTGAGCTCCAGGACAGCTGGGGTTACAGGGAGACCCTGTCTCAAAAAGACAAAACAAAAAACCCAACAACAACAACAACAACAACAACCCCCAAAATGTAGCCAGACGTGGAGGCGCATGCCTTTAGTCCCAGCACTAGGAGGGCAAAGGCAGGCGAAATCTCTGAGTTCAAGGCCAGCCTGGGTCTGCACAGTGAGTTTCAGGCCAGCTGGGGCTACAGGGAGAACTTGTCTCAAAAAGGACCACCCCTCCCAACCTCCCCCCAAACAAACAAACAAACAACAATAACAACAACAACAACAACAAAAAACCCAAACCAAAAATGTAAAGGCAAGAAGTTAATCATACTTTGTACACTGGAAATTATCTTTCAAGGGGGCATGGTATTACAACTTTGTTCATGGTGTGCTGTTAGTTAGCCGTTTAGTTGGTGACCAAAATTATCTTCCATTCTTACTGTTATGGATTCTATAATTCAAAATGTTTAAACTATTAATTTCCATTGAATGAGCTTCTCAAAATGCTTAAACTATTTCATAAGGACTTTAAGTAACTGGCATGGGTGGATGAAAGAATGTGAATGTACAAAAGATAAAGTAGTGGCAAGAGGTTTTGTCAACAAGCTACTCAATAATGAACTATTTTGCCTATAATTCTGTGCATTTTACCCAATGTGGAAACTTACTGACACTGGTATAATTCCCTTTCAAACATATACAGGAAGGAACTTTTGTGCATCTATGTGATTCACATGCCATTATGAAAGATAAGAAATCAACAAGCGCCGGGCGTGGTGGCGCACGCCTTTAATCCTAGCACTTGGGAGGCAGAGGCAGGCGGATCTTTGTGAGTTCAAGGCCAGCTTGGTCTACAGAGCAAGTTCCAGGACAGCTGGGACTACGGGGAGACCCTGTCTCGAAAAGACCAAAAAAAACAAAACAAAAATAAAGAAATCAACAAGCTTAACTGCTCAGAAAAATAAGGATCTCAAACTACAGTTGTTGAAATTTCCTAATTACTATAGGCTTTAATGGGCCATAAAGCAGCATGAGACAGGTAAGTCAGGAAGGTAGTCAGAGAATTGCTACTTTTCTCACTAAATAAACCCTAGGAACCTATTATTATTCCTTTAAGAATATTTTTCTTATTTATTATTTTCCATGTGCATGAGTGTACTGTCTGCATGCAGGTCTGTGCGTGTACCAGTGTAGTGCAATACCACAGAGGTCAGAAGATGGCGTCAGATTCCCCTGGAACTGGAGTCAAAGAGGCTCCTAGCTGCCATGTGGGTGCTGGGAATTGAACCCAGATCCTCTGCAAGAGCAGTCGGCGCCCCCAACCACTGAGCCATCTCTCCAGCTTCCCTTTAAGAATATTTTTAGAGGTTGGAGATGAAGCTCAGAGGTAAAGCACTTGTCTAGGATATATACAAATTCTGGGTTGAATTCCCAGCACTGAAAAAAACATAACAAAGATGGGCTGGAGAGATGGCCTAGCGGTTAAGAGCGCCGACCTCTCTTACAGAGGACCCAGGTTCGATCCCCAGCACCCACATGGCGGGCCGAGAACCGTCTGAAACTCCAATTCTAGGAGAACTCCAGTTCCAGGGGAATCCGACACCCTCTTCTGACCTCTGCGGCATTGCACGACATGGGTGCACAGACCTGCATGCAGACAGTACATTCATACACATACAGAAATAAAATAAAAAAAAATAATTAAAAATAAAACAACAACAAAAACAAAAACAAAACATAACAAAGCAAACCAAACCCCACATATTTAATCACTCCTTTTTCTAGGTTAATATTCTCATCCTTTCCATAAAATTGAGTTAATTCCTCTTATTTAATTTTTTTATTTTTTTAAAATTTTCTTGAGACAGGATTTCCCTGGAGTCCCAGCTGTCCTGAACCTTGCTATGTAGACCAGGCTGGCCTCGAACTCACAGAGATCCACCTGCCTCTGCCTTTCAAGTATTGGGATTAAAGGTGTGCTATACCACGTGGGGCCTCTTATTTTATGATAGTTATGATGTTTCAAAAAAGAAAGAGAAAAAAGAAACTAAGATAATAGCATAGTAACATATATTAGTTCACAGAAAAGAAAATGGAGACAGAAAAAAGTATAAAAACATTGTGGGGGTGCTGGAGAGATGGCCTAGCAGTTAACAGCGCTGACTGCTCTTGCAGAGGACCAGGGTTCGATCCCCAGCACTCACACGGCAGCTGAGAACCGCCTTTAACTCCAGTTCCAGGGGAATCCAACACCCTCTTCTGACCTCCGCGGCATTGCACGACACAGGTGCACAAACCTACATGCAGACAGTACATTCATACACATAAATAAATTAAAAAAACAAAACAAAACATTGTGGGGGCTGGAGAGATGGTGGCTAAGAAATGTCTTTAAGCTGGGCGTGGTGGCACACACATCCTAGCATTCAGGGGGCAGAGGCAGAGGTAGCAGATCTCTGTGAGTTCAAGGCCAGCCTGGTCTACAGAGTGAGTTCCAGGACAGCTGGGGATATAGGGAGACCCTGTCTCAAAAACAAACAAACAAACAAACAAACAAAAACAAAAACAAAAAAAAGAAGGGCTGGTAGGGCTGAAGAGATGGCTCAGGGGTTAAGGGCACTGATTGCTCTTGCAGAGGACCCAAGCTCAATTCCCTGCATCCACTTGGTGGCTAAGAAACTGTCCATAACTCTAGTTCTGACTTCTGTGGGCATTGCATGGAATCAGTGCACTCACACACATGCAGACAATACACACATACACACACACACCCCCCTCTCACCCTGCTCCCTCAAATTATATATATATAAAAAAAAGGTTGGTGAGACAACTCAGTTGGTAAAGGTGTATGCCACAAAGTCTGAGGACCTGAGTTCTGGCCCTAAAACTACACGATGGAAAGAGAGAAGTGACTCCCACAAGTTGTTCTTTGACGTCTACCCACATGCTCTGGCATGCATATAAACACTATAATAAATGTAAAAAAATTTAGATTTGTATATAACATTTTATAAAATTAGTTTTAAAAAATTTCTTATTTTTAACATATCTTTATTAAAATAATATACATGTAAGAAACTGTCAAAAGATTAAATAAAAAATTATTAAAAAATAAAATAAAGGGCTGAAGAGATGGCTCAGTGGGTTAAGAGCATGAACTCCCTTTGTAGAGGACTTGGTTTCAGCTCCCAGCACCTACATGGCCGCTATCAACAGTCTGTAACTCCAGCTCCAGGGGGTCTGATGCCCTCTCTGGCTTCTGCTGGCATTGTACACTCATGTTGCACTTACATACACATACAGGCAAAATACTCAAGAAACATAAAATAAAAATAAATAGCTGGACACGGTGGCCTACACCTTTAATCCCAGTACTCATGAGGCAGAGGTGGACAATCTATAAGCCTGACATACATAGGGAGTTCTAGGACAGCTGGGACTACAGGGAGACCCCGTCTCTCAAAAAGACCCTAGATAAATAAATAATTTTATTTTTTAATATTTAAAAAAATTTTTTTTCATTAATTTTATTTATTTCCGTATGTGTATGAATGTACTGTCTGCATGCAAGTTTGTGCAACCATGTCGTGCAATGCCGCGGAGGTCAGAAGAGGGTCTCAGATTCCCCTGGAACTGGAGTTCTCCTGGAATTGGAGTTTCAGACGGTTCTCGGCCGCCATGTGGGTGCTGGGGATTGAACCCGGGTCCTCTGTAAGAGCGGTCGGCGCTCTTACCTGCTAGGCCATCTCTCCAGCCCGATAAATAAATAATTTTAAAAGTTGAGTCTGCATTAAAAGTTAGTGGGAAAACATTATCACAGTAATCTGTTTTCATACCTTGCCAGATATATTTTAACAACAGATTCCTCACTTCAGTAAATAACATACCTGTTCTGTTCAGCCTCATTAAGGAAATATTCAAAGACATTATTCATTATAATGACATCGGCATTTTGCAGAAGTGCACTCTGGGTACAGATGTCTGCATGAAGCACCTAAAGAATGAATTCACATAAAGAATGAGAGCATTGCATAACTCAACTACATAAAAAATACCTACTGGCTCACAGACACTGCAAAGATTTTTAGTATCTGGTAAAAACCAAAAACTTGTAAAGACTTATTTGTTCTAGATTGATTTGTTTAGTTAATATACATGTAAGAAACTGTCAAAAGATTAAATAAAAAGTTATTAAAAAATAAAATAAAGGGGGGCTGGAGAGATAGCCTAGCGATTAAGAGCGCCGACTGCTCTTGCAGAGGGCCTGGGTTTGATCCCCAGCACCCACATGGCGGCTGAGAACCGTCTATAACTCCAATTCCAGGAGAACTCCAGTTCCAGGGGAATCCGACACCCTCTTCTGACCTCCGCGGCATTGCACAACATGGCTGCACAGACCCGCATGCAAAGAGAATTACATTCATATGCATAAATAAATAAATAAATAATAAAATAAAATAAAGGGCTGATGAGATGGCTCAGTGGGTTAAGATCATGAACTCCTCAGAGTTAAGAGTTTGATCCTCAGCCCCACAAAAAGAAAAAGGGAGAAACAAAGCAGCTGGTTGAAGTTTTAAGCACTTTGCGTTGCAATTGATAACTGGGCTTCAGTTAGCCTCTCAAAATTATGTTCTTTTAACTCTCAGTTTAGTTTTCCCACTATAATTACATTCAGAAGTTTAAGAGTCAAAGGATTTAGGTTCAAATTATGACTCTATAACCAAATAAGTTTGTACTCTTGGGCACTTTTCTCATAAATACCATGGATATCAGTCCTGATTCACACAATCAAATGGGATCATATAAAACTTATAAAGGTGGGCCAGGTGTAGTGGCACACGCCTTTATTTTTATTTTATTTTATTTATTTCTGTATGTGTATGAACGTACTTGTCTGCATGCAAGTCTGTGCACCCGTGTCGTGCAATGCCGCGGAGGTCAGAAGAGGGCGTCGGATTCCCCTGGAACTGGAGTTCTCCTGGAATTGGAGTTTCAGACGGTTCTCGGCTGCCATGTGGGTGCTGGGGATCGAACCCGGGTCCTCTGTAAGAGCGGTCGGCGCTCTTAACCGTTAGGCCATCTCTCCAGCCTGGCACACGCCTTTAATTCTAGCACTTAGGAGGCAGAGGCAGGTGGATCTTTGTGAGTTCAAGGCCACCCTGGTCTACAAAGCAAGTTCCAGGAAAGCTAGAGGTACAGGGAGACCCTGTACCAAAAAGACAAAAAAAAAAACNAAGTTGAGCATGGTGGCACACACCTTTAATCCCAGAGACAGGTGGATCTCTGTGAGTTCAAGGCCAGCCTGATCTACAGAGTGAGTTCCAGGCTACAGGGAGAAAAAAAAGACCAAAAAAAAAAAAAAAGTTTCAATGTTGGGGGTGGGGGGAAAATAAGGAACTTAGGGAAGCCTAAGAAATTGATTTCTGGGGCTGGAGAGATGGCCTAGCGGTTAAGAGCGCTGACTGCTCTTACAGAGGACCTGGGTTCGATCCCCAGCACCCACATGGCGGCCGAGAACCATCTGAAACTCCAATTCCAGGAGAACTCCAGTTCCAGGGGAATCCGACGCCCTCTTCTGACCTCCAAGGCATTGCACAACACGGGTGCACAAACTTGCATGCAGACAGTACATTCATACACATAAATAAATAAAATATAAAAAAAAGAAAAAAAAAGAAATTGATTTCTGAGCAATAAAGCAAGGACTCACTCTGATTCATACTACAGAATCTCAGTTAGCCTCATGAGTGATGACAGCCGGTGGAAGAATAAGAGAGAAATACTACCACTAAGGGGGATGTAGCTCAAAGTCAGTTTAGGAAACAGCCATATCATGCTTCTCTCCCACCCCAGCAGAAGAATGGAGGTTTATTCTTTGGACCGTGTTGAAGAGCACACTGGGAACAGGGCACAGAATGCCTAGAAGGACAGGTAAAAACTGAAAACACAGAACTATGGCAACATGCAAACAGGATGCTGAGAGCCACCAATCCCACAGCTTTTCCTCTTGATTCAGTTTCCAGGATGCTGCTTACTGCTCAGCCAATATCTGCACAAAGTCTTCTCTGGGTGATCAGAGCAGTCCGAAAGGAAGGACCTTGGACGTTCTCCAACTATTTACCCAACGAGCACTTGCAATGCAAACTGCTTAGAACTTCAACCAGCTGCTTTGTTTCTCCCTTTTTCTTTTTGTGGGGCTGGGGATCAAACTCTAAGCTCTGAGCCACATTCCCAGTCCTCCTTGTTTCCCACTCATAGGTATGAGGAGACAACCAAAAAAACAAAATGAAACAAAACATCTCCCCCCCCCCCACTCCTGAACTGATTTTTTTTTTTTTGCAGTGCTGGGAATTGAATTGGGTTTTGTGCATGACAGGCAAGTGCTCGACCACTGACTTCACCTTCTACTCTAAGAACTTACTTTATTATTACTCGATCAGGAATTTACTCTGATCATTTGCCTTTATATTTCCAAGAGGGTGGGAAGAGGTTGGGGGGAAAAAGAGTAGGCTTGATACTTAATCTGTTAAAAAATTGTATTCATTTTTATTTATGTGTGCTTGTGTGCTTGTGTTTGTATGTGCAACATGTTTGCGCAGGTGCCTGCAGAGGCCAGAGAGGGCAGCAGATCCTCTGGAGCTTTAGTTACAGGCACCATCTAATATGGATGCTAGGAACCGAACCTGGGTCCTCTGCAAAAGCAACAAGTGCTCCTAAATAACAACCTGTCTCTCCAGTCTTCTGATCTTTAGTCTTCATGAAATGTTTTTAAGCATCAGACTGTCTTTAACACCAGAGATATTTAATACTTTCTATTGCCATGACAAGCACTACTGAATCTTATTGAAATGATAGATTCCTGCATTAACAAAAACTAAAGAAACAAAATCCTTCGTTTGTTATTTTTCTTCTTTAAAAAAAAAAAGGAGGAAAAAATAAAATTAAAAAAAAGGAGAAAATTGGACTGGAGAGATGGCTCACAGGTTAAGAACACTGGCTGTGACGGTTTTTAGCCACCATGTGGGTGCTGGGAATCGAACCAGGGTCCTTTGCAAGAGCAGTCAGTGTTCTTAACCACTGAACCATCTCTCTAGCTCCCAATGAGTGCTTATTTGAAAAGTAAAAACCCAAACATAAAAGCCCCTTCTGGGCGTGGGGCACACACCTTTAATCCCAGCACTTTCGAGGCAGATCTCTGTGAGTTCAAGGTTAGCCTGGTCTACATAGTGAGTTCCAGGACAGCTGGGGCTACAGGGAAACCCTGTCTCAAAAAGACCAAAAAGAACACTAGCTGCTCTTGCAGAGAACCCAGGTTTGATTCCCAGCACCCATATGGCGAGTTTCAGGTCAGCTGAAACAGAACAAAACAAACAAAACAAAACAAGTTTCTGCTTAAAGTAGGTAATAAGGCTGGTAAGTGAGGGCACCTGCTCTTGCAAGAGCTCTACTTCTGTAACTCCAGCTTGAGGGGCTCTGATGCCCTCTTCCGACCTTTAAGGGCACCATACACATGTGGTGCACTTACATACATGCAGGCAAAACACATGTATATATAAAATAAATGAACCCATCTTAAAAAAAGATAAAATAAAAAAGAAAACCTAGTATAATGTAACCCCAGACCAACTTCCTCCTCTGTGACTACTCTTCTCTGACATTCATAATATTTCCTAAAAGCTTACAAAAATAAAAATAATTGTGAGTACTGCAAGCCCTTTTCCTTTTAACATTTTCAATTTAAATATCCTGATGCCCAACCTCTGGAGAGCTGTAATGTTGATACCAAAGTTGTATGTGATATGAGAAAACTAAGGGAGAAAATTCTTTCTAATAAAACATCAGGTTAACTCAATCTGTTTCTTTTTTTTTTTTT